>OX104071.1:46453494-46492514 GCA_944474145.2 Dicrocoelium dendriticum
AAGGTTTTTGTATAGATTCGTCGCAGTTAAACACGGACAGACAGCCACCACACATCCAGAAAAGCGCTAGACGGACGTTTCGTCCTATTGGGACTCGTCAGTAGCGCGCACCCAGCGAATCCTGATGGATTCGAACCCACGACCTTATTCATGCGAGTCAGCGACGTATGCCACTGAGCCATGGGCGATGGCAGTTAGATATCAGTCATGGCGTTCCGCTGCCGTCGCCCATGGCTCAGTGGCATACGTCGCTGACTCGCATGAATAAGGTCGTGGGTTCGAATCCAGCAGGATTCGCTGGGTGCGCGCTACTGACGAGTCCCAATAGGACGAAACGTCCGTCTAGCGCTTTTCTGGATGTGTGGTGGCTGTCTGTCCGTGTCTAACTGCGACGAATCTATACAAGAACCATACTTCTTCACAGGGTTCCTGAAACTGAAGCATGTGATGAGAATGAAATAACAAACCATGATAAAGAACAGTGGTGTTATCTTCGGGAAACACTCCGCTTCGATGATTTGTTAGCGAAATTCGTGTCACGACTGCGTACCTCACCGAACTACAAAGGAAATGGCCCGAGAGTGTTGAAGGTAGTCCTTCAGTCAAAACATATGGTAGCACGGATGCTAAAAAGCTGGTATATGTTCCGTTGCAAGCTACCATCTGAGGTTCGGCTGAAGACAATCAGCGATATGTCCCCTAGAGATGATATGTCATTCAAAGAACCAAACGCGATAGGATCTATAAAAGAACAATGCACCAGTAGTATGCCGAATGAGCCCATACAACCTGTAAAAGATTATATTGACCAGACACCTTACACTGCACGTCGAAGATTAGACACGGGATTAACTACACGGACGATGAATAAGACGTTAAACCGTTCACCGAGTACACATCGAAAAAGCGATTAGTCGCCGGTTACTCGCTGGTCGGCGAAACTTCACGTATGAGTTGTACAACTTCTGAGACATTGCTTAACTCTGAGAAACTTTCATGTATGTACACTAACGCCCAAGGGCTCCTCACTAAAATTACCGAACTTCGACTACGTCAGGTTGCGAATGCTTGTGACCTAATTTCTATTACCGAAACTTGGTTACACCAAAAGGTGACTGATGCTGAGGTTGAGATAGCCGGAATATCACTCATCCGGAACGACCGCCCCAGCAGAGGAGGTGGAGTCTCACTCTACTACCGCAGCGATCTACAATGTACAATAGTTGATGATCTGGAAACACACGTTACCGGCTCACTCTGGTGCCGTCTCCGACTGAGACACAACGACACATGTCTCATAGTTATCGTGTACCGCCCCCAAAAGTCCACTCCGGAAATGGATTCCTGCTTGATCCGTGCCCGAAACAGAGTAACACACACTAGATACAGCCACATTCTCATCTCCGGGGACTTCAATCTACACAATATGGAGGTTTCGGCATCGTCCAGTGAGCAGTTCAAAACAGACTTGCATGAACTGATCTCTAATATTCCTTTGTACAATCATGTCACCACGCCCACTAGGTTCAGGACAGCAAACAAACCGTCCATATTGGACCTTGTGCTCACGAATGAAGAGCTCATTGTTGACAAGTTATTGATGGGTAGTCCATTAGGTCTCAGTGACCATGTAGTGATAAAGTTTGACTATGTGTGTTATGCAGAGTAGCCATCTGGACACTCGGAACTAACCCATACGATCACACGCTACCACGTATTGAAAGAACTCGCCGAAGCAGCTGCTTGGAAATTCTCAAACAAAAGTCCACTTGACAACTTTTGTGCAGAATTCGTTAATGGACCCAGCGACATCGTCAACAAAGCATCAGAGACCAAACCCGTTCGTCCTGCGAAAATGCCTTCAATTCTAAGGAGTAGGACTCGAAAATGTTTGGCGCTAAGGGGTGCAGCATGGCGTGCCTACAAGATTAACCCCGACTCAAAGACTTGGTGAAATTTCCTGACCTATCGCAACCATTACACTGCAATTGTCTGTGAGGACAAAGTAACTTATCAACAGTGCTTAGCCAAAAAATTCATGGCAAACAACAAACTACTATATAGGCATGTCAATAAGCTTCGTAAAGTGAAGCATGGAATCCCTTCACTTTTCACGACAGGCGGTAGAGTACAAAGTGCCGAAGAAGCAGCTAATGCCCTGCGGCTGCCATACGCCCCAATTTTTGAACTCGCAACCTCTACCTGTCCCAGAATATCAAGCACATTACTGACACCATTGTTTACAAATGTAATTTTCAACCCATCAATTGTGCTAAGGAAGTTACTCTCACTGCGTGAGCATAGTTCTCCGGGAGCAGACAACATCCGACCGAAGGCACTGAAGGCTGTGGCTAATAAGCTAGCTGAACCACTGTCCCAGTTCTTCTACAGGTGCTTTGATGAACAACAAGTCCCCACTATGTGGAAGTGTGGCATTATCACCCCTGTTTTTAAAGGCGGTAGCCGTTCAGATCCTGCAAACTATCCTCCAGTGACTCTCTTTCCTGTGCTCGCGAAGTTGATGGAAGCAGTCGTCGCTGCGGCTGTAATGGACAACCTGGAAAAATACAACATGTTGGTACCGGAACAGCATGGCTTCCGTCAACACCGGTCATGCACCACCAACCTAGTTATTGCACGAGGAAATTGGACGGAAGTGGCCGATATTGGGGTCGGAGTCGACGTCATCTATATGGACTTCTCCAAAGCTTTCGACCGCCTTGATCACTGCATCCTACTTCAACGGCTTCAGAGTTACGGAATCGAAGATCCTGTACTTGGTTGGATTGGCAACTTCCTTTACCAACGAAAGCTCCAAGTACGTGTTAGGAGATCACTTTCTAACCCAATTGAGGTGGAATGTGGTGTCCCACAAAGCTCAGTGCTGGGGCCGCGTTTATTCTTGGTGTTTATCAACGACCTGGCAAGAGTCATCTCCTCAAATTTTCCTGTATTTCGCCGATGACGTCAAGGTACGTCGGGCGATTAGAAACAAGCCAGATCAGGATCTGCTCCAACATGACTTAGATTGCATTACGAATGGCCAAAGAGGAACAAGCATCAATTGAACAAGGTTAAGCGTAAAGTGATACATCTACGTCACCAGCCGGTGAGCGCTTACAAGATTGGAGACTACATCCTGGAGAAGGTTTCACAGGGGGCGTGACCTGGGTGTATTGGTACAGGAAGATCTCGGGTGTTCAAAACAAGTAGAGAAGGCGACGAGAACCGGAAATCAAGACCGGCCTTCTTTGCAGAGCCTTCGGTCCCTTTGAACCCTGAACATTTCCCCAAATGCTTAACGCCTACGTGCGATCTCAAGTGAAATATGCTATTCAGGCGTGGCAGCCGTGGCAGAAACAGGATCTCGTTGCTCTCGAGACTTCTCAACGAAGGGCAACCAAGAACGTCAGGGGCCTCTTTCATCTGCCCTATAAGCTTAGACTGAAATCTCTAAGAATGTACAGTAGTCGATATCGGCTTTTGCGGGGGGATCTCATAATGGTTTACCAGATTCTGAAGAACCCGAACCACATTTGCCGTTCGCTGCTGGAATTGAACCACAACACTAAACGAAGAGGTCACCCTCTGAAACTGACAATTCAGTATAGCCGGCTTGAATGCCGTAGAAATTTCTTTTCTCTCCGCGTGTGCCAGCCTTGGAACGCTCTCCCTAATTATGTCATCTCTGCTCCCAATCTGGCGATATTTAAAAAACGTGTTGACGACGCGTTGTCTCACTTACATTTCATTTTATGACTTGTTAGCCAGGGGCTACAAAACACAATCAAACGGTGTCTTGCCAAACGCCTAACCAATGGATTTATGGATTTATACGTTTAATACGCGAACATCTCCGCTATTCCACATAAGTCTATGGTGAGTCCACCACAACGCTTTTCACTTTATCATGCAATTGATTTTCGCAATAATTTTCATCCCACGGGACTTGTTAAGCGATGCTTTTTTACCCGTAATAAACCATTGTTCCATTGTACCAAGCGTCTTCGAGTTTTAATTTACATGAGCAACTGGTTTCTGCAACTTGACGCTAACTCCCAGTTAATATTACGGCGCCCGACGTTGGTTTGAAGTCCTTTCAACGGTTGAACTCCTGGGATGGCCGACTTCACCTATACCACCATTTTCTATATCAACTTCACCGAGACCATGAGGTATTCAGAGTCACCCTCTACGGAAATTGACGAAACTTGACGAACGACATAGAGCGTCATTTTCCAGGGAAGATTTTCTAGGGTTAAACCAGGACATGGGTACAAATGCTATGCTAACCACTTTAAGATGCTCTAACAATTCCTTGGAGTGGGTAGTCACGTGATATTTTGGTTTTGAAACTTATACCGTTTGTTTGGTGTTCCCGGGAACACAAGTGATTTTACAAACCAACACTGGCTACTTCAAGACCGATGAAAAACGTTGCTCCATTTTCCAATGGTCAATAATACAATCATCTGACTTACTTCTATTGTCCAATCCCCGTACACATCTTCCCCCCAGAAGGCAACCGATGTGATGTTGATTGATCCCTCACCAGAATAGTAATCAGCGGAGCGAGGACCCAGAAGTAGCACACGGGTTTGCGAAGGGCTCTTAAGCGTAATGGACATAGTTCCTCGGCAGATGTGGCTCCACTGGAATGTTGCTATCACCTTTTCAACCACATCCGGAGTGCATTGTTCGGTACCACCAACTGGATATGTTGGTTTGTGTATTGGAATCACGATTGTGGCCATCTTCTTTTTTCGCACAACTATTGCTTTTGGGCGCCTAAAATTTGATATTGAGACCTATTACATCTGACCCATAGAAGATATTTTGTAATGGAATCTACAAATGCCCACAGCAATCGCCGACAACTACTGTAAACGTGCTTTAAGATTTAAAACAAACTGTTGGGTTTTTAGTCTTGTTTTGCTGCAACATTAATACTTTAATGCTAGTTTGCAAAAATAGTGCGAAAAGTTACAGGACAATATAAATACGTCATTATATTAGAGACAGATGGTTTCAGCTGCTATGGTGGAATCGTTCGGGCAAGCGTCTCCGCGACTCAGTGGCTTATGGCAACTTTCGTGTAGCAGGGTCGAGCTGCAGTACCCTTATATCTCCGCTTAACGAGCGCAGCCAAATACGAAACCTGTCGTCGAATCTGTCGATAGTTCCACGAATCAGTCAGGCCACCATGATTACCGGCGCACAAATTCCTTGCGTCGGGAAACACATTACACTTTTCTTAACTTGGCTACGTACATCAAGAGAGACTGACGAACTGGCAAACAGCTGTAGGCATTGGGTTGAAGTTTATAACAGGAGGAATAGGTGCACCTAAGGTTTGGAGGTGATAATTAGGGCAAATACATCCACCACAAGACCACTGGTTGCTGGCTGGGTCCGAACTTGCTGAAGCTAAGGGAAACAGTCTATGGTGGATTTGTCGGTTATCCAACTGAGATGTTGAGAAAAATCTAGGGAGCTGTTAAGGATCAACTACACCTTACCAGTTAACAAATGGTCTGTCCACACATTTGGATGTCTCGGTTCTATTTAATATCCCTGACTGACCAGCGTTCAACTAGCGCAAATACTCAGATTCTCAATGGGCCAAATCAACTTTACGCTCCCTGTTACTTCTGCTGCTGCTGCTGCTGCTGTTGTTGTTGCTGCTGCTGTTGTTGTTGTTGTTGTTACTGCTGCTGCTGCTGCTGCTGCTGCTGCTGCTGCTGCTGCTGCTGCTGCTGCTGCTGCTGCTGCTGCTGCTGCTGCTGCTGCTGCTGCTGCTGCTGCTGCTGCTGCTGCTGCTGCTGCTGCTGCTGCTGCTGCTGCTGCTGCTGCTGCTGCTGCTGCTGCTGCTGCTGCTGCTGCTGCTGCTGCTGCTGCTGCTGCTGCTGCTGTACAATGAAACGCCCCACCTCCTTTGCGCCAAATCAAGCTAATGTTGAGTCACACATCCCTTGTTCATGAAATTCTTGTGACGCATTTGTCCTGCTACTTATCACATCAGTGATATTTGGCCGACTGTCCTGCTGATTGTTTATTGCCCGCTTCCCTTGTTTGCTGCACTAATGGCTACCATTTCTGCATAGTATCTGTGTATCACTGATCTGGCCATTCGAATTTCATACTCTCAGGATGGAGGCTACATCTCGTTCGCATAAGATCCCACTAATGCCCAGCTCTACACGCAGACCATGCGATCACCATAAGATACTAAGTCTTTCAACTCAAGTAGTGCGGCTTTGATAGACAGCCACTGGTTGTGCAGTGGATTGAGTCAACTATACTCTTTGAAACAACAAAGCGACAGACACACAGTTTTGAGGTCTAAATACACTGTGTGATCCTAAATTTTCGATCATAGCTGTATTGTCCGTAGTCATGCGATGCATCTCATACAGTGCAGTACAATGGGAAGTTCAGTATTCAGTGTTGACGCTGGTGGTCAGGAATCAAAGGAAACCATTTGACCCACGTACAATGGTGCGGCGTGACCAAAAGCATTTCTTAATTATTCTTTGTGAACTCATGAGTATAAGTAGCAATCCATGGTATCTAGACCCAGCAAGACAGCCACCACACTCCTGGAAAGTCACTCTATGGCCGTTTCATCCCTTAGATAATCATCAACCGTACGCATTTCATCCGAATATTGTGTGGGGCGAACCCAAAACTCAACTGTTACCGGTCTGTTTTTGGGGACCAATAAGTAGATGTAATGGATTTTTGCTAATACCATTCAAACCTCATAACAACTGTTTTGAACGCATGAGTGCTTGTTTGGCTTGTTAAACACAAATTCTCTCCCACTTGCATTGACAGTTCGATTATGAATATGACACAGATAACTGCACTGTGAATCATGGGCTTTGTGGCTTGACAGCTTCCCATTGGATGCAGCAGTATCCAAAGAAGCGCATGACCGTTATGCTTCCGCTGACTGAGGCAATAATTCATAACGGATGATTAGTGCGTGGTTAGAGAGCGTAGGAATCCGTTGATCAAATAAGCATGGCAATGGGATGTTCAAATTGATGTTCCTCCATACTACGGGTATAGCACTTTTACTTATCAGTACAAGACTGAGAATTGAGAGCTACTAAGGGTCAAGATTGCACTGTTTTGGTCTACCGATAAAGATGAAACAAAGGATACGGAATTAAATCCATTTTATTTATCATAACCGAACTTATAAACATTTATGTTCTTCAAGTTGCTTGATTCCCCTAAAGAAGAAAAGCCATTATCCCAAGTGCCTAAAATAAAAGTCATAAGTATCTAATTACTGGAAAATGTAAATAGGTCTCTGCACTGATTATATTGACTAGCTGAACTGGAACCAATATCCCCTCACGTTTAGTCATTTTGCCAGCAAAATCAGTAGCATAATCCCGAGAGGAATCCTCCGAGGCCAAGAAAAGACCGTTGACTAAAGGTTCGGCGTCAAAAGAGAAGTTGAAAATTTGAAAGGCTTATGGTGTAGTCTAAATGAATTTCATTTCATTCGGACGGCGCAAACTCCACCAGATCAGCTGCCAAGTATCGTCTGACGGACTGCGGTACGGAAAATAATTCCGTAGCAATCTTTCGAGATACGTGCAGCATGAGACCTGGTGTTAGCGAGACTATTTGCCACGAAACTGGACATCCTAACCACAGTTTCTCAAAAAGCTTAAATCCCTGGTTTGAGCACTTTGAATAGTGACATACTTGGCCGGAGACAGTAAAGTTTGCAGCCAGTGCTCTCCTGTTGCATTAGCCCTCCCTTTGGCTCGATTCTCTCGCGCAGGAGTCGAACGTAAGCGAGGACTGCTGACGTTACACAAGGCCGCGGGACCATCTGCTCATCCTTCAGTTTTCTTTAAATTAAGGCTACCTACTCTTGTGGATGATTTACTCAACCTCTTAGTAAAACTGTGGGAGCACGGAACTGTTCCAACCAAGTTGAACTGCTCCGTTATTGCTCCAATCTTCAAGGTGGACTCAAGTTCGAAATGCAGCAATCTCAATGGAACCAGTCTGATTTCCACAGCCTCCAAGTTGATTTCCTCATTTGTCCTTCGCAGGTTGACTGGTACCCGTGTAAACTAAAGCATGAAGCTGAACTTTGTCGACATAATGTCAGTTGCTGGAGTAGAGCCACTTACATCGGGGTCCCACTATAGTCGTTTTTCGCAATTTTAAAAGTGCCCTCGATCCCAAGAGCCGACTTGCCGTTTGGAATTGTATGCTTAAGTGAGGTTGCCCGAGAAATGTGTAAACATTACCTAAGCGTTTTAGCTGTGTATCTAATGTAGATTGAGAGCTTATAGTAAACTGTCGCCGCCCTTTACTGCCTCCTGCCGTGTGAAACAGGAATGCCCGCTGGAACCTCCGCCATCGACGAAGTCATGAAAACTGCGTTCACTGAACACTACTTAGGTGTGGGTCTGCTTCCAGGTAGGCGACTTTTTAATTTGGAGTGTGCCCACGATGTTATACTCATCTGTGACAGCTCAGGAATATGTCAATCATCAATGGACGGATTAGCACCAGCTGCCAGCAGTTTTGAGCTTTGCTTTACACCATCGAAATGCAAAGCGTACATCCAAGGTTTGCAGGAACCGCTCCCTGTGTTGAGGTTAGGTGGGTATTAGCTCGAGGACCTACAGATATTTAACTACTTAGGCAGGTATATCACCGCCACTTTATTATGGGATGGGATCCCGAGCCGTCTAACAAAAATTTGAGGCGCTTTTGTCAAACTTTACCACTTGTGACGCAGGCACGACATCAACATCGCTCAGAAGGGCAGCGCCTACGATGGAACCATGCATTTAACCTTTCGGAATGGTTGGAAAACGTGGCCCATTTGATAGACAAGTATAAACAAGCTAGTTCCTTACAGCCACTACTGCTTTCTAAGTTTATCTCATGTCTGCTTGGAACAATGTGTGAACAATGGGCATGTTCACCCGTTGTTTTTGGCGCAAGATGAGCGAATGCATCGCCCAGCACCATTATTTCATGCGCCAAGCTGCAATTGCTGGGCTACATTTTGCTCATGTTAGCTCACCGACTCCCGCGACATCCACTGCTTGCGCAAGCGGGGTCCAGATGAAAGAAGTGGGAGACCAACCGATGACATGGTCAAGTGGAACAGAATTCCTCACTATGAATGTGACCTCGGTTGGAGCATCCCGACTTCCTGTTTCGAGCCCAAAATACGGTGAACACGCCCGGTTAATTAAACTTGTCGACAGGGCGAAGAACTAACCTCACCGGGGTTTCTGTTGTGCGTTTCTTTATCACGCCACATCTTACTCAGCCTGCCTCCTAAACCACGGTCTCCTTATTAGTGTATCATGTAAAACAAAGTATAATACTATTTTTATTTCACTTAGTTGTTGTTTTTTCCTTTACTACTACCTGACTCAATTGGATGGCAGCATCTCATAACTGAGGGTTTCTCACCCCCCCCGGATTAACATGTAGAATAATCGTGATGAAAAGCATGGTACCCCTCTAATACAGGATTATCAAGTCCATTCGCTAGAAGGAGAGCAAGGAACTTCTTCACTTTGCATTTGACCTAGCCCAGCGCAATTGACTTCCGGAAAACCATTTCTGGTTATGCTATCCCTTAACTGCACATCCAGTATCTCGGTATGGAAAGCGACCTTGGCGTTTAGTAAAGTTTGAATCTTCGTGGCTTTAGCATGTTCTAGCGGTGGATGTTGTATGAAAAGCATAGTCGTTCACTTCTTCCACTGTGCGAAGAGTCTGATCACTTATTCCTTGCGAGTACACGGTGCACTGCCTTGAGTTCGACATCCTTACCCTTTAGCATTACTTCATATTTTAATACCTCTTGAGTGACATCGTATGGGGGCGCGCATCCGGATCATCTGCACAGGCAACATTAATAGTCATCATCTCTAGTTGCTCACATAGATGCCGGTCAGATTTTTGTAAGCACTTCAGTGCCCCACCAAGAAAAGACAAAGAAAATGTCCTCTACTCGAGACATTTCAATAAATATGAGCTTTACAGAACAAGAGAGTAGCATGGAAATTTTGAAGGTACTTTTACAACTGGAGATAATATATGTGTTCGTTTCGCCATTATACCCCTTACACCTATCTTGATGAGTGGCCAACCAAATAGGACAGGTTAATTCTCGGATCCAGACCAAGTAGTCAGTCAGACTCTAGCAGAAACCATCGACAACGTTGAAGGAGGCAAATCTCTGGTCACATGGTAGGAGCTCTTCCGTCTGCACGGTGCACTTAACTGGCTGACAGTAATGACACCTGGAGGAACCCAGTGATCTTTTGTTGCCTTGTCAAAATGGGTTGCAGTGTGACCTACCGTGAAGTGAAAAACGCCGTTAAATTTTTAGCTGCATCGCAGTACCAGTTGGCAAGAATTTGCAGATGGCTCCATCATTTTTACTGAATATATCTTCTGTTTGCGGAAAATCAACCTTCACAACAACTTTTATAGAATTTAAATAAAAGTAGATTTTTTAAATAACGGTGGTGACCATAAATTTTGCTGTTCATTGCATGGCGAACAAGAGTAGAGCTAATAAGCAATGATGAACTCTATGTTTCGAAAGTCGTGTCCATCAACGGAAACGTACTGATTAATGTGTCGAGTGCTTATGAGCTACTTTATTTCCAAAAGACAGTCAATATGAATGCAGCATAACGGTGTAATCACTAATATTGAAATATAGTTGCTCCATTTCTGCGTCACACTAAATTAAAAACTTAGACCAACAGTTGCATTGTACTGTAAAAAGATAGAGGATATTCACTATATCGAAGCACTTCCAAAAGCACTCGATGTTTAGATGGTAGAAGAGAAATCACAAAGAACCTGAGACAGTTGACGGAAACAAAATGAAGCTCTAAACATACACTCAGTGCTGGGTAAGACAAGGCTTTATAATTTTCATGGCCTTTATTAAAATTTTTAATGGCTTACCCTTTTCTCAACGCCTTTTGTTTCTTCTGAAATTGCAGCACCTCTTCTTGACTATCAAGGGAATGAAAGTCTTTATCTTTGGGATACGTATCCTGATGGTGTGCCCACTTCTTACCCATATCTGACCCATGGCTGCTACGGGCGATGCACAACGGTCCAACAGGATGCCACTGCTTGGCCAACTGGACTAGCTGGGTGCAGTCCAATAGACCATAACCAGCGTGGCTGTTGTATAGTATGCCAGCTGCGTTCACTATCCACCCTTCATCTGACGGAGTAGGTATTCTTGCACTCCAAGGTAAAAGATTCTCAAAGTCTCTTTTAGAAATCTCCGGCCTGATAGTAAGAATACGTAATAGCGACCCCTTGAGGATCATCATGAACATCGTAATGAGTATAATACCGAAGGTAAAACAGCACACTGTGCATTTAATGTGGTTCAAATCGTAGTTCTATGATTGGTTGACAGTGTTTGACAGGGGCAGTTTCCAGGCTACGGTAAAATTTATTTTACAAATATGATAGTTTGTCAAAAAGAATATTGTTTTAATCGGGTTACTATTAGACTGGTATGCTTTGCGTCACTGAATTCATCATAAATCAACCTTACATGCCAGTGTACCAGTACGTCTCACAACGCAGTACGCAGATTGGGTGCAAATGATCTGTCAAGAAAATTGTGAACTGTAATCCATTCCGCACATTGTTCAGTGATTTCAACTCACAGAACCCTATATAAGCAGCCCAGCGCAGCTCACAATTCACGAGAGTCGCTGTACTCTGATTGTATGGAATTCAGTAGATGTCACTGGAGGACGAGGATTATCGGAAATCAGCTTCGTCACATCAAGTTTTAATGCATATACACAAGCAACCCGTTCACCTAATAATTAAAGCTAAGTTCAAGCTTAACCGGAGTCAATATGACAATGTTAGTCAACTGAGGTACGTATAGTTCTTTGGAATATTGTAAAAAAAGTATTCCTCGTTTTGATACTATTCCAAATATGGACAGCTAGAAAGGAAAATATACCTCCTTGCATCAAATTAAAAGTGCATCGAAAGCAGCTTAGCTGCTATATCTTTCTACTCTGCAGTCCTTTCCCAAACTAAAACGAGGCTTGCTAATGACATGATCCTTGATGTACACAATCAAACCACCGATTCATCGGCCGACTTGCGATGCTTCTTGGACAACCTTACCTCCTGGTCCAAATCCCGCAGTCTTTCCCTCAACGCGTCAATGTGTAAAGGGGTACTTTACTCGCCGTCCGGGGAAAATTGTTATCGACAGCTGCGGATGCACACCTCGCATCTTAGTATTGACGGTGTCAATTCGAACTCCTGCACATTAGTGAATTATCTAGGATTTACATTAAATCGGGATATCATGTACTCCCATCACCTGAATGAAACATTCACTGGAGTCAGGAGACTAACGTTTTACGTCACCCGACTCAGGTCTTCATCCGTTCCTCGTTACTTGATTTTGCGGTGTGTCATCGTTTGCGCAATACACACTGGACGTATTGTTCATCTGTGATATTTCCTGGAACCTTAATCGGGCAATTCAGGTTGCTAAAGCCTCTTACTCAATGCAGCCGAATTTCTATGTTAGTGTTTACCTACATCATTGTGCCCAATCATGTTCGCTTCTGCAAAAATTGGCTCCCGAGGTACTCACTGATGCCAGTCACCCTGTTCATCGTGCAGTGTCAGAAGTTATCACGATTTCTTAGGCCAGACAAAATTACAAAGCCATGTATGCCTGCACACCGGCTTACGGTACATCAGTTGTTCCATTATTGTTACATTTGCTGAGGGATGCGGATGTAGTCAAACATGACCTTATTGTCAGACTGACTGGATGATATCTCCATTGTCACCTTTTCAAATTGGCGGAATACCATACACGTTAGTTATATCTTACTTTAATTTTATTTGTGCCCTTAGCTTATGTGTTGTAGCTGAATAGTTACTGTTTGAGGGGGCATAAAGCGCATCGTTGACTTGACTTGAAAAGGTAGTATTAAGTGCTAAGGCTTGGTAAACCGAGTGGAGAAAACATTACGGCGGCAATGCTGTGTCGTCAACTTCAAATGATTGCCCCTCACTTATTTGTTTTAACTGAGTGTCAATCAGAGTCAGCATCGGTGGTTAGGATACTTGAGGATCTGATACACCAATATGAAAGCTTCTCGCTGAAGACGATATTGTTCACTTAAAACTCTTATTGTTTTTGGTCTAAAAGGATAACAAGGTGGAGCAGTTCCTTACCATCTTTGTCACCCATCGTTTTTGATTCTTAAGAGCAGTAACATCAGTATTTTGCCATTTGTTCTACACCTGCGTAGCGTATGCTACATGTGGCTACACACAAGCATTGAGAATGTGCGAAAAGACAGTAAGCTCGAACTGCCCACTGCACTAAGCCCAAGTGTTGACTGGTATTTTCAGTGCCTTCTTGGCCTGGTTTGCGTATCCGTGATCATTATACACCCCAAGACCCCTCACAGGGGAAGCACGCTGCAAAACTTGTCATCCCAGTCGATATTCGTAGGTGCTATTGTGGCGTATGATCAGTAATTTGCCATTGACCGGATTAAACTTAAGCAATTTTGCCTCGACCACACGTAAGCCTTGTCGAGATCACTTTGCAAGGCAGTGTGGTTGTGCATACACTTGATTGCCAGTCAAATCTTGAGGTTGTCCGTAAACAGTAGAAAATTTTAAGTCAACTCTCCCGCCAGATCGATTACGAACACCAAGGATAGCCGTGGTCCTAGCGCCGGGCATCGAGGGACACCACATGAAACCTCTTTATGGTCGGACAGAGCGTTATGAACCAGCACCTACAAAACTCGTTGAAATATGATTAAATGTATCTAGCCAAGGATAGGCTCAGATGTCCCATAGCTACGAGGCCCAAAATGAATACTGTGATGATGTAGGTCATCAAATGCCTTCGAGAATTTAAGGGATGGGGCCTCAACTTCCCCTTCAGCATCGAAGGATTCCGTCCAGCAAGCATGGGCTAACAAAATGCTTGTGGTACATAAATGGCTTTGGTAGAATCCATGCAGCTTACGCACGATATTACTGCACCTTACCACATATCCCACGAGTGCATCAGCAACGACAGCTTTCATACATTTAGCTAGCACAGAAAAAAGAGTAATCGGGTGGTATGTTTTTGTGAGCACAGCACGAGTGCCTCCATTTTAAATGAAGGGACTTTTTCACACGTCCACATTGTTTTGGCCTGCATAACATCTAGACAGCGCTGGAAAAACCGAGAGAATGCTGCAGCCAAACTCCTTGAGGCTACCAACAAAGATTTCGGGCGCATTTTATCCAGACCAGATGAACAGTACTTATGTAGTGACTGTAGTCGTATAAGCAAAGCGGCAGCTGTGAAGGAAATGCGGCTAAGTCATGGTGGTGATATGATATATGTGAGATTGGTACGGTTTCCGGCGGTTGAATCGGATTTATATGCTTTCCAAAGGGAATTTCTCAGGGTCATTCCTTTGCATCTAGCTACTGAGGAAGAGTTTTACTTTTTGAGCTAAGGGTCTTAGTTTCCGATATGTTTGTTACTAAAGTATTCTATCGATTGACTAACTCCGCCCAGGAGACATTAGGGATTCAGCTGCTAGAAACGACCAATCAGTGACATTGATGAGGTCGGATCAAATGTTGTACTACAGACCTCCTCGATGTGTCTGTGGAACTGTTCTGTGCAGCAGAGGTAGAAAAACGGCAGTGTTTTATGAGCAGTGTGTCCCAAGAGGCTACTCACTCTCATTAGTAAAGGTGAGATATAGAATGGCGTGTTAGTTCTGTTCTGAATCTTCTACGGGACGTAAGAAAATTATAAAGTGCCAGAACAGCGACTAAATCTTGCAATCCGGCCTTACACTGCTCACCAGCGGAGACGGGAACCTCTATAGCTTGCAACTTGACGTCCCCCACAAGGAGAATGTGACTGTACTGCTGAACCAGAAGGCTTTTCAGAGTAGAAGCTAGACGGTTGTATATTTCCAGAGGGGACATGACAGGATGGTATACTGTGGTAACTAAACATGCGTCACCATATCTTAGTTGAAAGCAGCGCCAAAGTGGGCTTGACTTTTCAACCTCTTTGTCATCCACAACTTGGAGACATAGGTCAATGCGATGGTAAAACATTACACTACCTCACCCGCCAGATCGATATTTACGTGGTGCGGACATACTTGGTATGGCGATCTCAACATTTGTGATTTCATGGGTCAATCAGTTATCATTACCAGGTCCACGAACATCAAGGTATGATGAGATTAAGGCTGAGATAATTCGTTGAAGAGGCCTTAAGCATTTTTATACATACAAGGGAGTGCTTTAAAAGCCAAAAGCGTAGCTTGGCATGCGAATGTTAAGCTTGAGATTTTACCGACCCTTCTGAGGTTAGCAACTAATCGATTTTAGTGAACTGCTGGTATTTTGCTTAGAGCCGCTTCATATTGACTGGTGCCAATATCATATGACGAAGTTCTTGTCTTAGTATTGGGATATTTGCTGCCCCTTCAAGAGTTGGTGTTATCTTACGATGAGCCGTTTTGTGAGTAAGACTTACTGGAGTTTACTAAACCCTCTCTCTCGGTTACCTGGGGTTTAATGTTAAAGTTTTGTGCAACCCTGAAGGGAGCTGCTTACGTTACTTCGTTATGTTTCAATTGCCTTTTCCGCCATGTGTTTGGAATGCAGCATTATTTCCGCCACCTTGGGGCCACACTCTCTGTACTATGATGTTGTGCATAGTCAAGTGATTGACTTGGTGATCCGTTGCCGAGTGAATTGTCTGCTGAAGGTAGCATCATTCCCCATAATCATGGACATGGACTTCCTGATTATGAGGTTCTTGAAGCTCTGCTGCGCCATGAATAAAAACCCATTTTTTGTTGTTCCAAAGATGTTAATCATCAACGTTTTGTTTTCTGTGCTGACGTACGCTCTAAGAGAGGTTGGGAAAACCCGAACGCCACATGAGTAAGTTCGAAGACGATTGACTGACCAAAAAGCGCCTCAACATCATTTGCTGATTGTCATGTCACTTTCAATGACCGTAATTTTCTGCAGTTGGTCACATTTGGGTGCCTTACGATGCGAACCATGCTAGTCGCTTTAGCTTGGACGCCCATTGTTAACCACATGGAAGTAAACAGTTTTGGGTCGTATAACAGTTTGTCTTTTATGAAGTTCGCGTTGGATTCAGGAACACTACAACATACAACCGTCAGCATCTCATGGACGCGTCCAGTATTAACCGATGCGCTAGGCAATTTTTAGAGTGACAGGTACAAGTGTGGCACTTCTGGCCCGCTGTGTGATTGAGTCAGGCGAAGCCACTGAATTCGATCCTGGTTCTTGGACAGCGACAACGGACGCACATGCATTTAAGCCTTCAGCGATAGCGGGTATGTTTAAGTGTGCTGGTATAGCCTGTTACACAGAATTGTTCTCATGCAAAGTCTCCTGGGTCAGGATGTGAGTCGTCGTAGCATGTAGAACTAGGTTGTTTGTCTGGTATCGGATGTAAGTTGTAAGTGTACCTAGCTTAGCGGCTTTAGTTTACGTCTGCTTCAGCCACTACTTTCAGTGGTTAAGCATTGGGCTCCGAGCCCAGCTGCAGTTGAATCCGATGAGTAACATTTACCAGGATTAGATTCGTCGACCATCGATACTACTGTGCTAAAATAGCTACGCAACTGACAGGTTGGACGGCCACACAATCACTGTAGAACCAAAAAGACCTCGTTTTATTTTTCAGGTCCTACATTTCCCTTGCATTTAAACGAGCACAACGTGGTAATAGTTTATGTATTAAGAACCCAAAATAGCAGACGGAACCGTTTTCACGCATCCTAAAATGCTGCTGGTTTGTGTCTCTCTGGGCTTTGTTATTAGTTGTACTTCGCTATGCGTTGTGTTCACAGTTATGTCTAGGCCCAGAGAACAAGTGAGGAAGTTGTCTACACACACGCACGGATCAAGCGACTGGTTTTCTGAATTGTGTCGGCGAACCGACTTAACGCGCACAATTCGTACAAACTGGGAATAGACGATACATCGATTTCCGTTGAATAACGATTACGGTGGCTACCACGAAAGCTGGGTCTACCGGGTTGGTTATTGGATTAACGGCAATGAACTGATGGCTGCAAAATATGATGCAGTGACTAAACACAGAGTTTGACGAGCACGAGATTAAGCAATTCATAGTGTCTGGTACAAACTCTTTACAATGAGAGTACAAAAGCGCACCGGAACTCGATATAGGAAGTATTTGCGCGTGTTAGTTTCGAAACAGCCACGTCCGAATTTCCGAAATTGAATAAGCTGCTGAAGCATTAAGAAAAATCTCACAATGTAATATTTTCCTTGTACAGCTGATAAATCGGGGTGAAATGAGTGTAGATTCGATGACGAGCAATAAGATTTTAAAGGAATATTCCGCAAACGGGCGCAGTCTCTGAAATGGTACGACTGTTTAGCTGACGGCTGAAGCTACAAATACATGGGGAATACATACATGAGTATGTTCTTCAATGCACGTGTAAGTCAAATATAGCTACTTGGGAAAGTGCCATAGAATGATGCTAAGGGAACTATAATGCCTTATTTCGTGATATCAAATTGGTTGAAATAGGTGTTGTAACAAAGCAGCGACACAATGTGATTGCATCAAACTCGGATTTATCCAATTATCAACTAAGGAGATTCGGTTTACTTGTTTGTGCCAAGGCAAAGTTTGCATTGCTCACTAGGGTGCGCTTCTAACATTTGTGTACATACAATCACTCAAACGTGCAACAGCGTGTTTGGTAGCAGGTCGGTCATTTCAATGTAGACTACCGAACGGTTTATAACAATAGATTGCTGTGCCCCCCTACCGTTACGAGACTGCTAACTTTCTACTGAATGCAGCGCATGCGTGCCGGAACGTCTGTTGTTTCTCCACGCGTAATATTACTTTATGCTGTTAACATAAAGCGATATGAATTGCACTCGGGTCTGAACACTGAACTTAAACCAGCAACAACTGCAACTGAAAATGTAATCACAACAGCCCATTTTTTTGATATTAACAGGTAAACATTGTAATTATTGATGCGGGTGCCAGATGCAATTTGACCCAATAAAGACGCACAAGTATTGCACAGATCGTGCGAAATTAGGTGTATGGATAAAAGTTCGCATAATTTAAGGTAGCGTAGAATGGTGGACACTGGAGGCACAACCAGACCCAGCATTCACAGACCACGGATGCATACTGATATGAATGTTAAACAATACAGCGTATTCCGTTATCCCTCAAGGGCTTCGTTGATGGGTACTTTATCTCCATTTATAATGCTATTTCACTATACCTTCGGTCATTATCACCAAGGTAGCTTTCAGAATCAGATGGATTTATCATTTAAACGCAGCACCCACAGTGCATGCATGTCACAGGTAGCGTCAACTTATTCGGATGATGTTTCGCACGATAAGTACTTGGTTGTGTCAAATACTTTTATGCGACTGCAAAATTGCGTCTTGATCGCGTGATCCTGATGCACGGCGGCAACTAAATATATGTCCAAAACCACTTAGCCACCCGGAGGTTGCATAAAATGCTTAGTTTTAACTTCATTTCTTCGAAACTATTTCCAGGTCTCACAGAAGACTTGCAGAGACTTGGCTGAACTCCGACGTCAAACCCCGCGACATCGCGTTGTCAGGATATTCTTGTTTCCCATGCGACTGAAAAGCAAAGGTTCACGGTGGTGTTCTGTTCTACATGAAATCGTCACTATCTTGCAAACTTACTGGCACCTATCGGTGTGAGGATAAATTATGCGCGCAAATGTGGTGCACAATCCGCCTCAGATGCGCAGAACCAATGGTGGGTGTTATCTACCATAGTCCATTAAACCGTTGTTGGGATTGGTTACCACATGTACAGAAGTTCTTGAGCCGCCCTCATTTCTTACTGTTAGAGGATCTAAATGTATCTAAGATATTCTGGCCAGACGTTCGGCGTCTTCCCAGTCATGGCGACGTTAAAACTCAATTCGTTAAAATGACCATTGAAATTGGGGCAACGCAACATGTCATCCAATCAACGCGTGTAACTCCGCACTCGGCATCTTGTTTGGACTTAATGTTTACGAGCGGCTAGCAGAAGTTGTAAAGGAGCAGTGTCCTCGAACATCTGGCGAACAGTAACCACTGCTCAGTGTGCCAAGTATAGAAATGCCGTTACTGTATTACAACCACTGGAAGTCAGCATTCAACTGCTGGAAGACGGACTTCAACGGACTCGTCCAAGCCGCAAGTCAGACTGATTGGACACTGCCACAGGAGGCGTCGCTTGAGGCACGTTGGTCATAAATGAAGGGGAGGCTTAACTCGAAGTGCACTGAGTGCATTCCCCTGAAATATTCAAAAGTCAGACCTGGCAAACCGCATTGGTTTGGTACGGGATATAAACTGTTAGCTCGACGGTGTCGCAAAATTTGTGATAGCTAAATCAGCTCGGGTTGTGATGAAGATTACGTGGTATACAAGAAACAGCGTAACTTGTGTAACTCCACAAAGATCAACAAACGCCGGCAGTTCGAAAAGGAGCTAGCATCCTGGACAACAACAGCACCTAAAAGCATATTTGGCTACTTAAAAGGTCAACTGAAACCTGGGGGCGATCAAACTGTCTTAGAGAGATTGGATGGATATAAGCTCATTTCAAGCGAGGATTGTGGACGCCTTGGCTATCCACTTTCTCACCGTATTTTCAAGGAAACCGGCGGCTTTTCCAGTACTGGTACAGGTTGTGCTAGTCTTGTTCGACAGCCTACAATGTGATACAGTCGAAGTGTTTCAGCTACTCGTCAACCACGATGGTGTAAATTCCCCCCCCGACCAGACGGACTTTACCTACTAATACTCAAGTCCCCATGGAATGTTGTCTCACTAGCCGTGACAAAGGTAATCAATAAATCACTGTCTAAAGGAGCTGTCTCTAACGACTGGAAATGCTCGATAGTGAGACCGCCTCCCAAGGGTGGTGATCAGAGTAAGGTAGAGAACCATAAACCGATCTGTTTGATTTTCATCTTATCCAAACTACTCGAGAAGTTTGTGAGAATTTGTCTGCTGTCGTTCTTCGAATCGATGGACCTGTTAATACCCGCACAACGCGGCTTTACGAAAGGGCAATCTTACATCACCAACTTGATGTGTGCAAACCATTAGTGGGTACGAACTCACAACGAACGGAAGGATGTTGACATGGTGTACATCGACTTTAGTAAGGCGTTTGGCAGAGTGAATCACGGGGTATTTCTTCGTAAACTGAGGACCTACGGAATCGGTGGCGCGTTATATCAGTATTTACACGAGTTTATTGTAGGACGAAAGTTTCGAGTACAGGTTAATGACTGCCTGCCACACAGCTTCCCATCGACCAGTGGCTTGCCTCAAGGAACCGTACTTGGGCCAGTCTATGTCATCTAACTGGACTTTTCAAAAGCGTTCGATCGCTTAGACCATCGAATTCTCTTTCAGAAGCTTCGGAATTACGGCACTGGCGGCTTGATTCTGAGTTGGATTGGCAATTTTCTACAAGTACGACGGCTAGTTGTGAGATTCCGAGAATCACTGTCTGATGCAATTGATGTGATATGTGGAGTACCACAAGGCTCGGTTCTTGGACCTCGTCTATTCTTGGTGTTCGTTAACGATTTGGCGAGATCAATTGCTGATGATATCAAGATATGGCAAAGCATCAGAGGATCGGACGACCACGAACGGCTGCCGTGCGTTCTTAACACAGTGTCGAACTAATCAGTTCATAATGCTCTACAATTCAACATAGACAAATGTCGCGTTGTACAATTACGCCATAGACATAACTACACCTATTTAATTGGGACAAACGGCTTGCAGATCAGCTCCCAGGAAGGTGACCTTGGTGTGCTCATACAGAGCGACCTCAACTGTTCAAAACTGGCTGAAGTAGCTGCAAAAAGAGGCAACCAACACGTCGGCATGCTGCGAAGGACATTCGAGTGATCGACTCATCAATTTTATCAATGACGCACAATTCTTACGTGTGCCTGCATGTTGAATACGTTATCCAAGCTTGAAAACCTTGGTTGAAGCGCGACCTAGAGGCACTAGAGCCACCATAACGAAGAACAACAAAGAATGTAAAGGGCCTGCGCTATCACTCTTACCACCGAAGGCAGTAGTTGCTAGGAATTTCCAGCGAACGGTATCGAAGGCTGCGCGGTGATCTCATATTAGCGTACCAGATACTGAGTAACCCCAACCACGTATGCCGTCATTTGCTGAAACTTAGCCACAACAAGCAACTCAGGGGTAACTGCATAAAATTGACTGAACAATATATCCGTCTAAAGTGTCGACGTAATTAGTTTTATTTTCGGGATTTTTAACCCTGGTACGCACTCCTAGACTCAGTTGTATCCTCTCCTACCATGGACCATTTCAAAAAACCATTAGATGTTGCTCTTAGCTCCCAGCATTTGTTACTTAAACTCCTCTATTATGGATTACGCCAAGCATGCTTTTCAACCGGCTTTATGTATCAAATGGACCTAAGTGAGCGACCATATTTTACTTTTCTCACGCCCTATATCAACGATCACTGCACCTCAGTGTCTTTCTGAACGTCTACGCTCGATTTTTGAAATTTCACACTAATGTAATTTATCGGAGTATTCATTTAGGCGGACGTTCGATAACTGACCCAGACATATTTTGGTTTCATCATATTTACCCCAACCATCCTATGCGCCGTGTCAAGCATTTGCTTTTATCCGTGATAAATCACTGTTCATTACTCACATCAACGATCTCCCACAGCAGCTCCAGTCACCATGTCCTCTTTTTGCAGATGATTTGAACATCTAGATGATCACTGAGAACCAGGAGGACTGCGCTCGCCTCCAGCATGACTTAGATCGAATGTCAACCTGGTCCACTGAAATGCAACTCTCTCTTAACACAAGCAAGTCGGAGTCCATCAGTATCACCAGACGTCCAGCCACTCGATCATACATCTTGGACGGTCAGGTGCTCCACCCTAACACATCTGTCAGAGACTTAGGAGTGCTCTCGCCACATGACATGAGATCAACAGAAAACACAGAAAAATTGCACTGTGCGGAACTTCGTATGCTGTAGGTATTACGGCGCAGTTTCCCCACATGAGCCGAAGAAACCGTCCCTCGCCTATTCACCGCACTCATTAAACCAATCATTGAATATGGCGCGCCAGCTTACCATCCGATAATCCAATGGGAAACGGAAAAGGGGGAGAAAATACAGCACCTCGCAGCTATAATGATACCCAGTCTAGGAAAGCTTCCGTATGAAAAACCTTGCGAAAGGCTCGGACTCTACACGCTATTCTACCGCCGAGTAAGGATTGACCTTATTATGACCTTGGAATCACTTCCCCATACTGTGACCAATATGTTACCTGCGTAAACCATGTAACACCCGAGTACACCGTTACAAACTCAGGGTCCCCTGTATTAACAAGTTAGCACATCAGCTTTGTTTAGAACGAAGAATCGTACATTTATGGAATACACTACCAGAAGGATTAATCGAGGCCGATTCTGTGAAGTGTTTTAAAACCCGAATCGATGGTTATTTCGGAAGCCTGTGCTTTTGTGAAACTGTGCACATACAATGGAGAAGATACATCCTATACTTGGACCTTAATGACACAAATACGAATTCCTAGCCGAATATGGACAAAAGACTGACTGACTAAACACTACTCCTGACGATCCGCAATGAAATGGTTTGATATTTCATAATTCAATAGGGTTGTACAGAAACCTTTCTACTTTCTCTTAAATATAGTTTCAGTCACACACTCTTTGTGTTGGTGCTTTAAAGCCGTGTTTATGGCTAGACTTAGCTGGCAAGCAAAGTATGACTGATGTCTACTTGATCCGTTGTTGAAGATAATACATGCATACAAGTCAATACAAATAGTTACTGAAGTGGGTAACACGTGCTGGGAGAAAATTGTTTCCTTCAGAATTCAGTACCTGCCTCCAAGTACCTTCGCCGAACTGTTTGTCATCGAAATGTGTTTTAATGAGGAGGAAACTTATTTATTTTCAATAACAGTTGTTGTGGTGCAAACCAAAATTTTGTTTAGTTCTCAAATATTCTGTATAGTGTAGTAAGCAGCAATGGCAACGACACGACAAAGTACGAAAAATCAACACTGTCCATAATTGTTTGAATGTACTGATTTGTTCGATCTCAAGATGTACCCACATCTTTCTGGTGTACGAAATCACTGGAAATATTACCTTCTTAATTGTGGTTTATGTTTGACATTGCAAATTTGTTTGAGCCTCAAGGAAAGATCCGAAAGCCTCGATAACCACGGTTTCAAGTCGTTGTTGGGTCATTTCACCTGATGAGTTTAATAAATCTCAAACTGTCGCTAATTACGGTATTAGAGGCCAGTGGAGTTAAAAGGGTCCCCGTGATTTATCGTCTAATCATTTTGCAGCTCCATATATAAAAAGGAAATTCTAAAATGGTACACTTCAAGTGTATGAACGAACTGTACTTATAAGCAAGTACAAGGTGATATTCTCTCATACAAGTCACTTATTGCAAACAATTTAAGTATTGAAATGAAATACGTGATTTTATAGTCGTGAAATCGCAACTGTCAAGCTTCAAATCAACAGAACCTATGGGATGATAAAACACGCCATTGCCAGCACAACCTCTCACTTTACATGTTGTGTGCGTTTCCAAAGCTATGGGGTTTTCTTAACCTCTAACGTTTGTGGTTTTTATGGGTGACCGTAGTTTGATAGTCTTAGAGACAATAATTGTCATCGTCACTGCTTTGGGACTGGCTAGCAACGCTGATGAAATTTTTAGTAGATTTAATAGAAAACCTCCCAAATATTTAGCAGCTGGGAATTATTCACACATATTAGCATTGTTTTCTCCGACTATAACGATAGATGCAAAATACACCCACTGGGCAACTGTTCAAACAAGATTTGCATACGCTACACCAGTTGCAGAACGAGGATAAACGGAAATGATTAATGGATGTTATCCGAAAACAGGAAGCACCAGGAAGCCGTAAGATGTTACTTCTATTTGCTTTGTGCATTAGAAATGTTGGTACATAAAGTGTTACCATGCAAAGTTTTACGAGCTTTTCCTCTACGGAGCAACTAGCAAACAAATTCGTCAACTAACCGAATATCTTCTCACTTTCCCAGTGTTAATTAAATCCACTAATCGTCAAACATGAATCCTGATTAAGCAAGCCCCGGTGCATTACAAAGCTTAAACTTTGAAAAATAAAGATTGGCGTGCGGCGGTTCGATACTATTGGTTTTCTAATTAGAATGATAAAGTTTCAATCTTCACCTTGTTGTTTATACAACATACTTTAGAACATAATGCACTGCAGATTCTATGCAGCCGAGTTAAATTGGTTACACCTTATTCTTTTTGGTCAGGTGGGCCTTATTTTCGGATTCATTTACTCCCGAGCTTAAATTATTGCATTTGTACAGCATAAGATTCGCAACGAGAAATTTCACTATTAGTTGAAGATGTGAGTAAGATATATGACTGTTAAATTCAACTATATCTCTAAGAATCATGTTGATAATCATGCAAATGCGACTGATTTGGATCCTGTCGTTCATTGATTTCGCAGTGGTTATATTTTGTTTACCCGCAAGCAATCGCATAATCTGAGTCCCCTGAGCACACTGATTGTCTTGGGTGGAAATGCGGCATTTAAAATTTTTTGCTAAACAATGCATACACAGATCAAATGACAACTGACGAGTTTATCCACGATGGTATATTCATAGCGCTCACCTGGCTTCCAGAGCCAGTGCAAAACAACCGGCGGCCAAAGGAGCAGCAGCGGATGTTCCCATGAAACTGAGTACACACTTGTTATTCTCCGTCGTTGTTGGCTGACGGAGAGAAAAATGGTACGTTAATTTAGACATAATAACTGAAGGTAGCAGTCGAAACACTTGTGTCCAAGCTAATGGCAAATGTCATGATGATCGGTAGTCTTTAGGGGCATCTAGAAACTAGAATATATATTAGAAACAAATCCATAGAATCATGAGTCAATTGCAATTGGAGTTTAGCACTTAGGAACTTGCCCAATGATGTGAAACGTGCATGCCATATCCCAATGACGCTGTGTGAACCCAACTACTTTAATTAGAAACGTAAAATTTGTTAATGATATATGTGTGCCAACTTAGATTGCTAGCAGAATACTTGCAAAAAGTAAATTCCCTCTCAGTTTTACCACCTGACTTCGTTAGTACAAGTCTATGTTGATACAAGTTAACGAACCTTGCTTTGGGTCTCCCTTTTCTTCATTTTCACTTACTGGCTCTGTGCAACGCGTGACTGATAGCGTCAGCATCTTCACCTCCTATGCCATTGATACAATTCATCTTTGGTTGATCACTCTGATGTCAGGCTAAATTCAAGGCAGGTTTTAAAGGTCACTTGTAGTGGGTTGAAAATCTATTACTCATTCGGCATTTTGAACTACTTTGATCTCTTTTTCTGCTCAAAATCCAATCTTTTATTATTGTAAACGAATTCGATTCCACATCATCCACTGCTTTCCGGCGAGCTGCACAACACGCAAACTTCCTACTCTACCTATCAGCGCTGGTTTTCCTGTGGCTTCTATTCAAAACAACATAGGCAGAATCCCACCTCCTAGCTTCTCATCTAGATGAAGTGCTTCTATCTTATCCTTGGCCTGTAGCTGAGTCGCACTACAGATATAATACCACGATTTAGTCATCAGCAGAGACGGCCTTCATTTCCTACCTACGTAGTCCTTTGACGTAGTGCATGGATAATTAACAGCTCCAAGTTCAGCCTGCTTCGAGGTTGCATATATTGCATCAGCAGAACTCAATTCATTGTTCCATTGAATCAACGTTTGACAGAAAACTTGCATGTGTTAAGGTCAATCAAAAACCATGAGCAATAGCTTTGTGACGTTACTGCGACTAGTAATCCAGGTTGATGTAATGTATGGTTGGATTCCATGCTCACTGATTTCTTAAAATTTTAGTCGAGTCGCTCATCAGGTTATGCATACTTTTCATTTTGTTCGCACAAAGTTAGATACCACCGATTTTGTCACTCACTAGTAAATCTGCTGGGTTCTCAGGCGTCACTTGTGGACTACCGACGGGTACGGCCACTCGAGTTCCACTACATGATTCTGAATACATTGTTCGAGCGCCTTGGTGATCCAGTGCGGCAATCGCAATAACGTGTGGGGAGCTGACAAAGCCGTCGGCCCCACAATGGTCGCCCACTGCTCCTCCGTTTCCAGATGCAAACAAGAGCAGTGTACCATGATTATTCCGACCCTAAAAGTGAGACGGTTAATGAGAAAATCTCTGGCTCCATAATTCAGCAAACTCCAAAGCGAAAACTAAAGCATAAACTTTTAGAGAAGTACCCACATTAAAAGGCTGCTACATCACAGAGCTAGAACATATTTGTTGTGTTTTAATGGTCGCTACTTTACCATCGCAGCCTTCTTCATGACGTAGCGAGCGCTATTCGTTACAAGTTCACCTTCCCCATTGTTGGTAAATTAACTTAGGATTGTTTTGTTCATTAAATAACCGTGGTTTTACTTGGCTAAATCCAGAAGTATTAAAAGCAAACAAGCGTACAATCCAAGCTTGATAAAAGGTTTTGTTGGCGATTCATCATCTTCACCCTTAGTCGGACAGTAGCTTCGATTCCGGAAAAAAGTGGACAGTCATTTCATTCAGTTGGGAGTTGTAAGCACTGTGCACTTCATCTATAGAGCCATAACTCGTTTAAAAACACCCACATGAGACCATGGTTGCGATCGCTGGGCCTTGGGGATGAGCAACAGCTACTGTGACCATTTTACTGTTTATGAAGTCTAGCCTGCTTTGCCAAACGTGTCTCCAACTTGCACCGGACTTGGTTTGCCCTTTGATACTTGATTTCCGTCCCCGGGTCGTCATTTGCCGTGGATATTGCAGGCTGGGCCTCTAAAACAGCATGTTAGGCACTCGAAATATCCCGAAACATTACTGAAATAGCAAGTGTACCACAGGAGTGCACGTTTTTATCAGTGGCTGTAATAAAGCGCAGTGTTGATATCGAAGATTGAGTGTTCAAACCTTGACTTGATCGCCGAGATGAACAGATTGCTTTGCAGACCTTAAGTCACCATTCGGCCGACAACATTTCTTATTAAAAAGGTGCTTTTTTCCTACTACAAGATACGAGAATGTCTTAGCTTCACAAATATATGGTAGTACCGGTAGCCTCCTACATGTTTGTCCTTACACCAAGTACCCTTTCGTTGATCAAAAGAAGGCTGTAGAAGCTGCCTCTATTATTTTCACGTATTGTAACCTGCTCTTATTTCTAATATTTGACCACCTGTTATTTTAAATGAAGGAATCTGGTGATTTATCTACTGTATATGGATTCTCAGTAAAAACATTACAGTCTGATCCTTCACACGGAGAATATACGTTGCTTATAATGCATGACACCATTTTATCCCGCTCGTACACCGGAAGCGCATTTGTTAATTTAAACTGTTGTGAATTTCTCACCTGCTTTCAATGAGATTCCTACCGCAATAATGTATCAGTGGAGATACCTGAACAATAGAAGCATTGTGTATTACGGGTAAAATACCTGATTCTGTAGGATGACCATAATGAGGATCACGAAATTGGTGAAAAACAAACATGGTGATAAATTGAGGAGATAATATGATCATTATTAAATTGCATCAAATGGACCGCTTATTTTCCACGACCCAGGATCAGGAAGTGTTAGCACCAGAAAGGTGACTTGAGCAGGCAAGCCATGTTACTCGCTTCTTACACTCGCGGGTAGCCTAGCTGCGTATGCCTTCTAAGACAATATACCTTAACTGCCAATATCGACTGGCAAAACTGCTGGTACCATGTTAAGTAAGTGAATTATTGGCTTAGAAAGATTATTGTTAGCGACGTACATGGATTGATGCGTACTTCATCGCCATTTCAGTGTTCTCTCGTGGTTTGTCCATGGTGAAGCCGTCGTCCGTGGGGCCCCATGAGGCACAATACATAGCCACCTTTTCCACGTTGTGTGACAAGCTACGCGCCTCGATGATGTCGTTGACCTTCCCAGATAGCATCCTCACAACTGTAGTCATTCAGAATTAAAAGAAAATCCTTTTAAAACCGGAGTGATATATGTGTGTCTGTGAAGATAATAAAGTAGAAAGGTGTTTGAAAACAATTTTCCCTGCTGGATTCTCTACAACTTTGTTGAGAATACGCTATCCAGCTAGTAATGTTACGCTAGTTGACGCAAATGACATAAGGGCTTAGCTACCCATCAGAATCCCCAATGCTGTTGTGCGCAGAATGGCCATCATAAAGTGCGTTATGATAAACCACTCGCTTGACGCAACATACACGTAATTCCCGCCCAATCAGTTACATTTCAAAGTTAGTGGGGGTTGCGTGGCCTTAACTACGATATAGAAAAGTCCATCCCATCTTACAGTACGAATCGGCTTAAACTGTGGTTAAAATAATCATTGTCACCAACCGCACTGCGGTGCCCCTGCAAGGCTAAAGAGTGCTTGGTCAGAAAGCAATCGTCGATTTAAATGGGATATACAGGGGGCGAATATTGGCCATTTCAGCATGGTTCATATGCATTATAACCGAACAATAATACAACTAGAGCTATTGGTGGCTCGGCGAAACGGTTCAGTTGCACCTACACTGCTCGATCCCGATGGTCTTGCTGCTGTAGTTCCACTAACAAACGAAGTAGTTTTCTCGATGCGTGGCATGGAGTTCCTTGCAACTACTGGTCGTAGTGTAAATATTTGATGTAAGTAACCACAAATTACATTGGTTATTAACTCAGTTGATTATTCTGGGTAACTTGAGCGATGGTGTTTGTCACAACATGGAAGTGATGGTCGCAGTACCATAGTCAAAATAGGTGCATAGTCTTTGACAGGTGCTTGGTCCAGCTGTTACTTTTGTCGTTCCTAACGGACTTGTCTGTCGATCATCAACGGTGTTCACTCCACTGACCTACCCTCTTCTGTGTTTGGTATGCTGGATTGCTAACAAGGATTCTTCGTGGCAACTATGTTTTGAGGGACTCCCCACTTTTCAAGTAAGGCAAGAAAAGGAGAGGAATTTCTTAAACGTTTGGTGTGTAAAAGTAGCAGCAAACACATCCCGTCAGAAAGACTGGCGTTTCTAATTTTATTCCTTTTCCTTAGAGTAGATTATGTACGTCCCCTGTTATGCAGCGGGATAGTTCTATCAAATGTGCCAGCGGATCTGTTGGATGATGAAAAGGAACATCACAATAGTAGACGTATATCCGTACTTTTGTGGCTCGTTATTGAACAGTCTCCGCGTGGTGCCATCTGTGTGGTTCAGTTTTAACCCGTTCCAACAAATAATTCGGCGCCAGTGTTCCAGGACGTGGTGAGTTTGGCCTGGCAAGTGTTCTCCCTAGAAAAAGCCACAAATGTCTGTTTATCAACACTGCGGTGTGGCGGTTGCGACTCGCCGCAAACTAAAGGCACTGCCCTGTGAATATCTGGATAAGCCTATACAACTCACTGACATTAATCGTCTATTATCCCATTGCCGACACTACCAAACAGTCAAGGATGTAGCGGCACACTTGCATGTACAAATTACACAGCTACACACATACGCAGTTACATAGGTATGCACACGCCTATACAAGCATTCACTGTTACGGAAAACCCGTTGCATTTTTGAACATTTTTGATCACGATTTGTTATCTTAACATGATCATGCTTATAAAGGCGTGCCTCGCGAATAAAAACTTTAGTTATTTATTTGTTTATCTGTCAACGCAAATCCTCGACTGTTGTGTACACATAACCATTTAACTTGTGCATCTATGATACGTCCAGCTGAGTATGACGTTTCTCTATTCCAAGAAAGAACAAGCGAATCTTAATTTCTAAACGCAACAAGGTCAAATGCACTTAGCTGGGTCTGATAGTTGGTGGACGTACCTCCAATTTTTGCATGGTAGGCAATTCCATGAGAACATATTTCGTTATTTCCCACTGCTGCAATGAGTCCCGCGCATTGGGTACCGTGTCTAAAGGGGTATAAATAATGCAGTAAGCAGCAATGTGTTATAAATTGCGCGCCAAAATTCATAGTAACTAACTACTGCAGTGTTCTAGTTTATTAAAACGATAATGTTTATCCTTGCTTCAGTTATTTTACAAAACATTAGCCAAAAACCTTGTGAATGTAACGGTATCCCGCTGCCTCCGCTGTCATATGTATGGGATTGATCATAAACGGAACAATTACCATGAAAACCCGCAGCCTGCATGTCAAGATCATTATCCGATGAGCACATCAACTGCGTCTTCTACCGAAATCCCGGATAACCCATTATTTGTCTACCCCATGCGACTATCTATGCAAATCTCCATGTTTTCCTCGCAATTCGCCCCATGGTATCGAGATTTGTTCCCTATAACCTTATCTCACAACTGCTCCTACGGGCTATTGCGCGATTCATTGTTTTCCCTACCGTGTCTACGTGCTTTCATTCCTACCCCGCTGCAAGATACGATTGCGCCCATACTATGTAACATGCGCAGGTGTCCCACCCGTCAGGATGGATTTACTCCCATCCCATACTCGCTGTGAGGATTGTAGACCTCCCCCGTGCTACTAACCCCAAGGGCACCCAAGCCGTTGTTGGTCTTTGATCCCATATCCGCACCGAGCCGCGTTACTCTCATTCCATTTGAACGTAATGACACTTTGTATCTTCCTATGCGCCGTGACGTGGACCAATGGGATAAGGTTTCTGGCAGCTTAAAAAGAACCCTCTTAGTCCCCTCTTTGGAGCTGTGCTTTGTGGCCTTACTGTACGGTAGCAACTACGTTGCCGCTATTCCATTGTGTAACTGTACGAAGCCTCGGTTATTTCAGGACTGTACGGGCACTGTTGAGGTATGTAAATATGTAGTTGAGTTCTGTTTTGTTTAATAATACCGTATTTAACGTCCCGGCTCCCTTTTTTGGCTGGACCCGGGAGTTTTTGCGAGTCACTAGAGCCCCAAGCGAATCTGTCGCTTACATTGTTTTCCATGGAACGGCGTAGACTGAGAGGGGATCTGACAGAATTTTTCGGATCATGGAGGGCCTCAGTGGCATTAAGCCTACTGACCGGTTTAAGTCAGTTACCTCGGATCATCTGGGAGGTCATCATTTTAAGCTCAAGCATCGTATGTCCCGCTAGCTTCCTGGGGGAAATAATTTGCGAACCGCGTTGCCGGCAGTTGGAACAAGCTTCCCCTATGTTGATTGCCTATACAACGGTTGGCCACTTCAAGAGAAGTCTGGACAGATGTTGGTTAGATCATTTTCCAGAAATATTGCAACCTTATTGATGCTGGTTGCTACGAACTCTTGAATGATGTAGGTACAGGATGGTTTCTTTTTATTTCACTTCTTCGCCGAAGCAAGAAACGCATTTGGTAGTCGAACTACCGGCGCTCTTGATTGCTTGCCGGTGCAAGAAGCAAAACGCTCATTCGACGAAAGCTTGTACTGTTCTGGAAATCTGCGGTGCGCTAAATGCTGGTAACTAAGCGGTGGGCAGAAGTTGTGCATGCGATAAATTAAACATCAGCATGCCACCAAGATAAGGTCCACACGATGTACACGGACAAAGTTCCTTGCGATTCCAGTTCATACTCCAGAAGTCTTCGAATTGAAATAACTTTTTTATTTGCAGCGGGAAATTCCACCTCGAGTGTATCTAAATATCGTTAGTGGACCCTAAAAAGTGCTGCGGCAGACCATACTCTGTTTGATTCTGTGCGGGGTGTGGTCATCCCACTCCCATGGTGCATCGCCGTGCTGGCACAGATACGTAACAAACTGGCAGCGATTGTGGTGCGCGCGACAAGTGGTAAAACTTCAACGTGGGAATCTGCCACAGCAGAATCTGAGCACCAATGCTGAATTCTAAGTTCAGGTTCGGAATAGCGTTGCCAAACCAAGCGTATAACCGGGAGCGTAAAGCTGCGCACCCCAATAACTTAAATTCCCAAACATGAGAACAACCTGATTCAGCTACCATTGGTTGCCTTTACGGTGCATCATGTAGTGGTTCCTTTAGGTGTACTGTGGCACATCTTGGCATATTGATTTATCCACCACTGCAGGAATCACGAAGCATCTTCACCTGTTGGCGCTACATGCAGCCCCAAATAAAAGACAGTAGCCAAATAATTAACTACCCCAAAGCGTGTTAGAAATGACGAAGAAAGTCACACCCTTATCCAAGGTTGTTCACCATAGAAAGAAGCAGAACCCGCTAAAGATAATATGCTTTAATGTGTAGGAGTCAAAGTTAAGCTCTACCAAAGACACATTATTAAATGTTTTAATGTAGTGTGACTACATATACCAATAAATAAGACTCCAAGCTAAACTGACCTGTTTGGTTCTATGGCGTGCCACACAAACTCAGTTCACTATAGAGAAATAATGCTTCTTCAGATGGCGCTTCAGTTGAATGCCAAAGCTAAGGCTATCCTCTTACGGCCTTCATGTTATGTCGTGCGCTACTCGTGTATTCCCTGATATCCCTTGAAGCCACCGTCAGCCAAGAAGGCAAACCCCAGGAGAATACCGCAAACAAAATGATAAAAGGTCAATATCTGTCCATGGTATTCCAGCACTTTAGTCTTCCGGCGAGTAGCAAACCTGACTTCAGGGCTTTGAGAAGTGGCGCTACATTCGTGTAGTACTTTGCTTAATGAAGAGCTTGCCACCTCAACACCAAGGCTACTCTTATCATTTAACTACAACGCATGTGGTCAGAGAGTGGTAAAAGCTCTGCTCCACTCTTAACTAAAGTTAGAAGACGTGCTTGAAGCTGCTTTGAAGCTGGCATACACACCAAGTTGCAATCAGAAACACATCTGGAGGTGTTCGTGACCAGGCCACCAATGGCTAAGTAAACACAAAACCACCAAGCGTTTGTTGAGAGCACAAATGTCTGAATTTCTGAACTGAAATGCAGTGTAACCTCCCACCATCTGATTTAGAACCCGGTAATCCACCACACACCATGACCGAAAGGTCAAGTAACACAATGACTTCTCTTCAGATTGGCCGAGCTTCGGTCTTGGTAACTCTCGGTGTCATGGGACCTCATCAAGATAACCAAGATATGGCTGGATGACATGATAACCTACGTTGAGATCCCACTAGCTAGCATATCCCCCAAGCGTAATGACTGACTTATTAAGGGAAGCGGTTTTAATTCATTAATGCCGTTCCGACATAGATGTCGCCCGCGTTAGCGACCCAGACATTCTAGTCGTAGAATCCTTCTGGTAGCCATTTTCTACTGCCCACCAATGTCCAGTTTAGAAATAGATTAGGTTCTAGTCTCCGGTATGAAGAACCTACAGTCACGGTCTTACAGCCACCTTCTAGTATGGGCTTCAACTATCACGCCCGAGAAACCCGGTCACCCTCGTTGAGCACTTCGAGGCGAAACTGCAAAAATAAATCGATGGATCACCGATGTACAACTATGTCACTTTACCAAAGAGTTGCAGGACAGGGAAAAAACCCGGCCATGCTGCACTCCTTTGGGCTACAGCAATCATGTAAAATTAGTGTTCTGTTACATGTGCTGTGCAGTATTTTAAAGAAATTGCAGGGAAATGTCACGTCGTAATCAACTGTGATGCCCTGTTCGACCTCGTTGAAGCAACAAGCCGGTATTTGTTAGCCGAATGGTCCTATGAGGTTCTCTGAATGGAATTGTTCAACTTATTCAACAAGCCAGCAGATCTGAAACCAAAATACATCACACGAAAAATAGAAAACAATTCCTAAGGCGGAGGAATCGGAAATTTATAACCATGAGGGACTTGGCTTGGCCTGCTCCCAAGGTCGCTCCGAGTGAGGACACCTCGGCTGTCACAGCAGCACAGCGAAACTACTGTGTCAAATTCGTTCAGACTGTGTAAATCACCAACAGGACTTTATAATTATATTTTGCTCTAAACCCAAGCTACTATGCCGACACGTTAACAGACTTCGTAAAGTCCACAACCGAACATGTGATCCAGCACAAATGGCAAAACTGTTGGCCAACACTCTTGGAAAACTATCCATACTTACTTGCCAAAGTGTACAGTCAAGTTACTTTCTTCTTACGCAGAGCATAACAACATCAGGGATAAACCATATCTATTATCACCACAGATTTGCTGCGGTGCTTACTTTGCTGGTATGAGTAGAGCTCGCATGGTGCATAGGGCATTCGTCCAAAGCCGTTGAGTGACTGCCATGAGCTTAGCTGAACCGCTTGCCAGATTCTTTTAACGATGTTTTATGGGGTGTACATTCCACAATGTGGAAGCATCGAATCGACACTTTATTTTATATGAGTGGGAGCCGTACAAAACCGGCGTATTACCGGTTGACAATACTACTGCCGGTCATGGAGACCATTATTGCTGAGAAACGCACAGGGTAGTTAGAGCGTAAGTGGTTTCTCGCTCCAGAGCAGCACGGATTTCGCCAGGATCGATCATGCGTAACTTTCGCGTTAGATGCAGTTGTTAAATGCTAGTGTATGATTGAATGTCATCTATTTGTAGTTCTAAACGGTATTCAACCACCTAGATTATCTCATTCTATCTCATAAAATTCAAAATTATTAAAATGGATATCTCGTCCTGGGTTGGATACGGAAGCTTCGTGTACAACTTCATTGAAAGATGGGGTTGACAGCATCCTATCAAATCCAGCCGAAGCCCAGAACGATGAGTCTTAGGGCTCGTTACTCGAACTCCGCCTTTTCCTGGTCTTCCTAAACGACCAAGTGATGTTTGCTTCTTCAATTGCTGTAATAGTCTCTGAGGATCTAAATATACGATATCAAAGCTCTGTAAAGGAGGATCAAACTGACCTGCAAAGTGATCTGCAAAAAGCCTCTACATGCAGATCCGAAAACCTGCTGATTCAGTTCAACTCCGCTGATTGTAAAGTTATGGGTTTTACGGCACTGAATCACTTCCGAGTAACCGATAGGGCCACAACTTTTAAAGCGCGCTTCTCATGAGTTCCACCTCGAGGTGCTAATGCAGGATGACCTTGGTTGTTTGAGGCAGATCGAAAGAGCATCAGGACAACAAACTGGCACATCGGTCTCCTACATAGAGGGTTCAAAAAATTCTACACTTCAACCATCCCGTATTTACGTATCGTATACATGAAACCACATACGGAACACGCTCCTCGAGCGTGGCAGCAACCTCTCTGCGCTCGAGATTGTGCACAAACGAAAGGTGGCGAATAAGATCAAAGGCTTGCCCCACCTTCCGTGCAAATGCAGGCTGAAAACTCTAGCAGCTTACCGTGGAGGTAACTGGCGGATACAGGGCGATCTCATAATACTGTAGCATATCGTAAGAAACCCTAATCATACTTGCCACCACCTGTTGAAACTTAATCAAAACACATCTCTGAAACGCCGTTAGTTTAATCTAACAACGCAGTACAGTCGACTGGAATGTTGATGAAAATATTTTTCTTACGGAGTGTCACAGCCTTGGAAAGCCCTCACAGAGCATGTAATTGATGCTCTTAGTTTAAAACTGTCCTATTGCGACCTGACAACATAGTGATGCTTTTGCACAAGGTGATATAGCCCCCTGATCGTCAAATGCCAGCGTTAGTCCAGAACTAACAATGGTCTGTGTGAGACTTCCCTTAGGCTTCAGACCGGAATACTCACTTCTGCGCCATCGTAAACATTTTATACTTCATATAAACTGGGAATTCCTTTGTTAACAATGTGTTGCACATCGCAATTTTTAACTTGGTATGTATTTTTGCAGGATTTGTTCAGCGTTTTCCTTTGTACTAGCTATAAACCATCGCTGCAATGCTCCATTGTTCATGCTCTGTTAATGAATTTCATTCTCCAAGAGACCAGTCTGAATGATTTAACCTTATTTCGTAATTCAGGAGGAGCCCAAGGATGGTACAAAGCTGCAAACAATAAGAAAGCTATTTCTACCTTCAAAAAGTTAGGTAGAAATGAATAGCAACGGGACTGCGTTTTATTTCTGAAACTTTTGTTCGTTTTCTCTGTATTTTCACATGTTGTTGGTACTTTCTCGTGCAATAGGTGAAGTTGGATAACTGTGATCATGGTAGTGCGTACGCTCATCTAATAATAGTTGGCACCTTCGGATAAATCGTGTCTTCTTTCGAAGCTGTTCCTCATAGTTCTAAGCGAGAAGAAGCTCGTTCTACTTGCTACCGCGCACTCAACAAGTACTTCGTCCCATCCGCATTGATTGCGTCGGGGGACCTGGCTCACCGTAATGCTGACTTAGGTCTACTCTCTTCGGGGATGAAATGAAGTACGATACGCCAGGACCTAATTTAAAAACGGCGTAATGCATTCGAATAATCTGCAAAAAACCAGCCAAGTTTAAAAGCCGTGGTTGCTCATAGATAAAGTAAAATTATCTGCCGGTGCATCAGTAAATTCGGTTTCTTGTGCATAAGTTTATTCTACCGTCTTAGCTAACAACGTTTTCTTAATACAAACACTGAGGCAGACAAACAAGCGATCTTATTCCAAGCACTTACTAGTAGTCATTTGCCGTCATACATTCTGGGATGTATTTCTGAGAGTAGGTAGGTATTAACCATGAAAATATTAGGTTCTATATAGTGGTAATTAAGTCCAGTTGGAGATTATCACCTTTTATGTTAAGCCTTGTTGGTTGCAATTTTCCGCCATCATTTTGTCAACCTATGCGGTAGTTGACGCAATAGTATAACACACGACGAAATTTAAAATCTCCCTTTTTTACCACTTAAGGTGCATTTCGACTGTTGTTTTAGAGACATCAACCCGATAAAGCAAGCAAGGATTTCTCGGTGGCTTCGTCCTGTGCTTAGTTAATATAAGTAGCTAGCGGCGGCTTATAAGCTCGACAGCGAAGTGCACAGTGCGATCTTTCGTACACTAAGTGCTGATATGCCTTAGTACGAACCAGAACATGCATGTCAATGTTGCAACAGCCATTTATGCGGTAGCCGTGCAGGCCTTGTGTTTCATCGATTGCATGCACCAACCAATGTGCACTTACGCCTCGTCTGGCTTCATTATGCGAAACGGTCCTCTCGGGTCATCTTCATTTCCGTTGTCCAAGTTAATGGAAATGGTCGGGTCGTAGTTCGCCTTCAGATCGTGATGTTTCGTATCGAGACCATCATCTAAGACTACTGCATTGGAACCATTTCCAGTGTAACCAAGTAGATATGCTGGGTAGACATTCATATCGTAGCCGACAATTCCGCTACTTCGATTGCCATCATTGAGCTGCGAAAACGAAAAAAAGGGTCAAAATCGAATCAAGTGGAAATGGTTATTTTAAAAGCAGAAGAAACTGTTTTTGCTATATTCCTGAGTACGCCATTGGTAAATTAAGTAGTCGAGTGGTTGTGCAGCAATTAACTGGATCCATGCTACAAATCAAGTTTACTTAACTACCATGCAAAGTTTTCTTTACGCACCCACTTTGTTTAAATGCAGTGTAGTTCCAATATTAAGTACACGTTAAGTCATGAGTTATTTCCCTTCACCTTATTATAATTGAAAGTTGAATTTATTTGGGATTATACACGAGGTAGTCTTCATACATTGAGGGTTATGAGACGTACGACATGCTACGATAAAGTGCTTGCCAATTAAATGACTGGTTGTTAACTGATTGTTGGTTTTGACTTCACTATTACGGAGTAAATGGTGTGTCAATGTTGTCTCAGGCCAGAACAATCTGCCCACGAGGGCCGTGAGCTGATGCACCAGGAATAGTAATACGGCCGAAGTTGTAAATAGGCTCAACCAAGTCCCATTTACTGTGGGGAAAATGTCTAGCTAGTAAAATATCATGCTCCAAAAATACCGAGGAAATGTCACCATGGGTAGGATTCTGACAAAGACAGAACAGGTGCAACTTAAGGAAAGTGTTGAACCATATTTGTGGGTAATGGGAGCAGTGAGATTTATGTGATTATCTTACGTGGAGAAGAACGAAGACTTCCCCGATGTAAACAATTTTGTAGCCACTAAATTATGAGGTTAACTTTAGCAACTTAACACTTGGTAACTTTTAACCATTTGTAAGTCGGGCGGCCAAACACATATGGTATTTTGTCGAACGGAATCACAATACATCGATCTATTGCGGTCTAATGTTACTGAACTCCCCAAAAAATGAGCTTCTCGTTTCAGTGTACCTACATGAAGTTGATGAAATTGACTTATCTGAGCATAGCTACCTTGTGTGACTCGGTTTTTCTGCAAGTTGCGGGGTTTGTTTACAAAGCGTTCTCTAGCAGACCTTGTGCTATGATCCGTGCAACTTCCAAGGTACTAGGTGGTTAATGCCGAAAATTTTACAAAGCTTGCACTTTACAGACCCGATTATTTTATTGCTAGAATGTGATGTGCAAGCTAGAACGTAGTGGTTTGAATACAAGTGAACGTCAGATCCATATAGATTACGAAGCACAAAAGAGATGCGCTTGAACAGTCAGGCTTGTTCAACACTTGGGAAGCACCTGAAGTCAACAAACTACACTAAAAGACTTCCGCTTGCTTGCAACAGTTAGATACTTTAAGTAATTTGAGTAAAGCCGTAAGAAGACGAACACTGGCAGATGCCAACATCTCGTATTGTCTCTTCATTGACAACACAATAACATGAAAATAGATGCGACGACAGTTATAGTGAGACTGGAACAAGTTAGAACAGGGTGGGCGACAGGTGTGA
>OX104071.1:46493005-46609276 GCA_944474145.2 Dicrocoelium dendriticum
CTTCGGCCACAGGAACGATGGCAATAAATTCAAAACAGACTGCCCACTGAGTGAAACTGCCGCTTGACTTAAATCACCAACTCAGTAGACAAAAGAAGCAGAGATCCCATCCAAGCTTCACATTGATTGCAGATTTGAAAGAAGTGCCGATCCTCCTTTGCAATCCTACATGCATTCTGCATGCATTGTGCAAACCGAATTCTTGGAGGGTATAATCACGATTCCACCAAACCTGACCCAATGCAACTCGTTAGTAATGCCAACAAAACGGCTATCGGCCGGTCATACAACGGTCGGTGCAATCTCTCATTCGAGCCATATATCTTTGGATCACTGCCGAGAACCGAAACACTTTCCTACAGGTATATTAGTGCCTAAAGCCCTTTCAGCAAAATTGCTGAGCTTCGTTTGAGTAAGGCAACAAAAGGATGGGAGCTCATCTCTATAACCGAGACGTGGTTGCACTCAAAGGCTACGCATGCCGAGATGGTGATTCAGGGGTCACTACTCCGACACGACCATTCCAGTAGGTGAATTAGTGCAAGCCTATGCTATCGCAACGACTTACAATGCAAAGCACTGGATAATCCGGAGACGCAAGTCCACGATTCGTTATGGGCTGTTTTCCTCTCGGATACAATGACGACTGCTTTGTGGCAGTCGTTTATCGCCCCACATCCTTCAATCCATAGCTGGATTCCCAACTAATATCAGCCCTGATAAAAAGCTGACTCCCCAGTTAAAATCACGTTCACATCACAGGCGATTTTAACGCGCACGACCTGGAATCCTCGGAATCCCCCAGCGAAATAGTGAAGACCGAACTGCAGTAAGTTATCATAACTATTCTAATGTACGATCACATCACCACGCCTACCAGGTGAATAACTGATAACAAAATATCGATGCTAGACGTCGTGCATACAAATGAGGGACTCATGGTATACGGGCCATTTATGACAACCCACTACGGTAAAGTGATCATGTCAGCCTACTCTATAAATGTGTGATGCGCTGAACATTCGGAGGAACACACTAAACTAACGCGCACCATTACATACTACAACCTCCTGAACGATCTGGTAGCGACGACCGATTGGGAATTCATGGAAAGTGGCTCCGCTGACAACTCCTGGAATAAGTTTGTTGAACGTTTCGGCAAACTGGCCGCAACTGCTTCAGAAGCTAAGAGCTCGTTCCACCAATCCATCTTTGTTCAGCCGAAGTGTATCTCGCGAATGCGTCACTAAAAAATACAGCTTAGCACACTTACACAGCCAGTCCTGATCCCGAAACCGGGAACGACTACGTAACTCAGCGCAACCATTTTATTACGCTTGTCCTTGAGGACAAGGTGGCTCCCAAGAAGATTTGGCTCGTAAATTTGCTAACAACAATATGCTTCTACATGAGCATGTTGGCAACATTAGTAAAGTGGAGCACGGTATCCCCCTACTTAACACGACAGTCGGAGTGGCACAGAGCGCTGAAGAAACGGCGAACACCCTATGCATGCCGTATGACCCGAAGTTTCAACGAGACATCCGTCACTAGTGCATACCTGCATCCATAGACCCAAGTTTCCAACTTAGTAACATTGCTTTAACTGCAACATTTGTGTAGAAGGAACTGCACTCACTGCGCATCTACAGTTCTCACGCAATCTATTACATTCACCTGAGTGCGCTGAACGTCGCAGCAACAACACTGGCCGAACCAATAATGAATCTTTTCCGAACATGCTTGGATGAGCAAACTTTGCCTACCGCATAGGAAGACATGGTATAATCACGCCAAAGTTTAAAGGTGGTAATCGCTCCGAACCAAAGAACCATCGCCAGTGCTTCTCCTTCCTGTACTCTCAAAGGTGATGGAGGCAATCATAGCTGGAACTTTAGTCGACCATCTAGAACGCCACAACATCATAGCAATTGAGCAGTACGATTTCCGTCAACACCGTTCATGCACAACGAAAGCTACTGGTTGCACGCAGTATTTGGATGGAAGCGGTTAACAAAGGTGTAGGGTCCGACGTAATTTGCTTCGAGTTCTTCAAAGTCTTCGACCGACTGTAGCACTGCATTCTGCATCACAGACTCGGAAGCTATGGATCTGGGGATACTGTCATTGGGTGAGTCAGGAGTTTGCTGCAGAATCGATAGCTGCAAGTTCGAGTTCGGAATACCCTGTCTAATTCTATGCACGTTGAATGTGGAGTTTTACAAGGATCGGTTCTGTGGCCGTGTCTGTTGTTTGTGTTGATTAACGAGCTTATGCGTTTGATTCCTTCCAAATTTTTGATTTCGCTGATGATGTTAAGGTGTGGTGGACGAGAGCCGATTCAGCGGATCACGATGCCCTTCAGCGAGATCTGGACTGAGCGTACGCATGATCACCACAAGCTGATTCGCTTTAATTCGTCTAAGTGTAAGGTGATGCACATTCGTCACTAGCTGAGCATCTTGTACAAGCTTGAATACCATGTTCGGCAAGCAGCCACCCAAGACAGCGACCTTGAGGTTAGGCTTATTTGGGCTGCTCAGAATAATTTGAGAAAGCGTCAAAGACTTGGAACCAACACGTTGGCTTGCTGCGTAGGGCATTTGGACGATTTCATCCCTCCAACTGTGCGCAGTGGCTTATCATATACGTGCACTCTCATGTGGAATTCGTAACTCAGACCTGACAGCCCTGCATCAAGGATGACCTCGCAGCGCTCGAGACTCCACAACGACGAGCCATGAAGCAAGTCAAAGGGTTATTCCATCAGCCATATCAAATTACGTTGAGAGCTCTAAACTTGTACAAAGGACGGTATCGGCGCCAACGTTGTGATCTTATTATGGCCTGCCAGACTTTACGGAGCCCCGACCACGTCTTCCGCCACTAGGTCAAGTTGGGTACGGAACACAATCAGCTAGAATATCCGCGAAACTTTTTCTCTTCGTGTCTTCCAGCCATGGAAAGCCCTCCCAAATTACGTTGTTTCCGCTCCTACTTTCTCTGGGCTTAAAAGCTACTTGTCATTGCCCAAACCCACCAACGTTACGAGATATAGGCTGCGTGTCTGCACAGATGATATAATGTGACGAACGCTGCACAATACGAATTGACCTGCACAATCGAGGTTGGCTCTATTCTGCATGCCTCTGAGTGAACACCGTGGTGAGTACGCTAAAACGATTTTCAGTTTCTAGAAAAAAAGACCATCTGGTGAGCAATTGCTTTCAATGATTCATCATCAGACCATTACAATCATATAGAGGCTAGAATGCGAAATCGATCCAGTTGGTTCAAAATGACTTGATCACGTAAAGGCCTATGTCAGAGTGGAGAAAACGAATTAGGTCTTAGAGGGCTAGCTGTTTGCTACCGCGTCTGACCGAAAGCAGTCGACCTGGGCGTCTTCCATCTTCGCTGGCCAGGGAAGCTGGAGAGTCTGGACCAGCTTCTTCTGTGAGCATAAGGACGGCTGGAACAATCGAATGCATATTGCTTCAGCTGTCGCAAGCGTACGAAGGCGGTAACCTTTCGTTCGGTGCGGTGAAACCTTGTAAACTATTCGGAAAGCGCGTTTCCAATCCACTTCATGGCCGGTGTCCACAATATGGGCCAGAATGGCGCTACTAATGGTCCCGGTGCCCCCTTGACGCAGCCAATGAGGGCAATGTTCGTTCACGCGTTTGGATAACTGCCGCGCCGTTCGACCACTATACGTCGCGCCACAGGCGCACACGAATTGATAAATTACCATTGATGTGGTCAGCACCGGCAGCTTGTCCTTGTTTTGTGAACGAATGAGTGGTTCCGTTGAGAACACGCAATTCAACGAGGCTGCTGGAAAGGTCGACTTTACCGCGGCCGAAAGGCTTCTGGTTAGACGCTCGGTAGCCGCGTCCCCTTTGAATGGTAAGCGAATAAATAACTCTTTCTTGCGTGCTGTTAACACTGGCGCTGGTTTGGATTTTTCTTGTTGTAGTTCTCTTGATGGCAATCTTACGGGGCTTGTTGAGCATCTACTTTTGTGCCCATGATGTTCCATTGTTCTATTAGCGTTGTTGGAAAGTGGACCATTGAACGGGAAATGTGTGGCCGAACTGCAGCTTATATGAGTATGCACTTCTTCAGATCACTGCGTAACCAACGGGAATTGCTTTGCATACAGCTCTCAGAATTATGTCACAGATTGGCTCAAACAATTCAGTTTAAGAAATTTTAAATTCACGCATACATGTAGGCGTGTGATAAACGTCTGTTGTCCCATGCAAACGTAGGCACAAACCACTGATTCACTAGGCTACTGTGACTTTACCGCTTTCACGTCACATGACCTCATGATGGAGGATGTTACACGTTCCAAAAGTTGGAGAACAGTTTATATGAGCAAGCTCTACTGAAACGAAACAAGCCTCGTCGACAAGATAAATTTCAGCAATCATTACTGAAAGACGGAAAAGATTCACCGGCATCACACTGTGGCACTACCTATCGTTAAAGAGCCTGTCAGAAAAAACTCTATTCCATTCTAAAGTCTGTTTATCAGGACTACCAAAACCAGTTGAATTTATTGGAAGTTCTCACCCGAGCGCTCCACAATACATGATTTCAGGCAGAGTTGTATAATATCTCCTATATTCTTCGTCATTTTGATGCAAATGATCATGAAAGAATCCGTTCTCTCAGCTCCTTCAGTACTGGATTAGCTAGGTGACCAACTGACAAACCATGAACATATGGACGACATAGCACACGCTCAGTTGAACAAGGCGGTTATGCAGGCGTTGTTGAATAGAATGGCTTTTAGCGCAACACGCTTCGGCACATGCTTTACAACTTCAAAGCACTGTCACAAGACTGGGCCTACATGCCATCGGCTCTTGCTATCACTGGACAGCCATCGTAAGTGATCGATCGGTTCAACTGCCTTGGTAGTTGTAATGCCCAAAGGAATCCAGGATAGCGAATAGCTAAATATACATATTAACATAACCGGTGTGCTTTTTCAGATAGCAGATCATTTATGAACGTTGTTAGATATCGAGCTGTTAGACAAATGTAAGCTAAACGAATGTGCGGTAGGGCCACTTTGCACTGAAGACATTGAACAATTGGTCGTGTTTGATCATCGATGCTGGCGAAGTATTACTCACATATGATGAGAACACCGGGTGGGGTTTGATGAGGTCCGCCAGTTGGTGTTTTGGCAGAAACCATCTGATATGTAAAACACATCAACCATGCATGTTGGTAGGATTATATTCTCTATGTGTACGTTAACTATCTTACTAAACGTGTATTATATGCCATTGCTCCGCCAACTTGAACGAAATCGTGTGATGGCTAATCAACGAAGTGGCAGAATGTACGAACAAGCTTCCCGAAAGAATCCGTTAAAGTGATGCTTGCTGTCTTCTTGAGCAGGTCACATCATTGACTGGAGACATGTCCAAACCGACACTCGGCGCAAGAAGCATAGTTGTTTAATTGTACTGAAGTACACCGATCAGATTTGTGGCTGTGATTTGCAAAGTGAAATCAAAATGCACACAGCGCTTTGCGTCAACCTAATCGGTGATGATTGTATGATGACTCGTTTCAGCCACAAGAAAAATAAATCACTAGGCTGATCTGTCGCACTTGTGATATAACGTATGCACAAGACAAAATAGACAGGAGGGACCGATTTAGGAGCAGAGACAGAGAATCCAAAATTTACAAGCTTCTTAGCGGTAAGCACCGCACAGACAAAGTTGTAGGTCGGTTAACAATCACGAGAACATCAACATCAATATTTGTGAGGAATTTTTCTGGCAAATCTTTCAGTTGCGTGTGCGATCAATCGCATGTGTCCTTCGGGTTGAAGAAGACGACACCGTACGCACGTTACACTGTTCCAGTGGCTGAACGTGCATAACTTGTCGTTAAGACATCTTCCATTATGGAGAAAACCGATGTCCCAAACACTGATCCAAGGGTGTTGGGAACCGACAATGATAGGTGACGACAAAAAATAGTCATGCACCGGCCAATTGCACTGAGGACTTCTTAATTGCGTCTTTTGGCAGTGGACAATCGCGTGTTTGAGAGCATCATCATCATCATACACATTAGCTAGAGGTGGGAAACAACTCAGCTACTGTGCCGCAATACATAGAAAAAAGGAGAAAAAATATGCAACTGGTGAAAGCCGCCTGAGCTACCGAGAACTGATGGGCATCGTTCCGGTAAGATACCAGCCGGCTGCTGCGCACGAAAAAAAAAACAATTACTGTGCAAAATTATACAAGGCATAATAGACTTAGAGGGATGGGGTGGAACAAAGAAACTCACAGCACGAACGCCACTGAGGTCGGCTCCTAGCCATATCAGCAAGTGTATTTAGCCAAAGGTGTTCATCGTCTTTCGGACCCCAACCAGGGAGCCGAGACGTTTCAAACGAGGCCAGCTCAGAAGTGAGGGCCTTCATTCCTCTCGACCAAGTCACCGCTTGGCCACCCCTACTCTTCTTCCATCCACACCCCCGGCGCGCAAACAACCGTCGTCGCGGCAGTCGGTGGGCGGGCATGCGTAACACGTGGCCGAGCCATCGGAGCCTGGTGCTTGAAATAACGGTGCTGAGCGGTTCATTTCCATTTCCTGTGCAGTAAACAAGGCGTCGAACACACTCTGTGCTCACGCGGTGTTCCCACCAGACGTGAGCTAAATTACGAAGACACCAGTGGTCGAACATAACTAGCCTCTTCAGGTTTGCTGCTTTAAGGCGCCAGGTTTCACAACCATACAGTAGCGTCGAACGTACCGCTGCATTGTACACTCTACCCTTCAGGGCAAGAGTGATGTCGAGCCGGCGCCATAATTGGCGAAAGTTAGCAAAAGCGCCTCGAGCTTTTCCTATACGGTTCGTGATCTCATCTTCAATCCCACGGGCGCTGATACAACTTCCCAGGTAGTTGAATTTTTGAACGACTTCTAGCTGATCCCCACCAACGGTCAGCGTAGGAGGCGGTCCAGACCACTCTTGGAGAAACGCTTTGCACTTCGATGGTACGAAGCAAAGCCCGAAGTGACGGACACCTAGTGCTAATCTGTCCAGCGCGACTTGGCACGTTTGTGAGATGTCACAGATTAGGGTAATATCATCAGCATACTCTAAGTCAAGAAGTCGTTCTCCTGGGAGTAGCTCCACACTTTCTAAGTCGTGTTCTGTGAATGCGATTTCCGTGACTTCGTCAATAGCGAAGTTTAAAAGGAAAGGTGACAGCGGGCATCCTTGTCTCACACCGCTGGAGATATTAAAGGGCGACGACAGCTTGCCGTAAGCCCTCACCCTGCCAGAGCTACGCACATATAATGCTCGGATAATATTCACATATTTCTAAGGTACACATTTCCTGAGTAGAGATTCCCAAAGTGCAAGTCTATCCACCGAATCGAATGCATCTTTGATATCAAGAAACACGACAACGGTGGGCCGCCAATATATGTGACGGTGCTCCAACAACTGACGCAAGGTGAAGATGTGGTCAACGCAGCCAAGACCTCGACGAAACCTGGCTTACCCTTCACGAATATGGCTCTCATGTGTGCCAATCAGTCTGTGAAGGATGACAAAGGCAAGCAATTTGGAAGCGATGGAGACCAGTCTGATTCTTCTATGGCTGCCGCATTCCGATCGTGAGCCTCCTTTGAAAATTGGGACTGTGACGGAGCGGCTCCAGTCGGTTGGGACAGTTTTCTGCTTCCATATTTTCACTAGTAACTCGTATAAATCATCCACAAGAGCAGGTCCCCGAATCTTGAAGAGGGCTGGAGGAAGATCATCTGGTCCCGCGGCTTTATTTAACTCCAGCACTTTGATCTCACGTTCGACTTCTGAACGAGAGGGTGGATCCAAAGGGACAGCCTACGGAGCTATGCGATCAGTGGCCGGCGAGAAATCTAACAATCCCGACCGATTGAATTGCCTTTCAAAGTGCTAAGCTAAACGCTCCAAGCATTTTGACAAGTTGTGGATAGGCTGTCCACTCTCGTCACAAATTGTTTCACTAATACCATGTCTCCTGCTGCCCGATTCCCGTATCAGTCGGAATAAATTACGATGGTTACCAAGGGCAGTGGCCATTTCCATCTCTGATGCACGATGAAACCACCAGGATTCGCGGTCCCTCTTCAGGCTCGCACGAATTCTTGCCCAGAGATCTTTGCGAGTTTCGTTCGGTTCGCTTCCAGCTGGAATACGCCGGCGAGCATCTATAAGTTCCAGAGACTGTAAAGAGACCCAACATCCATGTTGGAGATTAGACATACCACATGATGATTTTCCTGCTGCTAGTAAGGTCTGGTGAATATGAGACCAGTGAGCTTCAATTGCATCCAGTGAGCGTTTATCCAACTCGGATGACAGCGTACTTTGATAGGCATTCAGAACAGCTGGCTTCGCCACTTGGCTGGTGTCAATGCGGTCCAATGTCGTCGTGGGCGTCCGCCCAAGCGCATCCGCAGGTCAGCACATAAAAGTGCATGATCGGTGTCCACACACGTGCTCCAAATCGAGCGACAGTTCTGGACGCAGCCTCTCCAGCGGTAACTTATAGCAATGTGATCGATCTGCGTCCATAGCTGGTTCGAAGCTGGTGGGCTCCAAGTCACCCTCCGGCTGGTGCTGTGTCTGAAATTAGTGCTCGCAAGAAATAAGCGAGCATCCTCACACAAATGAAGTAACTGCTCACCGTTATCATTACGGGAACCTACACCATGTTGGCCGCCCAGATGCAACTCATCTGTGGATAACTTTCCAACTCGAGCGTTCAGATCTCCAGCCGGTACTACCGTGTCCAAGCTTCTTCTGTGGCTAAGGAGCTCGTTCAGTTGACGGTAGAAGTCGTCTTTTACCGAGTCATCGCTACAGTTTGTCGGTGCGTAGGCAGCGATAACGAATAGATACCTGTTAGTCCCACGCGACTTCGAAGTTTTGAACGAGTCAGCCAATCGGACCACACACATCCGGCTATTGATTGGAACCCAATCAATCAGAATAGCTTCAGCCCGGGGACTCAAGGCAACGCCAACACCGGCTTAGCCGGTGCTCGACGCTGCATCGGCACCAGATAGGCGCAATGAGAAAGTGTTGCTAGTGTCACCAAAAGGGGATCGCAGAGACAGCACAGAGCTCAAGTCTTGCAGGCGGATCTCCGATAAGCAGCAGATATCGATCGAGAGGGACTCTCATGTTCGAGCAAGCGCTGCCTGTTGACCAATCTGAAGCAATGTGCGACCATTGAGGCATGCTAGTCTGAAGGAGGATCCAGGGCTCCAAATGGAAGCCAATGAACTGGAATGGGCCGATTGCTTGGACATGGGCCTGTTGACAGGGTAGGAATGCCGCTACGCGCTCACATGTGTTGAAACTAAAAGACAAGCGACTATTGAAGCAAGGTGGTGGAGGGCCGAGAATTGGGGGGTTGAAAACAGGGGGGATAAAAGTAAAGCTGAAACGGGACGATAAGGGTGAAAAAGTGTAAGAGGGGGAATAAGAAGATGGGAAGTCTTGAGCAGTAGCATCCAAACCCCTATCCACTATGCTCGATACAGCAGATACGGCACCGTTGATTATCCTCTGCGGCGGACAGTGCATCAGAAATTTGTTTGCAGAGAGATTCATTGTATTGCGTGGGCAGCATACTGTCAGGTTGCCCAGACCGAGATAACAGAACGATTAGGGTTCTCAATCAAAGCCTTTGGTTCAAAAACCTGTCCGCAATGCAACGGGTTTGGCTTTGGGCTACAAGGAGTCCGTTTTAAAGAATAAGGAGCCACCCTCATTCCAACCCCCAACTTGGAGGACCAGGAGGCTGAGTTTGTCTGGCCTCTAACCATTGACCAGTCTGGTATGAGTGGCTCTGAAGGTGCAAAAATGCACCACCCTGCATAGCTCAATGGATCACTGAGGCACACAAACCATCGCACCACGGTAAGGTCCAGCCTCAGTGCGATGGGTGTCTGAGAGCACTTACATGTTGCAGCAAACTGTATCAAGGAGCGCAGTTAGATAAACGAGGAAGAAATTCACCAATCAGTAAGCAATAGAGATGCAGGGCAGCATATTGTACGACTGACACCCGGCAAAACAAAGCGACCTCACAAGCCTGATTACAGGCCGTATGTCATCCCAACCCCAGCAAAAAAGAAAAAGTTATAAAATAAGGGAACGGTTCTGGTTCCAAGATTCACACACGCGGTTTTGAGCTATTGTATTTCCATCGCATACCGTGCATTAGCTGATGCGGAATAACAATATTGATACCAATGACTTCTGTTGCGGGCCCTAACATCCAACGACTCTAACTACTAGGAATCCGGGTTGTGTGGCCTCCATCCTGAAAGGCGGAGTGGTCCAGCCGGTGTTAAGCTTGAGGTTACTTTTTTCATGCTCCTTTTCCAGATCACTGCTTGCTTACGAAGGCGACTATCTCGTTCGTCTCCGGAAGACGGAAATAGAGATCGATGAGCAGGCGATAGGCTAGCATGCACACATAACACGTAATGTCGGACCGCGGTTACGACTGAGACTGACCATTGTAGACCTGCCGGCCAACGCGTCAGTGCTTTGTGTGTGTGCGCGTCTCCGCGCGTCCTCGTGCGACTCATGACGTCTGTGTCGAGTGGACTATTAATCGACTTCGTTCAAACAGTCACATCCCCAGCGTTCGCTTACTTGAACATTTATCTGTCTTGTAATTGTATTTGCTTGAATTGAATTGCCGAAAAAATTTCTCTTCGCATGTGTTATGCTTCTAATATCTGAATGGGCATAATTAATGAACATACTACTTTCGTGAGTCAACGCATAGGGTGTTCAAGTATAACGTTCGGGAGGCGGGAGTGGTCTGTTCCAACCATTCGGTTCCGAACTACTGTATGGCTCAGGTGCCATTGCCACTACAAACGAGTAACTGCTCGAAGATGCTGGTTGCCAGAAACTGATAATCGTTTAATGTATTTCGAGCGAACAGACCAGTTCCCACGGCTATGCAAGAGGACCTTACGTATGCAGGCATTGCAAGCCATGCCCATGAGCTAGAGACTTACATCGCGACGACGCCATATGTGTCTGTGTCTGGCGATAGTGAAGTGGGTCTTGGCAATTCCTCCTACAACCTTATCTATAACATGGCCATGAACGGTGATGCAACTTCATAGGTAGTTAAAGCAAACAACATGCTACAGATTATCATCAGCAATAGTGCGCGCTGCATAGGTATCTACCGATCCTGGACTAGTGTGCTACATTTGGGTGACGCAAAATACAATCCATACTTAGATGCCTCCACCACCAAGAATCCTCTGGCCCATTACTGCATCCTTGCTGCAGGTTCCGGGCGCGTAGGCGGAGAACATAAGAGCATGTTGTTTGCTCGATGTCTACTAAACTTGCATTATCCATGAATCCTCATCGCAGAGTGGCGACTATTGGTTGGAATCTAGTTGAAAAGAGCGGCGTTGGCCCTAGCACTGATTGCGATACTAACATCAGCTTGCCCAGATACGACAGACCCAAAGTCATCAAAATGGCGATTGTGCAAACCTGGGTGGGGTGGTGAGAATAACCGGTGGCCTAGGTTGAAATCATGAAGTCATATTTCAGTTTGACAGCAGACATCAGTTGCAAGAGTCTCAAATGTACGTACCCGAATAGCTGTCCGATTTGTAGTTAAGTGTGCGCAGGTATCGTTTGAACAGAGTTCCAAGTTTGGGAAGGGGAGTTGAGAAAGTTAGTGACTGACCATTCCCGTGATACTCAATGTGTTTAAGTCGGCGGATGTTAAGGGGGGAATTCAATGACAAAAATGGGGTCGTTAACTGTTGTGGGATCAAGTAAAGAGAGTATGAATGAAAGCGGACGGTGCATAGGTGGATGGCGCGTTACCAAAACGTTTCCATAATAACACGAGAGTAAACCTTCATAAGGGCGAGGTAACGTGAAAGTATGGTTATATGGTTTATCAATAGGCGAGATAATACATAGTTGTCCGGTCCGAAGCAGGTAAACTGTTCCTGAGGGCCACCGCCCCGCACTTTTGGCCAAAGTACCTAACCCACTAGGAGGTAGAGAGAGATATAGGGTTCTCACCCGTTTGGATCCGGCAACTTGTCCTTAGTTCGCACCCCTTTCGGAAAGAGCTAAGTCGTATCAGAAGCCCTACCTGTTTACTTCTATAACTGCGGAGCTAACGCAAGGTTTGCTAACGTAGTAATGACCCACATCCGAACCGATGCAAAAGCAACAAAACACGTCCACGTGATCGCATGCACCGTGTGTTATGATGAGAAACATGCGTCAACCCAGTGGCTGAGAAAAGTTCGCCAATGCGTGGTCGATCATTAGATAGACCTTCGTGTGCGTACGTATGGACAACCAGTGCTGGATGTGTGGACATTAAGTCTGGCACGGTGGTTCACAAGCCAAGCGAAACCTGATGCTCGAACTGCGTGGCGACAGCGAATCTTACTTGGAGGAGAAGGCGCAGTCACTTTATTTATTGCCGAGTCCTATCCGCCAGGTCGAAGTGTGGTTAGGCAGACAATTGTGAGGTTTGTTAGGTGGAACTATTGTCGATTGAAAGCCCACCACGTACTGGAACACTGCCACTGAACCAATCACTGAAACGGGAAACCCCATGATGACCTAACTGGTATCATAACGTAGTTCGACAAACCAGCCAGAGTTTCAGATATTGATAGTGTGTAGTGCAGATAGTGACATGATACTACTATAAAATAATCGGATTAAACCGCACTGCACACGTTTAAAATAAGTAATTTTAGTGAAATCCAGCGCTTGGAAAATAGACGGCTTTGCGCACTCTCTCATTTGATCTAGAATGCTGAAACAGAAAGCACTTAAAGGCGATCTTCCATGTCACATCCATCACGATAGTCACACAATCAACAAAGTCGAACGCAGTGTTCATGTCAATAAAAACCACCACGGAAGATTTGTATGAATATCCATGTTTCAGCGCTTACCTCGATTAGGGCGGAAGCCAAATTGGTCTGCACTGATTAGGATGCCACCAGAGTCAATAAGTCCTCTCATAATGGCATCTGCTCGAGGTCAAGTGGTGGAAAGTGGTTAGTATCTGGATGCTTATAGCACAAAGTTCTCGGACTCTTTTAAACATGGGAGGACATCTGACAGCCACTAAGCTGTTAGCTTTCCGGTATCCTAATGGGTTACTTAGGGTGCAAGCACCATCAACAGCTGAGTCAAGCCATTTTACTAACAAAGGGGATCACTAGAACCAAGGATCTTGTTCCATTTCAGCAACGTGAATTCACGTAGAACATCCTTCAAATCGTGAGACGTAACACTAACCTCCATTGGGGTTTCGGGTGATCCAGTAATAGCCAGTGCCCCAAACGGCACTTCAGAATGACTCGCAGCAACGAACAGTTTGCCACCCAATATCAATAGACTCATGTTATACATGTCTAGTTGGAGCCACCAGCATGGGTTAGGTTTGTCGTGTTGCCATCAGTAATGACGGTAACCAGTCTGGAAAGTTAACCTAACAAGTAAACTGATTGAAGTCAATATATAAATTCAATCATAGATGTAGACGTGCGTGTACTACATGGAAGACCTCCCGGAATGGGCCATATTCCCAAGATCTTGTCCGCTTTATAGCTCAAACGGTTGATAATTTAGGTGAAACGTTGAATGGTACCACATAGTACACAAATCGTCCGCTCTCAGAAAAGCATTCGGTGCACTGAGCACGTTATAGAAAATTTGAGCCTTGCATGCGCGTGTGTTAAACTGGGGGCGTGACGGCCGCGTGCGGCACCAGTGGCTTTTATCCAAACTCGCGTGCGGTCCGGTTAGGTCAAGTTGTGGACGAATCCATTGTTGTTTACAAGTGCAACGGATGCGTCAGTTGCCAAGGTATCTGGCTTATCTCAGTCGGGCGCAGTGGTTTAGTGCCCGTCCGGCTTCGTAGACCTTCAGATAATCGAGAGAGTTCGTCTGCGAAGAAACAGGCTAGATTACACACTGAATGAGGCTGTATCGGTCAACACTTCCCTTTTCGTCAAATGATCGAAAGTATCTTCTCTTGTGTATTGGAGCTCATGAAGAATTAGTACTAAGACCGCTCCCTCGGAGGTAAATATGACCACGCTAATAACTCAGCAAGCCAACTCAATTTCCGCCTCCAGACCGAAGAAGAGAGCCAGACCCTTCAACCGCACTGAAGCGTCTGTGTCTCTAAATCCTCTGGCTCACCTTACTCACATAAGCGTACAGACATCGGTCATGCTCGCTTCCACTCCTTTCAGCGGTTCAGCCCACGTCAAGCCAGTTATGATGATGGCAACTTCAAGCCCGAGGTCGTCCAGCACAGGGAAAAGTCTGACATCGTGCGCATCGTACGTTCCCGCGCTATAACAGGTTGCCTCCATGCGAACGCCGAAGAGAACACCCCCGACTCCAGTAGCACCACGAAGCAACATACGGGTAAAGTAGCATCCACAAACGAACGACCCATTTAAAACGGTATCCGTTAATAATATCTAACCTGGAGCTAACATAAGAAATCACGGTGCTTTGACTGCTGCGTGAACGAATGTTCCAGAATCGCAGTCTAGTACCATAGAGGGGAATTTGATGGACGACCGAAATCTGTGGAACTCCATTTGTGTTGCAATTGGCATTTCAGTTGGTCCCACGACATTGAGACGTGTGCCACGTCACCCATAATCAGTTTATTACTGTGAACCTCAACTTCTCCGGGTGACAATGAGTTCGACTGATGGCGCAAAAGCCGATTCGGCTCTGTAACATCACAAAAAGTGCGCATTCTTCCGGATAGCTCTTAGAACGAAGGTTCTAAAGAGAATAGCACCTGACGAGCAACCGACGATTAACAACTATGAGAAGAATATTCTTTTCGATAAGTCACTTCAGGCATTTAAAATATGAAAGAAAATTATGACTCGGATACGCTTGTGAAAGCCTTGGTAAGATAGGATAAAGTAACGTAGAAGAAACCACACTTCTCTCCAACTGATTAGCTAAATATTATGAAAGCTAGATCATTGCTTGGCTCAATCAGACTAGGCGGCATACGTAAATGCACGTGACCTACGCTGGACGCTTAATGTCGGAGCGGGTTTATGGCCAGGTCAGCGTCAAAACTTGTACCAGAGTTCGCTGTTTCCACAGTCCCTATTTCAAAACTTATTGCGATGGCCTCAGTGGTGATTAAAAATGTTCCTTGAGCATTTTTGGGTAACGTCAAGGGACGGTATATACCACTTTAAATGACTCATTCATACGAGATTCATAATCATTTTCAACCAAGTGTTGTAGAATGGAACTGTTAATGTTCTTCATCGCAGCTACGCGGACAGTGCTCAGCAATCCGTTTGGACAAGCAACTGTTCGTGTGTTCAAGGCACCTTGCATCACAGATGCAACTGAAATAGTATACGATGAAAGATTCGGATCGAACCGGGAGAGTGTCCTTTATGTGCTGAGGAATTAAAGGTCTTGTTTCAGCAACTAGTTGTAGCTTAGCAGATAAATACGCATGGGCCAATGCGATTGCAAGCTTTTTGTTCAACAGTTCGAACGCAATGTAACTTTTAAAATTATCCGAAAGTAAAACATCCTTCTTTAGCATTGCAACAACAGATTTTGCAGAATTAGATGGAGTGGAATGCTTTTTAATGAATTGGATGGGATAACCGTTTTCTTACAGAGTGCTAAAGATGAGCTTTGTTTCATTTTCAATCGTCTCCGGACTGCAGATGGATCTTGCACGATGGTACAAACAGAGAAATCAATTTCTTTTGTACCTCAGAGGTACAAAACTGTGAAAGTGGATTTACTGACGTACCCACGTTGCTTTGCGGAAAACAGTCCTCTCGACTATTACGTACTCGCGTCTGCGCAGTAGTACGTGGAGGAAGGCCAGGCGACCATCTTGTTCGATCGCGGTGATAAATTTCAATGAAAGATGAACTGGGTTAAACTGGTCTAGTAGGCTGGTGTAATCCATGGAAGAGTTGCAGGCAATGAATGTGTCATCGATATAACGACAGTAAAAATGCAGCGAAGCGATACTGCTACGCAAATGCGTTGGTTCGAGTTTTGCATTGAAAATGTCTGCCCAGAGTGGGCCTAGAAGAGAACCCATTGCGACCTGATCGATATCTCTGTAATAGTTCACATCAAACGAAAACTCATATTGAATGTGCACTGTAAGATCAATTCTTTCAGTTTCCGAACCGGAATTACAACATGTATGCTTCTCTCAGTGACGTAGTCACGAATGAACTTCAAAGTCTCTAACAGGGGCACGTTAGTGAAAAGTGATTCCACATCAAAAGGCAACATCAGTGGATCGTTCACGTTTAACGTTTCTATTCGTTTAACGAATTCGAAGGTGTCTGTCACTGGATACATCGACAATTCTTTGCGTATCGGTTGGAGCATTTCTGTTATCCATCTCGAGACTGAAAGATAAGGCGAAGAAGACATGTCGACTGTTGGTCCCATAGGAACATGGATTTTGCGTACTTTTCGTATTCCATAGAGGCGGGGAGGATGTGAGCCACATTGGGTAAATTTTGTGAAAAGTGAAGTATTTATATGCTTTGACGCTTTCAATTCATTCAGTAGGTAGGTGATGATTTATAATTGTAGATGCCTGAAATAATTTATCGAAAATAATATTTTTCGAGACATTGTAAATTTTTGATCCCATAAGAATAATTTATGAAACGGACGATTATTTTTACGGGGCTCCTGAGCTTAAAACATCCTCCTCTGAGGACGCGTAGACACACGACCGGTAGTAATAGAATTACATCCGCCAGAAACTCTCCCTCGACAAGAGGAAGGGTCCTCTGCTGATGAACGTAATACTTCAGTCTGAGCTAATAGCACCGCTTATAATGGATAATTGGCTTAAATTCCGCAAGAGACTGCCTAAAGAAATTCGCTTAGAGGCGGCGCAGATACTGACAAGAGTGTCTAACGACTCCCGGGGAACGACCAAACTGGTGAATCTTTCCCTCATACAGCTTTGTGAATAGACGGATTAAATGCCAAACTTAGCGTCTGCCAGAATATGACCAAATACTGGAAAACATCAAGGTCAGGGCAGCAGCGAGCAGTCATATAGCCCGACCAAACTAAAAATGCCAACGAATCCGAAAACTACAGCTAATAGTCGACGCCTCAACGGTCGGCACAATCTCCAATCTTAGTCCAACCATTGACATTTGGTTACCGAGAAACTGACCTTCGTGTAGACTAACGCCAAAGGTCTTATTAGTCAGTTGGTCGAACTCCGTCACCGTCAAACAACGAGTCATAATGAGCACCGAATCATCGCTGAGCTGTGCAAGTTCCGACATTGAAATCACTCTACCAGGTGTGTCAATTCTCCGGAACGACAGTACACGTAGGAGACTGCGAGTGATCATTTAGTACAAAACAAACCTTCGTTATGAGCTCATGGATGATCCTCAAACGTATGTCAATCATCCTTTTGTGCAAACGGTGGTTAAGGACGACTGTAAATGCCATGTGTCCGTAGTTTACCGACCAACCAAATCCACTCCGGAGAAGGACCATAGCTCAACATCTGCATATCGCTTTGGGCTAAAGAAACAATACACCGATATTTTCATTACAGTTGTTTGCAACAGCCATGCTATGGAAACTCCAGTAACCGAGGCGGGACAGTTCAAGGTCTATACACAAGTGCTAAGATATGGCACAACCCTATAAAACACCACCGATCCCACCAGGTTCAGAACAGCGAATAAGCCACCAATGTTGGATCACATGCTCCCCAGCGAGGAGCTCAACGTTGATTGGCTAAATGTATGCAATCCTTTGGGTCGAAGTGATCACGCGACTTTACCGTTGGAATATATTTGCAGCGTTGCGTACCCTGATGCATAGCCCGAAAAGACGCAGTCCAGTACGCATTATCAAATTTTGTCAGCATTCGTTGAAAAGGCTCGTTGCACATTGATGACTGAGGGTACCCTAGCAATCACCTAAGAAAAATTCTTGAATACCTTCACGTCACTAGCCACCAAATCATCAGAGCCAAAGGCATTTCACCGTCCTATCAAACTACAATCATTCATGAGAAGCCGAACACGAAAATTTATGGTCTTGAAGGATCGGACGTGGCGCTTTTACAAAACCATCCCATCACAAAAATGGACAGCCTACGTAGCGCAGCGCAATTATTTTGTACAGTTGGTTACTTAAGACAGGTTGTCACATCAACGGGAGCAACCAAAACGATTCTTTTTGAAGCATAAGCTTCTTTCCAGACCCGTGAATGGACTTGAAAGGGTGCAACGTGGAATCCCAACCCTTATCACGAATGGTAAGTAGACCCACACACACACACCCACACACACACGAATAGAGGCAACCAACGCCTTGAAGGCCCAGTACTTACCTACCGTCTAAGGGGTACAAGCCTCGAACAGTAGATTTACTTCTGTTACCACACCATCAGTGTTATGCAGCATCACATTCGCAACAGATACGGTGTTAAAAAGGCAACAATCGTTGCGTACACAGAGCTCCCCTGAACTGGATAACATTCACGCTGAAAGACTGTAGGCAGGAGCCAAGCACATAATCCAACAACTTGCCGGATTCTTTCAGCGTTGTCTAAAAGAAAACTTTGTTCCGTCAACGTAGAAACGAGGTATTATAACTCCCATAAGGGAAGAAGTCTATCTGCTCCTGCCAATCACGGTCCGATAACGCTTCTCTCTGTGCTCGCCAAAGTCATGGACGTACTGATAGGCTACCTGGAAAGCATCGGTATTATAGCGCCGGAGCAGCTCCGATTTTGTAAACATCGATCATGTACCACGAACCTGCTGATAGCACGTGACAGCTGGGCAGAAACAGTCGACCAGGGCATGGGAATAGATGATTTTTTAAATGGACTTTTCGAAAGTCGGATTGCTTGGATCATCGTTTTTCTCTGGCACAAACTGCAGCTTTACGGCACCGGAGATCCAGTATTGGGAACTAGGTCCGCGAGCAGCAACTGCTTAGAGTTCAAACATCTTTGTCCAAACCGATTCGGTGGAGTGCGGTATGCCGCAGGGTTCGGTACTTGGGCCTCGCCTGTTCTTAGTTTTCAGCAATGATCTAGCGGAGGCTATCGCCTCAAAATTTTTACTTTTTGCACACGAGGTTAATATTCGGCGTGAGATCCAGGAAATGGAAGACCACGAGATCCTCCAGCGCGACCTCGAGGAGGCTTGGTATTGGTCGCTGAGGAATGTAGTGCCATTCGAGGTGGACAAATGCCGTGTTGCCTACTTTCCTTAATGACACGCCTGCATCTATAAATTTGGGGCGCACGAGCTACAGAGAAGCTTTTCGGAACTTGATCCCGGTGTTCTGGTACAGGACGATCTCGGTTGTTCCAGACAGTCATGATCCGTTTCAAAAAGAGCCAACCAGCATGTTGGTTTTTTTCCGAGGGTATTCGGGATTCTGCATTCATCCATCTGCTCTCTGCTGCTCAATGACTGCATGCGTCCCCGCGTCGAATACGCAATCCAGGCTTGGCATACTTGGCTAAAGCGTGATCTTGCAGCGCTCGAAACTCCCCAACGTCGAGCAATGAAATTTGCCAAGGGATTGAGCAACCTTCCGTACCGGCAACTACTGAAGACACTCGGCGTGTTCAGTGGACGCTACCGGTGGCTAAGTGGAGACCTCATATTAGTCTACCAGACATTGAGAGACCTCAAACACCTACTCCACCACATTTTGAAACTCAGTCCGTACACCAACCTCAGAGGCAATAGGATTAAACTGAGTCAACAACGAAATCGTCTAGATTGTCGACGAAAGCATTTCTCTGTCCGAATCTGCCAACCCTGGAAACCCCTCTCAAACCCAATTGTCTGTGCCTCCACCTTAGCTATTTTCAAAAAATCAATTGAATATCGAACTGACCGCTCTACATTTTGTTACGTGAATGGATATTCTGGATTTATTATGAATAACTAACCCCTTTGGAAATATGACACAGTGAGGCACGTAAATTTTGCGGAGTGGTGGGCAATCTGCTTGTTACTTGCTATGAGTATCGAACGTTACAACCTTTTTGATTTTTCCTGTACTATCTCACTCCGATAACCACCTTTCTCTACCAGATTACTCTATCGCTCTCAACCCATGCGTGTTCTATTTGATCTACTTGTGTAATTTCTGAGTTAGAATTCCTTTTATTACCAGTCTACGGGACCGGTTAAACCACTGCTATTTTACCCGTTATAAAACATTGTTCTGTAGAACTCTTGATTGACGGAATTATCTGCCAAGGAGCAATACACAAATTGTTTTTGTTGTGACCCCGTAGGAGCTCTTCAGTCAAGCGTCCATTAGAGCTGGAACTCACTGCGAATTCTGTTTTATGCTCACTATTCTTCAAGCACTGGATCGAGACAAGAACCGCTGCGCTGAGGTTCGCACCGGTAACAGGACTGTACGTGGATTATGCGATGACATCGCTGTTCTCTAGGATGAATCCAAAGATATTGCAACACATGTTGAGAAGCTAAGCGGTGGAAGCCTTTACATATTGCCGGTAGTTTACCCCATGGGGATCTAAAGCGTTGCTTCGGGATTTGTAAATGTGCGTTAGGCACTCATCGCTGTAATATCCAGAGGCAATTTAATAACCCTACATTTCTCGACGTCGGCCGGTGGCCGAGTGGCCTGCACGCCTGGCTTGCAATCATAAGGTCACCGGTTGGAATCCGCGTAGGGGCGGGCGTCCTCACGGTCTACACAGTCCATGCGCAACTGGTGGTGGTCGCGCGGCAGTGGAGCACCGTTGCGGCGTACAGCGGACACATTATTATTTGTTATTACCTATCCCGGAAATCGCACCACAGATAATGGCCATGTTAGAGATGAAATTTCAAAACAAACAAAGTTCACCTTGCATTCACCAGCATGTCACGCTTGTTTCATCGTCACATTGCTAGTCTCAATCTCAAAGGCAAAGTGTACAATGCCACCTTCCACGCGGTCGGTTGTACTGTTGTGAGAGATTTGAAATGGTTTTGGACAACCGATGATTGTTAAGGATAGCTTGTGTGTGATGACAGTCTCATGTAAGCAATACAGGAGTTAGGATCCGAATACTCTGAGCGGAAAATCGCTGCCTCCAGTGAATTCTTTTCTAAAACCGTTTGCGTTGGCTCGGTCAATTAGTACGCATGACAGCCCTTCGCCTTCCTCGTCACGCATTATTCGCGCTTTCTGGACACGACCTGAAAGTGTTGTGACAGCCAACCGATGAAAGGCATAATACATGAAGCAGACTACCCCACATCTGGCGTTTGCTAGATCTACCCATCTCCCAAACTGAGGGCCACCTGAGGAAGATCCCCAGCGGTTGGAATCCACGGAAGTTATGGCCCACAACAAATGCCAGTGACTTAAATGGAATTCTGTAGCGTATTTTTCTAATATTTCATTTGATGCCAAAAAGGAAGACCAGAAACACACAAAAGGAAGTGAGTGAAGCACCAAAAATGATTACTACACTTGTGTCCCGTTTCCGTTTCTTTTCGAGCAACGCTTTCCCCTTCCATTGCTATCATGGTTTCCCGAATATAGAACAAATATTAATAATATAAAGCGGACGTGCCAGCATCCTGGCCGTCTACATCAGTGTTTTCTATCAGTGAAAAAATCTCGTGAACATACGACGTTATGGTGAGGTAGTTTAAGGCAACCAACCGATGATGCGTGCTCATTCAATTCAATTGAAGCCAAATTAATAGTGTGCTTTGCACACTGACGAATGATGACCATTCAGCTGATACCTGCACATGCCATGGAAGTAAAGTAAAGTAGAATTTCACGATAGTTGTAAAAAGCAGTTGTCAAGAAAACACTGAGAGTGCCGATGTCACTAGGGCAATGTACTTACCCGTTTTTGCACAACGAACAATGATGTTTTACGTCTTAAGAAGCACTACTTTACAAACACTGCTTTACAAGTCTGAAGGGTTATCGAGAAACGTTAATGAAAATTAATGCAATTAGGAGTTCTACTGTCAAAAGAATGGACTCATCCTATGTAATGCAGTAGGCCTGCGCTCCGAGCGTTTCCAGAGCTTCAATATGCGAAAAAATAAATATACTTCCCGAGAGTAGTATGCAGAGTAGCGTCATGTAACAAAATGTAAGTGGCAGATTCGGTCATCTAACCGACTTTTAAATATGGCTAGCGTGGGTCCAGGAACAACCTAATGGTACAAACTAAAGACCTGTTGCCAACATCTCCTAGTGATGTTGTGAACCTAAAATCTAGTCTAGTGAATAGTTGTCATGAATATGTTAAGGCTAAACCATCTAGTAATTGTATTATTTCAAGTGAGCAAATCCAGGCAATTACAGGATTACGGTTAAACAAGGAATTAATTATCTCTAGGCCAGACAAAGGATCCGGCATAGTGTTATTAGATAGGGTGGATTATATCTGTAAAATGCAACATATCCTCAGTGACGAACGTAAGTTCCAGAAGCTTATGGCCGGAAAGGACAACACAGTGGAGTTAGAGAAACAGTTGACTGGCTGCCTCAAGCGAATGATGCAAGCCAAACTGATCACAAAGAGCGAATACGAAAAGTTGAAGCCTTCAGGTGGACACCTACCGAGATTATATGGCCTTCCAAAAGTTCACAAAGAAGGCGCCCCAATGCGTCCAATCTTGGACATGGTGGGTTCTCCCCAGCATTTGTTGGCCCAATGGATGGTGAACAAATTGCAACCGTTACGGGATATGGTTTGCACTTACTGCGTGAGAGACTTCTTCGAATTCATTGAGAAGATATCTGGACTCAAGTTTACTAACAAAAGGATGATATTTTTTGATGCCCAGTCGCTGTTTACAAACATTCCACTGCTCAAAACGGTGGAATACGTGTGCGAGTTGACCCGGCAGCTACCAACATACGCTACCTTTCCGGAGGATTTGCTAAAAGAGATACTATTTCGCTGCACGTTAAATGTTCAATCCACGTTCAGTGGTGAGATGTACCGTCAGATTGATGGAGTGGCCATGGGATCTCTTTTGGGGCCGTTGTTGGCTGATATCTTTATAGCGAAATTAGAACATGGCCCACTCAGGAACTGAAATGTACGTACGGTATGTCCATGACACCTTCGTACTTTGCGAATCCGAAAAGCATGCAGAACAGTTGCTGAAGGCCTTTAATGACGCACATGAGAATCTACCCTTCACCTGTGAGCATTAAAATGAAAACCGTTTACCTGGCTTGGAAGTAGAAGGCATCCGCAACTCGGACGGCTCGTGTAGCAGAAAGGTACACAGAAAGCATACGTGGACTGGACAATACGCTAACTTTCACATCGCAGTGCGTTTACAGCACAAGAGGAGTTTAATCTGATCTCTTGCCTTCAGGGCTCACAGTATTTGCACTCCGGATATCGTTAACAAAGACCTTCAGAGAATTAGCGACGCCCTTCGTGAAAATGGTTACCCCGATAAGTTTATCATGAAGCCTATGAAAGAACGAAAACGAAAGCCACCTAGGAGCATTGCTCCCAAGAAAGAGCTATTCATACATTTGCCATTTAAGGGCGATATTGCAGCTGATATCTTATCTGGACGTCTGAAAGATGCTGTTGAGAAAACTTATTTCGCAGTCCGCTTAAGAATTATTTACCACAACAAGCCATTGCTTGCAAAACCCTTGAAAGATAGGCTGCCATCGTTAACCTCTTCAATGCTCGTTTATCAGTACTCGTGCTCCTGTGGTGCACGATACGTAGGTCGCACAACGAGACGTCTACCCCAAAGGACTCGTGAGCACATCCCGGCGTGGTTTTACGAAGGCGAAATGAGGTCCACAGACAGCTCAATCATGTCGCATCTCCTCGAAAGTGGCCATACTGCATCTAAGCATGACTTTAAAGTCATCTACTCTCTATCAGAACGCTTATCGCAAGGCTTCCGAAAGCAAATCTTGTCTATTGCCGAGGCTATTTACATCCATCATCTGAAGCTGGAATTATGTTTACATAAACGATTCGTACGACCGATACTACTACCGTGTCCGACTGACATGGTTACTTAACTACCCTTTGTGACCTTATCTATTTACTTTAGGCCGCTGAAGCTTGTATTAATTTCCTTTGGTGCACTTTTCTTACCGTCTGTAGCCGCCTTTAGTCATCGCTCTTGACCTTTCAAACACCTTAGAAATCAATCCCAGCCCGATTTGATGCTTACCCCACACAATCCGTGTTATGTAAACGTTTGGGTCTGAAGAGAGTTTACCGAAAAGAATTCTTAACCCTGAACTGATCTCTGGTCTTAATTCGGGGAGAACGTTCCATGGTTGACACAAAAGAATGGAAGATTTTTTAAAACCCGATAGATGGTTATACTGTTCGGCTAATTTCAAGAGTAGCCTCTAAGTTTGGTGTTACTGCCGAGTTACAGTAAGGAGTGACACACATGATTTGAATCGCGTACAATCAATGCACCATAATAAGGTCGCCTCGTAGTCGGCGATACCGCCCGCTGAATACACCCAAACGTTTCAGGCTCTGCTTATTTAGAAGCCTGACGTTGAGGTTGGTCCAGTGCAGAAAGGTTGTGCTTCAACAATGGCTGCCAGGCTTGGATTGCATATACGATATGGGGGCGAACATATGCATTCAGCAGCTGTCAGAAAATGGTAGTGTCTAGTTGTCCGAACGCCCGTCGTAGCAATCCAACGTGCTGGTTACCAGTTTGCCATGCCTTTGCAGATTGCTTGGAACAAGCCAAGCTATCGTAAACAAGCAAGCCAAGGTCGAGTTCGACAGGTGATCGCTGCAGTATTTCTGCTCCTAAACTGAATGATTAAATATTGAGCAAACAAAAAAACAAGACAATAGGCAACAACTGACATATCATAGACCCATGCACGGACATATATAGTTTTGCACACATAGTTGGTAGAGAAGTTTGATAAACATTGGTCGAAGACTTCGGGAGGGATCGACTATACCCGTAGCGGAATTTAATTGCAAATAAGTTGCAGAAGCTGAAATGGTTGGATACAACAATGCTAACAAGTACAACTTTGAATTCAGACGACAGCGCGACATCCTTCACTGTCCAGTCGATCACTATGAACTCCCTTGACAAGATGCCAGTGACGATCAGAGAAAAGGAGCGCTTCCAACAAGGGAACAGCACGATGTGGTAAAACGTCGAATCAGACAAATAGTTAAGGAGGACTTCCTGAGAGGGACCAAATAGAGCGGAGTAAAAAAACCATCACTGATGTTGATCCCACTTGGAATATTGCGTCTCATAATGTCTAAAAGAGATATACAAATTTCATTGTGTAGTTCTTAGGATTATATCTAGCTGAACAAAAATAAGGTAATCATTGATATCATACTCGCCCGAATTAAAGAAAATGATTAGAAACACCGCGCTAAGCATTGATCAATGTTCAAAGTTATGCCGACCGCCGTAATAAGAGTAGTAAAAACAACAAACAAAATTACAAAAGATATCTCAGGAAAATGGCCTCAGTTACTGTATTGTAAATGTAGCAAAAATTACACTGATTATCTCCAGCTCTGTGCATTCTCTCTCAGTGAAATCGCTGACCGTACCGACATTATGAGGTGTAAAGGAAGATGCAAATAGTGGTATCATGATACCTCAAGAAATGGGCTTCATCTTGACGTGGGACGTGGTTATCCAATACAGCGACTATCATTTCAGAAGAAAGACAGAGCTGGAAAGGCAAACAATCATGGAGGAGACGTCATCATCAACCAAATCCGGTGTACATCGGTAGCCTTGATGTGCACCAACTCAACATCGGTTAGATGTAATTTAATTGCAGGAAAACCAAAATATTTGAGCGGATCTTTCCGTAGTCAGTGGTGCTGTCTATGTAGCTCCTGATACACCACCGTCTGAGTTGAAAATTTTTGCCGATCTTTTCCCCAGCGTTATTGCCTAAACTTGGCAGCTCGCTCTGTATTGTTGTTTGTGATTTCAACAAGCGTGACACGACATTCATCAAATCAGTTGATCTAACAAGTATGATGAACTTCGAAACCAGACTGAGAGCACAGTTCGATTTTGTCTTTACAAATAAATCTCTGTCGTTTGATATACTAACGAGGATTTCTATTGGAAACTCAGATCAATGCATTCTTAAGGTGCGCCCAGTGACATGTTGCAAAACCAAATTTGTGTTTTTGCAAAATACACATTCAAAAGCGTCTGATACTGATACTGCTAAGGATTAGAAGCAGCGAGTAGAAAATACTCTGTGTAGCTCCATCAATTGTCGCTCTTGTGCATTGACGTATTAAATATCGTTCCGCTCTCCATATTTTGCCTCTGCAAAGTGCTTGTCTAGGAGCTTCTTAAATTCGGTCACTGAACGCCTCTATTACCGGCTGCGGCAGGTTGTTCCAGGTATTCACCACTCTACGTTCGTAACAGAGTTGGTGAGCTACCCGCTTCAACTGCGGTACGATAAGTTTGTACCGGTGTCCTCACGTGCTGCTTGGTGTGCGCAGATGGAGCAGTTGTCTCAACATGTTGAGAGGCTGTCGAGATCTTCCTGAAGTAAATCACAATCATTGAGTGTGCGGATTACTCTCCACACCTTCAAGTCATCTGCGAACAGTGCACATCGTGATTGGAGTAGCTTAGGCATATCGTTTACATGGATCAGAAACAATATCGGACCCAGTAAAGTGCCTTGGGGCATGCCGCTGCTCGATGGATACCAGTCCGTTAGATGGTTGTCCACCTGGACTCTCCACTTCCGATCAACAAGGAAATATTTGATCCACTTGTGTAGCGAACCACCAACACCGTACATCCTCAGCCTGTCTGACTGCGAGACCGCTTGACAGAAAGCATTGCGAAATTCCAAGCGATGTTGGCTTCAACTATTCAGTTTTCGAGAACAAAAATCTATCTTTGGAGTGCGACAACTTGACTGAATACATTAAATTATGCTTCGATTGTTACCGCCTGTTGAGACATTCTACCTACGGATGGATAGATTTTCGTCGCCGCTACTGAAGCAACTTAGGAGAAAGAAAGAACAAGCCTACAAATGTGAAACGAATGCGCAAGTTAAAAGATTATCTTTGGAAGTCAAATACGAGATAAAAGGTGAAGCTTTTTTACATTGAGAATGTGCTGGACAACCAAGATTGTCGCGATAATTTGAGACATTTGAAGCACCTATGTGGCCAAAGTTCCCATAAGCACAATGATAACATGAATGTGAACAAAATGAGTCACTTGTGACTGCTTTAATTTATGCAGATAACTCAAAGAATTGAACGTAAGCAAGGCTACTAGCATCGATGCATTATCATCACTTGTCCTAAAGCAATTGCGAAATCACTAACCATGATTGGAGGGTCAATTTGGACTACACACTATGGGATTGGATTGCGACGCGCAATCTCAATGTAATGGACCGTGATTCCCATTGAAGTGAACCTTGGTCACTGCGATCAGTGTTTTCGGGCGGGCAACACTCAAATTCTACTAACCGTGATTTTCAACCGAGGTCTTATGAATGGCATCATTCCTAATATTTGGAGAACCGTAAGGATAACGCCTGTGCCAAATTAGGACGCACACAAGTATCGTCCAATCACACGCAAATCAGTGAGATTGAAGGTATTAGATAACCTACTTGCTCCACATTGCAAGTGGTTCGGTGTCGCTCCTCCCAAACCTGACACCCCATAAAGGAATTCGTGCTCATGTGAACTCACCAGATGGAGATAGCCTGAGCTGAGGTGGACCTCGAGGCCTAGTGGTTGACTGCTGACACCTTGCTCATAATGGCTCTAAGATCAGAGGTCTACTTCAAAGTGAACAGAGGACTTGCTCCTCAGATTTTCCTACGCACCAAACGATGCAAACGATGTATACCAGTGCGCTTACAAAATGGCCGCTTCACACTGCATGCTGTGTCATATACTGTGCATTCGTTAGCATGTGCACTGGATAATAAATGAGGGGCAGTGCGCCTTTTGTTTTTCGACTGTACAGATGTTTCTGAAGGCGTTGACAGATCAGTCATTGTCAGCTAGATGGTTGCGAATGGGATTCGGCAAAATCGTTGTAGCATGATTAAAGACTACTTCACAAACCTCATTCAATTCACCCGGTTTAATGGAACGAAGTCTTCCACCTTCCACTCTATCTTGGTATTTTATTTGAACCCATCCTCTCAGCCGCCTCATTTTCTTTATATACTAAAATGATCTCCATACCATCTACCTGTATTGGATGCAAGTGTGCTGACGATGTCGTTTTGGGATGCGTTACTCCAACCATTGGCACATATTCTACTATTCTAAATGGTCTAGATGGGCTTGTGCTTTGAGCATCGTCCCAATCCATGATTTTGCACACTTCTAGATATTGTCACGTAACATTCTCGTTTCGCTGAGCTAAAGAATTAAGAGTTGTTCGGGACACTGCCTGTCCATTCGTAGTGATTGATCATACCTAGGTCTCCTTATCCCCAGACTTGGTCCATTCACGTTGCCGAAGCACTTTGTAAGGTTAGGCGGTTTTCATATTACACTCTTCGACTTAAAGTACTTTCAGTACGCAGTGATTTGATACTTAGATTGGTGACTTCAAGCATTCTGCCGCACTGGCTGTACTGATCCCAAGCAATCTTCCCTGGGTTAGCCAAATTGACTACACATTGACTGTACGGTCTATATAGCTTATTCCCATATGCAGCAGATTGTCTAGGGAGTCCATTGTGGATCTGATTGTTAACAAGCATCTATACGCTTGTACCAGTTTTGCTTCGACCTTCTAAACGATCCACTTCATCCGTTATATTTTGACCTGTGTACAATACTATATATTTCTCTGCCCGCATAAACATTTTAACTTCTGTTTTCTCGTACTGCATCTTTTCGCAATTCTGGTCTACGGTACCTATCCTGCTTGCTTGTTGACGCAGCCAAAACTATCAGTATGGTGCAAAATTATTCGCTCTTGTGATGAATGTAAAAGTTTTATACCTTTTCTATTTTCGTTAAGAGTAATTTCAAATACTTTACCATTCGCAGTGACAGTGTAACATGCTGAAAATGTACCTATCTTGGTGCATATAATCTACTTTGATTTTTGTCGACTTGAACTTGTTGGAGACATCATCTTGAAGTTTTTGAACCACTTTCCATTGATTCTACCTGAATGGAGTCCAGTGATCTGGTTAAATGCGCATCGGAAAACAGGTCTGTTCATCCTGCAAGAGCACTAGCACTGCTTCGGAGTGGAACCCAAAAACCTGGCGGAAATATACGCGGCGTCGCATGTGTGCAAAGCGAACGTTAGTCTTAGGGTATTAGTCTTAGGTTAGTCTTAGGGTATTATTACCCCCACTTCAAGGGTGGTAGCCATTCAGGGCCCGCTTCCAGGTGTAGTCGATCCGAGCTGGTACACTAATTGACCATTTAGTTGGATTTATCGTCGTAGCACCGGATCAATGCGGATTCCGTCAGCATCGGTCATATACTACAAATCTACGTGATAGTGTAGAGGGGCCGCTTCCAAGAATGGCTCTGGGGAGCTCTTCGGAGCTAGCTGAGAGCGGATCGCGAAAGACGGCGAGCGACGAGCCTGGGCCCGGAACTACGGAGCGGGAATATGTGAACAGCGCAATAAATCAGACATATACGCCGCTAGCGCAGCCCACAGGACCGAGGCCGAGCCGATTGACACAGCCCAGAACAAGCAAGTCGAGAGCTCTCGAACGACTCCTGGCCGATCCAAATCGGGTGCAGAGAAGCGGAGATCGAGCACACAGACTGTGAGTGTATTTGTGCCTTCAAAACCATTCCGAGATTAGGAAAGGAGTTTAGCTGAAATGATTTCTCATGTATACCCCACCCCCCCCCCCCCCCCCCCATCCCCCCTGCCCCCCCCCCCCTTTTTTATATATATTATCCACCCCCCCCCCCACCCCCCCACCCCCCCCACCCCCCCCCCCCCCCTTTGTTTCCCCCCCCCCCCCCCCCCCCCCCCCCACCCCCCCCCCCCTGGGTAGACAGTGCCAAAAGCTGGTGCGCTCAACAGAGTCGAAAGCAGCTTTCAAGCCAAAGAAAACCACTACAATCCGCTGTCTGTAAGAGTTGCTTTACTCTAACAATTAGCAAAGAGTAAATACCAGGTCGGTGCAACTACGAATAGGGCTGAAGCGAGCCTGGCTTTCAGTGACTTGGTTCTCACGGGGACCAGTAAGTCGTCGGAGAATGATGTCCGCGAGAAGTGTGGAGACAACAGAAATAAGGCTAACGCCCCGATGATTTTCGCACAAAGTACACGGACCTTAAATGAAAATGAGCATGACAGTCGACAGTCTGAAGGTACCAATACAGTGTCCCAAATCGTGTTAGTTAAAGAAGCAAATACAGTCAACAGTGACCTCCATCTTGTAACAAAGATGGAGGAAGATCGTCGAAGCCAGGAGGCTTGTTGCGCTTCAATACGGAAAGCTCATGTCGAGTTCATTCCAAAGTGAGAGATGTTACAGAACTTCCACGTCGTTTGAGATGATTCGGCAAACCACAATATCACATCAAGCCAGTTGAATCACTATTCAAAATGTTCCACCCAAAGAGGCTGAGAACGGATCAACTGTCCACCTTTCTCAGCCATTGTTTCAATAACTGAGGGCATTCTCGGACCAGTGTTCCGGATAAGCTGGAATAGCACTCCGCCGTTCATAGTAGCACTGGCTTTCTCCATCTCACGGGTAATTGCCACCCACCAAGGCTCCCGGTCGATTCGAAGACTCCTCGTCAGACGTCGGTTAAGGGGGTGATGCACTGATGTGTTCCTGGACTCAAGTATGATGGGCCTCCCTCCCACGTTAAAAAGCCAAGGGAACTCACTTGAAAATCAAGGACCCATTAGACCCTTGACAATTCCCTCCAACATTCTCATATACTTGCCCACTGTGATTCAATAGCCGTTGGTAAAGTGGAATCAGTACGAGTCAGGCAACAATTCACCCTAAGCTGGTTATATTCGTAACCAGCTAGCCCTTGCAGCTGTTTAAACAGTGGTATGCCCAGACAGTTTACCAGATGCGCATTTCTGATTTGAAGGTCAGCTATGAATGGTTTAGCTGCACATGTTTGTTGCGTTGCTTAACCATCGAGAGAGTGTAGACGAGAAATGTCATGCTGTACAGCAGCAGCGGAGGAGCAGAATGTGGAACCCACAGGAAACGCTCCCTGAGTTCACCACGGCAAGCGCTGTAAACGTCGAGGTTGCAGTACAGGTCCTCTTTTCTCTAAATTTATGAAGTAAAAGGTGTACTATGACTGTTCCTCTTGCTTCTTCTACGGTATTTGTTTTTGCTCGACGGCCAACGCACGAATTTAGAGCACACAGACAAATGAAAATACACTGAATTCGTAGGACAATATAGCATAGAAAGTGTAGAAACCATCGACGATTGAAAGAGTGAATAAAAGCTTGTCTATTCTGGGTGAATATCCGACATCTTAAGTGAAGCGTCCGCAAGAGACGATAGGTGGTGGATCATATGGGGACAGATGAAGATGGGAGAGTATAAATGTACGAAGTAATCGTGAGAAGCTAAGAAAGTTGTGTAATATTTCCCAATACAAAAAGTTAACAAATGGGAATCATTTCGTTCCTAAGCATTTGTATCTCAGATGACTCTTCGATATAGTAGTAAGCATGTCGGTCATCCATGTAGTGTCGTTTAAAATCTCCGTGCTCTGTAGTGGCATCAAGGTAGCGATCGTTCCCGTAAGCCCTAATAACGTACACCACATTTAATCATCCTGTGGTAATGTGGGTTCGCGGCTCAAACGAAGAGTACAAAGCCACAACTGCGAAGGTAACCATTGCTGCGAGATGAAGCATTTGTGACACCCGAACAAATCACAGAGTAGTGCGAGAAAGTTCGGGATCACTGACTAGTGGCAAAAACGAATTAGGAAGTCAACAGGGAGTTGTGATTCCTACGATATGTTAACCGATAGGAGTAAATGTTGAGTAGGCACAGAGTCGGGAGCATTGTGTTGATAAAAAAGGGATGAGTGAGAGTTTGACTTACATTCTGGCCATACAAGCAACTACCCCCAACAAAAAAGTTGGTAGGTACAAGCGCATCTCAACTAGTATGAAAACTATGACCCAATCCGTAAACGCATTTGAGAATGTAAGTGAAAAAGGCTGATGCAGTAGCTTCTGATGAGAACAATCCCCCTCCACTAAATTATTCACTACCGGAAACGTTGACAAGAACGCATCACTGGGGATAGATACACTTCGGTACCTAAGCAACATGCGAGTCGGAACAAGGAACACGGTAGGGATTGATACTCAGTGATGTGATTGAGTACTGATGGGCGTCAACGTGATAATCAGCGCGGATGATAGGTTTGCGATCGGCAAAGTTGTCTTCTGAACACCGCAGTTGAGTTAAGCTGTCAAAGACGTTTGAACTAGAAGGCAAGAGCCAGTTTAAGTGAGATATAAGGCAGAACAAAAGTGACATTAGAATCCGATTGACATTTGAGAAAGGTGAAAAAAACCGACCGGGGTTTTCGATTCTATAGATTGTACTAGATACTACAAGTTGCAGCGCCGCGACATCATGATTCATCAATAGTACGAATCGAGGTGACGCGACAAAATCACAGACTATCCACATAAACCAAATAGGTTTTGTCATACGAAAACGGCTCTGATTGCAAGGCTTAATTGCCGTTTCAGTGGCTCCGTTTCACATGGTGTGGAGAGATGTACAAGCGGCGACGTTTATAATCAGCAAAAGTGCACAACAGGTCACAAGCAACAGACGGCTGAAGTCAGTCGATAACTGTGAAGGGATAGAATAAATTTACCGAAAAATTTCACAAATACACTGGCAAGCCGGGAAAATGGAGGGTAGATAATTTTCATACTGTTAGCGTAAGATTCACTCAGATGATGCATATAAAGCAGAAAACGTTAAATAAATGATGTGAATCAAATGGATTCTGAATGACCAAGAATCTAGGTGTTAAAACGCAAAGATAACACTGCTTACACAAACATCTCGGTCTGAAAGAGCAAAATTTTTCAGATGCTCTTTAACTTGGTCCCACGAACGTACCAACTTGAAATGTCGATTGGTCGGTTCGTGAGGTTTCTGAATTGACGGAAGAATGAAAAATCACTTCAAATAGGGTAGTCTGCGCAGAACTGTGAGACCTATAAGTTCAATAAATATGATATAACAATGACTTTTGAATATACACCGCAGTTGTGATGTGAAAAGAATAAAACTCGGTGGACGGCGGAGACAAAAAGTAGCGCAAGAAAAACCGCAATGACGATGAATTGATGGAAGTCGACCGAATAGCTTTTGGAGAAGAGGGGTATTAAAAAGGAGCGTCAATCCCACCCGGAGAAATTCAAGTTTGACCAATGCGTTATACATAATCTGGCACTGAATGCCAATGGGAAATGCGCGGCGAGTTCCACACAACCGAAGTGGCGTTTAAATGAACAAGAGTGACACTGGATACCTGAATCAAAGCCTGCTTTGAGATACCTTGGTCCAAGTGAGTAGCACAAAGCGCAAAAGGAACATCCCAAGGCGCCGTGGGGAAATAGACGACCTCTAAGCAAGCAAATACAGTGAAAGAAGTGTGAAAGCGTCCCCCTATGCTAATACGCTCTTTCTTTCATCGTAATCAGAAGGTGAAAACCAACTCAGTGTGCGGAGTGTAGTGAACAACATCTGACATCCTAAGTCCCGAAAAAATAGGGGGAAACAAAACCATTCTCCAGAAACGTTGCTCCCGTTCGAACCAGAGTGTCCGGCAGGTTGAACCATTAAATACATGATTGTGTACCAAATTTGCACTGTTTGAGATCCGACAGTGTATAAGGCAAACGATCGATAAATCAGCAGTTAGTGAGGCGAAGCAGTAGTCTTCGTGAAGCGAAACGGCAAATGTAGGGAAATTGAGGAATTTAAAACCGCAATGGAGATTGTCGACAGAGGTTTCGAAAACTAAAGCAGTCTTAGGGAAGCCATTTTCCAATCACATCGTAGGGCCATAATAACTTGCAGCTAGCGCTAAAATTTATGCCACCCAGTACCGCTCGGATAGCATTAAAAGCATGACCAACAAACAGTCGTATCGATATCGGTTGTGCCCATGGCTTACTCAGTGGATGGCCGGATACCATCAGTTCCAAAAAATTACAAATACCTGATTCGTTGTCGAGGCGAGAAGAGTAGGACAGTAACCAGCGCCCCAGGTGAGCAAACCGAAAACAGTGGATTTCCACTATGACCGTTGTTATCAGCAAGTTCTAATAGATCGCCCCGAAGTTCACATAGATGGTGAGCGGTTGTACTCCACCGAGTCTGAAAAGTAACTAGGTGTGACACACAGCCGTGATCATGGTCGCTCCATGTGAATGAAGTTTCTACAAAGGTGAGGAGGCTTTCCTTATACGCTGCTCGTTTGCAATCATCCTCTGTGCTTCGTTAGCTAATACTTCGATTTATCACCGCTTGTGTCTTATATCACTGGACTTAGTGCTTCCCTGTGACAATTGCCGGTTTCTTAAAGAAGCATTGCAAAATCGTAGATAGGTCACTGACACAACCGTCTCGATGTAGTGGTATTCTAAAGCCGACCTTTGTTGACATTATTGTGTCTACTCATTCCAGTTCATGCAAAAGGCTTGCTTCAAAAATATTCGCTGACTGTATATCAAGTTCCGCAACTAGACAAAAATACAAATCTATTTATTCCTGTACAAGGGCTTGCCACTCATCCATAATCCCATAGTTGACGCGCTTTTTGTGCAACCAGACCTGTTGTTATGGAGCCTACAAGAAAAATTACTTTGTAACAATATTGCCATCTTTGCTGCTGATTACCTTTTTGTATTCAGTTTACAATGCTGAGGGTGTGTGCGTAACAGCTGAATGTCCACTCCGACCGCATAAAACTATTTCTTAAAGTGAAATTAAAAGTGGTAAAGTTGAATAAACTTGAGTGTATGCGCTCACCTTCATGGCCTCAATGCGGAAGCCTAGAGTAGCGGTGGAACTAAGAGTTTCTCGCCACTGCATATAGCGCAACTTTGTCACGCTGCCTTCGAGAGCTTCTGAAGTAGTAATTGCGCCGGGATCCACAGCAGCCATTTTCAGATAAAGATCCTGGATATGAAGAATGTTGATAAGCCTCAATGAGAACGATCGAAAGTGGAGTGTCAAAGCGCTTAAAGTCGAAAGATCGTGATAGTCAGGATAAGTACCTATGACAAAAAAGCGTAATTAATAACGTTTGAAAGACATCGTTGCACTAAATGAGAAGTAGGTCAAAAAGAAGTGTATAAAACAGTGATGATTTTGGCCTCCATTTGCTTCTATTGCAGTGAGAGCTCGCAGTTTTCATAAACGAAAAAAGATGGGATATAACAGATTGTGGATAAAGTGTGGGGGCAGTGAAATACCGTAAGCAGAACAGTCTTGCCATCAGAAAGCAGTTATCAGCGGGTGATGCAGTTAGAGCAGTTGCTTACAGGCCTGGGTGCGTTCAAAGGAGCATTTTCACCTTCTAGTTCCTTTTCCACATACGTCCGGTGGCCCATCTTGCAATCCATGAGAAAAGAGTGTGGAAAATTGAAAAGCAGGTCCTCCATTTGAATATATCCTGGTAGGAGTGAACTCAGATAAAGAAAGCAGACGGGAAGGCACATGGTGGGAGCAGAACACAACAAGATGTAAGCGCGAAGGGTTAGTTAAGAGAATACACCGCACTGATGGTACGCAAAGAGACTGTTGATTTGAGGCGTGAGGAACGAGCTACAGACTCTTCAAGTGACCAACTGGAAAACGGCCTAGTAAAAACTAAAGAAACGTTCCTTGCACGTACAACCATCGAGTTCTGGACGGTCACAGACAGTCACGCAGTGACCGATGGCTGCAGGCATGTCTTCTGACAAGACTAGAGGCAACCGCGACTAGATTGCACCAAAACCTAGTGCGATGGCTTGTATAGCTTCGTAACATATCTCATATATATATATATATATGTATATATATATATATATATATATAATACACAATCTGTGGTACAAATATTGTGCCATCGGATTCATGGCTGAGTAAGAAAACAGTCTGAGTACTAAGAAAAGAGTAACAACAACAACAAAGGTTTTTCTTTTGTCTAGTTTACCAATCACAGTAGTGCTGCCACCACACACGGGCAATGGACCGCAGACAGCGGTGCTCGAAGACGGATAGCCTGCCCAAGTCATCTTTACGAATGGGCCAGGTCTCGCATCCGTACAACAGTACAGCACGAACAGTTGCACAATAGACCCGCCCCTTGATGGAGAGACGAATGTCGTGGCGACGCCACAAGTGCCTCAGCCTGGAAAAAGCGAGGCATGCTCTCGAAATGCGCATCGAAATCTCTTCTCCAACAGCCCCGCCAGCAGTGCTGCAACTTCTCAAGTAGACAAAGCTCTCCACAACCTCTAGTGTCTCACCACCAAGAGTGAATGTACGCAGAGGCACCTGCCAGTCTTGGAAGAGAGTGTGGTAACCATGTGAGCAACATCGATTGGCTCAATCTCATTGGTTGGCTTGCTGACTCATTCCTACCTTACTATTGGTCGTGTGTCTGCCGCTTGACTCTCCGTTTAACAAGGGATTGACTCACTTGTACTTGGTTAATTTGCGAGATACATTTTTTACCTGTCCTGCGGCTTTCTTGATACAACATTGTGGCGTCGCGGAGGCAAAAATGAACCTTTCCATCCAACCCCATCTCCATTTTGGACTGATTGCGGCAGCAGACCGACATCGGATGCCTGGTTCCGTTGGAAAACATCCTTCCTAAACTACTTGGATTTAATCAGCGATCTCCCTACTGCTCTTAGTGAGGATAAAAGATTGAAGCTGCTTCGACATTTACTCGGAGATGAGGGACAGCGGCAATTCGATGATTTGGGTCTCCAGGGATGCAAATCGGTTATAGACGCCTTCAATGCTCTCGATCGTGCATGGAGTTACCAAATGAACGTGTTTACCGCGCGATATATTTTCTCCCGAATACACCAAGAAGCAGGCGAACCCTTGAATGATTTCATTGCTCGGCTGAGTCGTGCAGTACGACCGTGTGCCTACTCGTCTATTCCACAGAAAAAGATTGAAGGCTGTATGCTCACTCAGCAACTGATCACTGGAATCGCTGACAATCGCATACGTGAGGCGCTATTGCAGGAAGACGCTTGCACACTAACGTGGGATCGAGCTTGCGAATTAGCCCGAGTAAAGACGGAAATTTCGTTGCAATCGAAGCAGTTTTGTTCCACCAGCTTAGCTGAAGTGGCGAGAGTACAATCTTTCCGGCAACGTCCGACAGACAAACTGTCTTGCTATCGTTGTGGAAGCACGTCTCACAAAGCTAATTTTGCCGGTTGTCCCGCACGCAGCCTCAAATGTAAAAACTGTGGTAAAATTGGACACTATGCCCGCTGTTGTCGATCGCAGGCTGTCGCGCTCATTAAAGAGGATGATACACCGGAATGCCATGTTACCGATCCAACTCAAGACAATATCTATTCAATCACCGCTGACTCCATACCTTCAGGTTGTGTAACCATATCCGTTGTTGAACCGAAGTTTCCCGCTGCTGACATTCGTACTGTATTGTTCCTTACTGTTAAAGGTGCTGTTCCATTGGAAATGGAACTTGATTCTGCTTCTCCAGTCACTATCGTGTCTTTCCAATTTTATGAACGCTACCTATCACAGCATACTTTACATCCCACCTCACATTCATTCTGGAGTTATAGTGGGAACACACTAACCATATTGGGATTTATTATCGTGCCTTTGCAGTTGCATTCTGTGATTGCCGATGTCGCAGTGTATATTTCTTCGGACAACAGACGACCCTTGCTTGGGAGGAATGCTATGGTGGCTTTGCACATTGTACCATCATTCGACCGCATGCTTATCTCTTCCGTCAACGTAGCACACTGGCAGGAACATTATCCGAAGCTCTTCCAGAAGTCCATCGGCCGTATTCCATGTGGTGTGCATCGAATTCAGCTGAAACCGAATGCGAAACCGGTCGCCATTGGTCAACCTCGACCCATTCCGCTAGCGAAACGTGAAGCGGTCTCAGCAGCCCTGCAAGCGATGCTTGCAAATGATTTGATTGAACCCATCGACTGCTCTGAGTGGGTGCATCCAATGGTTTGTGTCATGAAAAAAGACGGTACTGTCCGGATATGCAACGATTTGCAGGCACTGAACAAACAGATCGTCGTAGAGCGCTTTGTTTTGCCATCTAATGATGAACTCACTGTACGTTTAGCTGGTGCAACTGTTTTTTCCAAGCTAGATTTGAAAAGTGCATTTTCCATATGCCATTGGCCGATGATTCCAAACACCTAACTGCCTTCCTTGCTCCTGATGGCCTATTTCAGTACAAGTCTTACCCATGGGTTTGAGTTCCGCGCCCGCCGCCTGGCAAAAGTTCATGACTCACACCCTGGCAGGTATCGATGGGCAGGTTGCCTACATGGATGATATTTGTGTTTTCGGCCGCTCACAGGAAGAACATGATGAAAGGCTACACAAAGTCCTCCAGCGCCTCAGTGATCTCAATTTGCGTCTGAACGCAGAAAAATGTCTCTTCAATGCACCAGAAATTCAGTTTTTGGGACACGTCATTTCACGCAGTGGCATTCGACCAAGAGATGAAAAAATCAGGGCCATCTCTGAAGCGCCAATACCCAAAAACTTGACAGAACTAAAGTCCTTTTTAGGAATGTGCTCTTATAACCTGTGCTATCTGCCGGATTTTGCGACTGTGGCAGATCCATAACGACAGCTAACAAAGAATGGATCGTCGTTCGTTTGGGGAAGCAATCAGCAAAATGCCTTTGACGAATTGAAAAGAAGAGTTGCGTCTGCTCCCTTAGTTGTCATTTTTGACAAACCTTGCCGCACCTTCATATCCACTGATGCGTCTGATGTCGGTCTCGGAGCTGTCCTCTCACAAATACAAAACGGAGAGGAGAAAGTTATTGCCTACGCATCACGAAAGCTGTCAGATTCCGAACGTCATTATTCAGTTGGGGAAAAAGAAGCCCTTGCATGTGTGTGGGCCTGTGAAAAGTGGCATTTATTTCTGTTCGGTCGTCGTTTTACTCTGCGTACTGATCATTCAGCCATAACAGCTCTTCTCAGCAATGGATCTAAAGGATCTCGCCCAATGCGAATCGATCGCTGGTATGCCAGGCTCCTTAACTACGATTTTGAAATTGTGTACCGGCCAGGTTTGCAAAATCAGATTGCTGACGGCCTATCTCGCTTACCCGTGGGGTTGGAAGATGAAAAAGAGAGACTCAGAGAGGCGGTACTAGTTTCCAGTCTTGGAGCTAACCTGTCTGCCTTGACGATAGAGGAACTACGAAGGGAAAATGTTAACAATCGTTTACTGTGTGAGATCGTTGAATATGTGCAACGGGGCTGGCCCAAGTATAACAAAAGCCCCGGTGAGTTCATTCCGTATTATGCAATTCGACATGAACTATCAGTGGTAAATGGTTGCCTGATGCGCGGTTCGGTGTTCGTAGCTCCGCCCCAGTTGATAGCCAAGATAATAGCTTGCGCACATGAGGGACATCCAGGTATAGTTCGGACCAAAAATCGAGTGAGACTCTATTTCTGGTGGCCACGGATGGCATCTAGCATTGAGACATTTGTGGTCAATTGCAATGCTTGCCGATTAGTGGACAAAAGTTCTTTGCCAGTTAAAGCCCCGACACAGCCAATTGCTTACCCGATGAAACCATGGACCAAAATCGCCATTGATATAATGGGCGCTTTCACTACGAATAAGCGAAATCTACTTGTTGCTACATGTTTTTACAGTAGATGGCCTGAAGTACACATGTGCGACCAAGTAACTAATCAGCCCGACCGATCTGTGCATGAAGACCCGGCTGAGATGCCATTACCACGACGTCAGCTGCGTCGGTCCGCGAGGACGGTGAAACCTATTGATCGCTGCGAACCAGGCTGAGGCGGCTTTTCGGACGTGGGAACGATAATGTGGTAACCATGTGAGCAACGTCGATTGGCTCAATCTCATTGGCTGGCTTGCTGACTCATTCCTGCCTTACTATTGGTCGTGTGTCTGCCGCTTGACTCTCCGTTTAACAAGGGATTGACTCACTTGTACTTCGTTAATTTGCGAGATACATTTTTTACCTGTTCTGCGGCTTTCTTGATACAACAGAGTCTTGAATTTGGATGGCGAAAAGTATATACCATACTTCGAGGCTTCAATCGCCAAGCGGTTTATGCAAGTTGGACGACGTGTGGATCGTCACCCAGCAAAACGATATCATCAGCATAATCCAAATCAACAACTCGACTACCTGGGAGGAGTTCAACGCCAGTGTTCAACGAATCGTTCAATGGAAAAGTTGAATAGGAACAGAGAGATAGGGCATCCTTGTCGAACTCCACTGGAGACCACAAAGGTAGGAGAAAGCTTGCCATAAGCCCACACTATATAGAGCGCGCAGTATGGAGACGAACTTCTCGGGGACACCATTCCTCAGTAGGCAGTGCCACAGTACCGTACGATTGACAGAATCAAAGGCTGCCCAGATATCCAGGAACACAGCAATCGTTGGCCTCTGATACACATGGCAGAGCTCGAGGATCTGGCGGAGTGTCAAGATTTGATCGATGCAGCCGCGACCAGGACGAAACCCAGCTTGTTTTTTTCGTTGCGACGATTCGCGCGTTGAGGATAGCCTGCGAAGTATGATGGACACCAGCAGCTTGCAAACGACGGGAACTAAACTTATGCGTCTGCAGTTGGAGCAGATTGTGCGCAGGCCCTTTTGGAAGATGAGGACGACTATCGATTCAATCCAAAATGATGGAACTTTCTCTTTCGACCAAATTTTCGAGAGCAAAGTAGTGAGCTCTCGAACCAGCGAAACGCCACCATCTTTAAATAGAGTTGGAGGAACACCATCACGGCCGGGGGCTTTATAACGCTTCATGTGCCGGAGCTCCTGCTCGAGTTCCTTGTAAGATGGAGGATCCGTGGGGGTAGATCACTCGGATCAAGCGCCAGAGGTAGTAGATGTAGCGGGAGACAAACAAAAATGTGAGCGAAAATGGTCGGCCCATCGCTCCAACCGTCGTTGAAGATTGGTGATTAAGGTACCATCCTCTTCGCATTTTGTTTCACTTATACCAGATCGAACACCTTCGGTGACTCCAATGAGATGGAAAGGTTTTCTGGTATTACCAGAGAGACTAGCAAGCTCCATCTCCCTAGCACGTTCACAGCACCAAGCTTCGCGGTCCATTTGCAGACTCCTGCGCAACTCTCGACCAATGGATTGGCGTTCTTCACTGTGTCTGGAATCCGATGGGATCAAGCAGCGTTTGTCCATCAGCGACAAGGAGACGGCGGAAATCCAACGCTTCGGTGGGTCAAGGGCAACTCCACAAATGTAGATACTGGCGTAGACTAAGGCATCTTTGATATGAGACCACCGCGAATCGAGATCACCGTCAGTTGTTGAGTTAAGCAAGGTTGACAGTGAGGCTTGGTACCTGGTTAAAATCGAAGGGTTTTGTAGATTTGCGACATCAGGTCGGTAGTGAGCACTCCTAGATGATCCTCCGAAACGCATGCAAATCTTAGCACAAATCAATGCATGATCGGAGTCTAGATAAGTTGACCAGTACGATCAGCAGTCCGTTACGCTTCCGCATCATCTGTAGCCGATTGCTATGTGGCCAAGCTGAGAGCACTCTTGCATTTGTGAGGGCAGGCGCCAGGTAGCAGTGTGTCACCTCGAGTGCTGAAAACTAGTGCTCGAAAGATACAACCGATGATCAGAGCAAAAAGCAAGCAGTCTGTCTCCATTGTCTGATCGACTGCCACCGAGACCAAAGCTACCCCCAAGGTGGTGTTCGCTTGGTGGAAGGTGGCCAACCCATGAGTTAAAGTCCCCGGCAAGAATGACTATATCAGTATTTTTGGGGGAACGCAGAAGTTCATGTAGCTGCTGGTAAAAGCTATCCTTAACTGCATCCGGGCTGCAGTCTGTAGGGGCGTAGGCGGAGTAGACAAACAAGGCACGCTTAACGTCTCTACGCCTGCTTACGTTACTTGAACCTCGTAGTCTGACTGCACATAGCCGACTGTTGACTGGGATCCAGCCAAGCAGGTAATTCAGCCCTGGCACTCAGTGCAACCCCAACACCAGCTTGGCCAGTGGCGGCAGCTTCTGGGTCTCCGGAAAGCCGCAAGTGGTATTTGGCGTCAGGCTTTACCGGAGAGGCCATTCTGATGACGGCGCTAGAGTCTTGTAATCTGGTCTCCGAAAAGCAACAGATGTCTACCGAAAGCGTTACAAGAGTACGGGTCAGACATGCTTGTCGTCCGATCTGCATCAAACTTCGAACATTTAACGCTGCGAGGATGAATGGAAAACCAGGTCGAAGTAGAGCTGGAGCTTTGGTGGAGTGAGACGCGGTTGCGTTCACAGGACATTGAACACCGGGAGTTTGGCTGTTGCTTCCATCAGTTGCGAGACGTGGGTCGTTTGTGACGGTGACCGTAGAACACATAAGAGTAAGTATAGGTGAAGGATGGAAGGTGGGGTGATCTGTGAGTGGAGATTGAGCGGTTGAATTAGCATAGAAGATAGTCATTGCAGGAGCAGTAGTAAGCAGTGTGATCTATGATTCGTCAGTGGGCGTGATACTACCCGGTTGCTCAGGCCGAAGTAGAGGGTTGTCTTAGGGGGGGGGGCCTTATCCCGAGCCTTTGATCAAAGATCTAACCTACAAGGAAGCAGGGCGATGTGAGGGCGTCGCAACCCGTTGGGAACCGGTGACCAAATAGATGGTTCATACGCCTTTCGGTTCGTGAAGGACCAGGGGCAAAACGCACCCTTGAAGTACAATACCTCTCAGGGAGGGGCAAGGGGCAGTGACTTTATTTAATGGCGAGTCGCATCCGCCACGTCGCTTCGTGACCCATTGACCTAGGCTGGATTGCACTTCCAAATGTTTTAACAGCCACGCATATCAAACGTTTCAATGGTTACGGGTCAGAATAACTCGGTCTCACAATCCGCTTGGGAAGCTAGGGAGAGGTAAATTGTCCTCTTCCCTTAAAACCTAGCTATGAGAGACAATAGGTTTACTGGTCATAAGCTCACAATTCGATTGGCGTAGAACACGAGCCCCATGCATGGTCTCTGGCGATGAGAGAGCACCACCAGGTGTTTAATGGTCTGCTATCTCCAGTCTCAAACCAGGCAACCCTTTGGTCAAATTGGTGCAGACCTGACAACTTCAACCTGCGGCTGGCCGTGATCGCAGGTACGTTACAAACTACGGCCGAATAGCACATGCGAATCGTTCCAAACCTTCAAAAGATGTATGTAACAGACGTCAAGCGGATCCCAATGGGTCTACGCAATCACACTCTCGAGTTGAACTTGCTCCCGACCGCCTTGTGAATCAGGCTATCGAGTCAAAGGCTCCGGGTGAAATCTTTCTAACGAAACCCCACGTATCCCACTGCCTTGTGCAGTAGACAGTTGAGTCAAACGTAGGGCGCCTCAAACAAAAAATTTCTTTCAGAGTGAGTAGCCGGAGATTATCATCCGCTATCTCGACTTCATCGGGAGTACTCCCTCTATCCTTCTTGTATTCCCCTCCCCTCACAACTCTTCTTCTTGGCTTGAGTGGCCAGTTTGTGGAGAAAACAATCAGAAATATAAGTAAAAGCGGTGATGGCTTGTGTTCTTTAAAGCCACGACGGCACACGATCAAATAGTGTGCGGAGGTGTGGATGTAACCTTTCGAGGGATTATCCCGCATGGAATCAGGTCCCAAAGAGACGGTTCCACGGATAACCTTTCTTACGATACTTCCATCTTTTCCTTGCGTCTGTTGTGACTTTTGCTACTTGTCATTTCATTTCTACTTTTTTAGTATCTTACCGATATCACCCACTTTGTACCAACCTGATCATTACGCAAAGGACAAGTTTGGTGGAATTAAGGACACACGTTATTACTACTATCCTATAAAGCAAACGTATAATTTTGATCGTAACTTAGATCCATGCTCTACACCTCTAGTACATTTCGCGAACTTCGAAAGCGATTCACTACAGAAAAATTCACTAATCACTGAGAGTCTACTGACCATTATTGGTATCCACTTTCTTGGTGCTGCCGCTTACCTACATTACAAACTAATTAAAACTAATGATGATCATATTTAGTTATTAGACCGTTTTCGTGACTTTATCTGATATGTCCTTCCTTTCTACCTGTATGTCAAAAACTTAGGTTATCTGTACATTTTCCAAATCACTCTGTATTCGATGTTTTGTAGAAAACAGTAACACGTTGATCATGAAATGATGAAAGTGTCCCACATTGCCTAGAATAAGTGTTTATTTCTTTATTTACACTAAGTAAACAGACTGCTGTCATCGATACATGTACGTCGCCCCTCAAACTAAGGGCCTCACTTCACATCGGTTCCTGTAACGTCCGCACTCTGGGTCAGATCCGCCAACAGGCAGTACTAACTCACCCTTCATTCTCTTGGCATTGATGTGTGCTATATCTTCGTAACACGAGTACAATTTAAGTGTTGCGAAGAATCTTCGACTTCCTGGTTCCGAATCAGATGACAATGATCACACACTTCGCGTCCCTGCTGACAATGAATCAATGGCTCAAGGCATTTACAATGTCGACATGGCTCTCAGCAAATATGCTAAAAGAAGTCTAATCGACTGGATGCCGGTTAACAACCGTGCGTTCACGGTTCGACTTCGAACCTCCATTGGGGTTACTAAGCACCGTCTGAAAACACGGTATCTCTTCAACAAACAGTTTATGCCGCTAAATGACTGCATTTCAGAGGGTCTCAAACACGAACTCCACTGTCAGTTCTCAGCTCTTCTCCGTATGGCGAGAAATACTGACCTGTTGTCGGTGACTTGAATGTTCAACAGGGTGGTATTTCAGACTCGGAACTACATCTGGGGGCGTTTCGGGGTTGATGCAAGCCGAAGAGACAATGATGATCGATTCCTGTTACTAAGTGACGACCGCAATCTCTATACTAGCACCGCTTTCCGACACAAACGTTCGTATCGAATCACCTGGCGCCAAGCGAATTCCTACATGCCCTGGACCCAAATTGACCATATAGCCATTAGCTACAGATGACGCAAATCAGTCCAAGAATGTCGGTCAATTTGGAGCAGGTGCCTGGATTCCGAACATTCTCTAGCGAATGCACTCCTGGCGCTCAGCCCTCCCTGAAGCGCCTAACATCGAAGCTTCTCAACTGTCACTTGAACTCGCAGTCTGCAGTTCAATAACATGATGAATTGGCTCACCGATTGACAATGGTGAATGAGGGCGTGAGCCGAACTCCAGGAAGAGTGCCTTTAATGCATGCTGTGCACCCTACTTGAGATGTAATTGCGAATGGATCTCTGAAGCATCAATCAGCTTGCTCAAAGCACAGAAACAAGTTCCAGCGTGTCCGTAACTTTCTGAAACGACGTCTGACAAGGAGTGTCTGAGTTCAACGGGAATGTTGATGAGTTGCATAGGCCAGTGAAATGGAGAAAAGTAGTGGTATTGGAAACAGCTGAGTGCTATTCTAACACATCCGAAGCACGGGTCAGAGAAAGCCCTCTGTAAGTGGAACGATAGCTGAAAAAGACGGACAGTTAGTCCATTCGCAGCGCCGTAGACTATCCCGTTTGGCAGAACATTCTGAAGAGCAATTCAGCAGGGATGCTGCGAGACTGGCATTTGCTGAAACACCTAAGTCGTTGTAGGAAGTAGATGTCACACCTCCCACTTTGGAAGAGATTTGACATGAGCTTTCCGTGTCTAAACAAAACAAGGATCTTGGATCCGACCACCTTTCTCCACATTTGCTGAAATATGGAGGTGAATCTTTGTTGAGTAAACTTAATGCCCTCTGACTAGCGACTGTCAAATGTTGTGCTTATCTTTGAAAATGGTCAAAGGACTTTGTGCGAAAATCATCGACGCATTCATCTCCTAACCTATTACGGGTATCGAAGACCTACCGGCACTCGCGAGAGCTAAATCATGTAAAACCAAGTTGGCTTTCGCATTGATTATGGTTGCATGGACCGCATATTTACTCTTCATCAAATGTTAGACCAGAGAAAAGTACAGGCGACCGACTGTGATGGTTTTGCTTGATCTAAAAGCCGCGTTTGACTCTGAAGATCATCCCAGCTTGTGCCATCGCTTATCCCTGAAGGAAGTGAATGGGAAACCCCTTTCCATCCTGAAGACTCTCCACCGTCATTTCCGACGCCAGGTAAAAGTCTACAGCAAGCTCCGGCGTGTTCCTCCCGTCAAGTTGAGTTCGTCAGGGTTTTCCCGCATCTACATTACTCTTCAACTTTGTTATCGAAATGATCATGGATGACTCCGTAGTTTCATTCACTTCCAGATGACCGACTGACAAACCTTGAGCGTGCAGAGGACACATCTCCAGATGGCTTTGAAGCAATGCTATGAAAACATTTCTGAACAAACTGACGCCTGGCGCTGCACGCTTCGGCTTACGCTTTGCACCTCCAAATCGCAAAGTACTGCTGCGGTACCGGACGGACACATCTCCGGTTCTAGTTATCACAGAACAGCCAATGGAAGTGGTGGATCTGTTCACTTACCTTGGTAGCTGTGTTACCTCTGGTGGTCACATCACTGAGGAAGTTAATTCTCAATAAGCAAGACCCATGTGGCTTTCCAGAGACTCAACTCTCTATGGGAAAGGCGGGATATCAGCCTGTCAGTGAAAGATAGGGTGTATAACGTGGCGTTAAGGCCAGTGTTACTGCGTGGATCAGAGAGCTGGCCAGTTCTAATGAATACATTACACGCTTGGCCATGTTTGATCACATGCGCTAACGGAGTATTGCCCATATCTGGTGGGAACACTGAGTGAGCGATACTGACGACCGCCAATTGGTTTCTGGCATGAAGCGTTTTAGTGCGTCACTTGAGCGTTTACTTAGGCTGAAATGCTTACACTGGCTGGGTCGTGTCCTCCGTATGCCCGTTTTTCAGCTTGCGCCGCGTGCATAATGCACCGTTACTGCACCAAATTAGATGAGACCGCGAGTTGGCCAGCCGGTTGCGTGGCACATAGGCATGAGGAAATTGACTGAGAGACTTGGTTAGGCTAGTGCTTGGCATCTTTGTGAATGAGAGCCCCGTTATGGTCCAAACTAATGGTTGGAGACTATATCAGACATGGTGTAGTCGCGTAGTCAGTGGCGTCATGCATTCGGGTTCTCGTATCTAGTTCTTAATGCCCATTACATCCCCACTTCCTTCTCGTTTCCATTTTCTTCACATTCTATTTGAATTCAACCTCATGTTCTTAGCGTTATTAATTATTGTTAATCTGGCGGCGTGAGTTGTGGCGACTGGATCCTCCGCGCTTCGGTGCCCCGATGAACGGAATATCCCCTTATAAAAGGAAACATGTTACCAGCCATAAAAGAATGAATTGCTACTTTCAGTGATCGTTTCCGTAACAGGAACTGATTGGAGCATTATCCCATACACTAGCAATTGGATTTTGGATTTGGAATGACTCACGTGCTCGCCACAATATGTTACGAAGATAGTTAATCGTAGTATATCGGTGATAGGAAACGGGCAAGTATCGAGCTACCAAGGTGGTTAAAAGGTGCAGTTTTGTACACAACCTCTGCCACCTATGGCACTGCAAGTTTGGAAAGCCATAAAGTGCAGCCCCGGATGAATATCCAGGCGGGGTGCTAAGAAAATACCAGACGACATGGGTCCATGAACCAGCAGGACAGATGGAATCGCAAAGAACCAGAGACTGTGCCGCATAAGATCAGTGTATTAAATGGTGTTGCACTTGAAGTATGCGGAGAAAATACTGCTGGGTTTTAGAGTGCAAATCCGGTGGATCAACTTCGACACAATCTCCGCCAGAACTGTTGGAATTCAGAGCACGGGTAGCTTAGCGACAAAGGGCTCAATAGTCCCAGATCAGAGACCCGGCACTTTGTATCCGTACCGAAATAATCCAGACAAAAGCGGGAACGACTGTAGAGTGTAGGGTTGGAAATAGTCCATATCGAGTATGCGTCTATGTAGGGCAAATACTTGGACCACTACTTCGTAGAGCCTATCCGATGAAGTTAAGCCATGCTGGCAAAAAAAGGAAACTCGACGGAAATCATTTCATCACATTGCAGACAGAATATGATATCATGATGATTACTCCATCGGGTCTATTGGTGGGTGATCTATGGAAGGGAACAACGGAGTGTTTCAGACCAACTACCAGAAAAAGAGCATTTGACAAGCAGGTAGTGAGAGAGGCATCTCACGTGACGGTGAATGCTCGAGACTCGCAAAACGACACACCGGTGTGGTGGCTCGGCCATATCGGCAAAAACTCAAACACAGACCGCTAATAAACTAGTCTCATCTACATACTGGTTTGGTTGCAAAAAACAATCATGAGTAGGTCTGCGAGCACATGAGAAATTGTGGTAGAAATTCAAACGTCGCTCGCTAACAACAATCGAAAAGAGGCATTTCATTAAAGGATACGTGTTCCGTTCAAGATAAGTTCACCTAGGTAACGTGGAACATAAGGTCCGAGGGGATCTGACTGAAGCTTTCTAAGACATGTGTCTTCATACTCATTATATACTTTTAGGAGACACCCGGCACCAGTGGACATCAACGTGCCTGGAAGAGAAAGGAAGAAAAAAACAAAAAGGCTGAATGTCCGTTTCCTCCAGAAGGTATAAGAGAGACGTTGCCGGGTTAGGATGCACAAAATTCCAAACGATCAATGAAGAAAATGGAGGGGGATAATGGTTGAAATTAAAAGAACAGAACAGGAAGAAAGTGTTTGACATCGTGAGATACAGAAGAGACGGATAGGAGACTGTGACTAGGGAGACAGGCGTCAAATAACAAAAGGGACAACGACAGAGCTGGCTGGACTAGATCATACAAGATTCTATCAGTTACAGCCTAATGTCGTCAGCAGTACTGATGCTACACTGCCGCGTAATCACCACCAGTTGCACGTGGGCTAATGATACTGCGAGGGTCACCCTCTCCCTACGCAGGCTCGAAGTAGCGCCGCCAGACTACGAGCTCGTTACCTTTAGAATACGGACGGCATACCATAGTCTGTAAAACGGTATCATAAATTCTAAAGCAGTCAACAAATGCAGTTATTTGAAACATAAACCGCCCGTTATAAACCCAAATGTTGTGGGATGACATTGTCATTTCGTGCATTCTCATCGGTCACGTACATGTAAATAACAAAGAAACCAAATTAAGACCACATAAGTCCAATAGTTGGTCAACTGATTTACGACAGTGCGTTACTTCTACCACGGAAGGCATAGCGTTAGTCAGATGCTTTTGAACACAGAGTGTTGGGCGCTGTCGATCGATAACAATGGCCTCGAGAAGCTTGATAACATTAGGCCCTCGGCTGCGCAGGATGGCTGTGGATGACTCATCCGGGTTTAAATAGTGACCGGTGTTCAGCAAATGCCTCGTAATTGCTGAGGCGACCTTGCTACTCGATTCACCCGGTGAAATCGTCGCATGTTCCATCCGTTTGCGGAGCCATTTCGGAATGTGATTGTTGATCCGAAAACCAAGATTTCGACCAGTGCGCCCAACATAGCTGTCTTCGCAGCTACATGTGAATTTGTATAGACAACGACAGGTGCACTGCTTCGAGACCGATGTCTTCAATGAACACTTAAGTACTGATCTTGTGGATATAAACATGCGTAGCTCTGCTGCATGGTATGCCTTTTTTCATTTAGGCGCTTATTCGTCTCGCGATGAGTTACATGAAGTTTATTTTGCATCGTTATCTCTCGATCTCGTTTCACTGTGTCGCTGTAACGCTTTATGAACTGTAGTGGATAACCATTAGATTGTAGCACCTGAAACAATAGTTCATTCACTGCGTCCAACGTATCTGTAGTGCAAATCATATGAGCCCGATGGAAAAAAGTTCGAACTAAGGAGCGCTTGTGGTGTATTGGCGGAAAGCTCCTAAAGCGTAAGTATTGACCCGTACATGTCCTTTTTCGGTAGACTGTCCTCTAAATTAAACCACCTGGTCGTCGTGTGAGCAGTATGTCTAAGTATGGGAGATAAATATCGTGCTATTTTGCATGTCACACTAAGATTCTGGTGTACACAATTGTATGTTGGTTACAAATGCAATGTTTTCATCTAAATCCACGACTAATAGTACATTGTTAATGTAGCGTTTAGATAAAGTGACGAATTTGATGATATCTACTTCCTCTTCAATCATGCCCATAAATACGTCCGACAACAAGGGGACCAATTGGACGTCCATAGCCACACCATCGATCTGTCGATATATTTTTCCTTGAAAGTAGAACTTAACATCCTTTGCACACAGTAGGAGTATGTTTTGCAACATTTCCGCGGGCAGCTCTAGTCGAAGGTTGATTTTTGTGATAAACCCACATAGGTGATCGACAGTCTCGTACAACGGAGTAGTAGAGAAAAGCGACTGCACGTCAAGGGAACAAATGCGCTTGTGGGCCAAGTTTATGACTTCCAACCAAGGAAGTGCTCCGAAGGTGTTCGATAGACTGTGTTTTATAAGGGATCTTCTCACAGTCTCAACCATGCAGTTCAATCATTTTGCAACGGCTTGATAAGGTGAATTCACCATGGAGATTATTGGCCGCAGGGGTACTCCCACCTTATGCATCATTGGTAAACCATACATTTGTGGAGTTTGGGTACCAACTGATCTTAGCGCTTTATATTCATCCTCTGGGATGAAACCATGGAGCAGTAAGATCTGTAATTCACGACACAATTGCTTCTCGACCAACCGGACTCTGTCGAAAGCAGTGTCTGGCTTGAATTTTGTGGTATCCGACAATAGTGTCCCTATCTTGAGTAGATAATCTGGTCTGTCAAAAATGACCACTCCGGAGGCCTTGTCAGATTTCAAAATAACCACATCTTTCATTCGTTCCAGCTCACGAAGCGCTTTGTAGTGAGACATGTTCGCTGCTGTATTGAAGCGTTGAAAAAATTATGCGATATGTCCACCAGTTTGTTTTTTTAACCAAGCATTATTATTGAGTGATATTGAGGTCAGGAAAGCAAAGTAAGTAGATAAATTCTGAAAATTTGCATCAAAGTAGGCTTAATGTATATGACGAGGTGGAGTTTTGAATCCAAGACAGAGGAAGGAGGCTTCGATATGCAATCGGTTGAGTGACAGCGACGACATATTATGAACGAACTTGGAACAGTCAGATCGTAAATCGCCTATTTGTGGTTCACTGGAAACGGTACATCGGAAGTTGATTGGTGTAAAACATGCCATTTTTCTCATTACGTCGTGGCAGAAGTTAGCGAATTTGATTCTGCACACGATAGGCAAGGAATCACATCATGAAAGGTAATGTTGAGCTATTTCCTTAAGCTGGTCAATTTTATGTAAGCAGGTAGCTTTGTGGCTTAGAGTCAGCCTTTAAAGATTGGCCGCGGTCGGACGAATTTTGCTCACGCGCAATCGTTTCAAAAACTCCCGTGGATAAGAGTTATCAGAAACACATATGTACAGGAATTCCAATCGGACGCGCGCAAACGCAAGTTTGCACCTTAGACTCATAAGCAGTGGAGCCGTTTCACAACAGAAGCAAGAAATCTTCGCTTGAGAAAGTTGAAACATGAATTTCTCTTTATAATTCCAGATAAGAATATCAGAAGACAGTTGTGTCGTGAAAGAGGTGACGAACAGCCACATGGCGAAAGTCACCCATAGCACCAGGTACATTGTATCCTTCGACGATTCTTTGGTTCCAAGTCTACTTTGTGTTCGGGTATATTTGTGAAAGAAACGCAATTAAAAGGAAGTCTAAATAACCTCATTCCCAGGAGCAGCAATAAGAAATTGCATAATGAAAAATTGCTAATGATAATGCAACAGACCAAACAGCGTATTTGGTGGTTAGTTAAGTGAACACCTGCAGTTGCAATAACTTGGGAGATGCTACGATACAGTAAGAGCTTTAGCATCTCGAGACGAACAGTGAAGCTCACTGCCGTAGCGCAACAGCTCAAGCCGTGTATCTGAAAGGCCTGAAAGGCAATGGGGCATCGAAGCGTCGAATGTAAACACGGTGTTCATTGTGCTCACGAGAGGCCCCATTGAAGTACATTGCCAGAGTTCAAAAGATCCGTGGACGGAGTAACATGCATCTCTCAAAAGCGGAGACTCAATAAGCTTGACATGAACGTGTATAATCAGCATTGTGGAGACAAATGCAAGTGATTGCACGGGCAAACATAGGTCCATAGGGAGCGATTCCAATGGCTAAAGAATCTGGAAACGGAACACATCCTAAATTGCTCTTTTTTTAAACTTGTCCTTAGACTTTAGTAATTACGAAAATTTCTCGAGCCAACCGTGAACGGTCTGGTACAAACGCATGCAATCCTTCGATTATGTTTCTACAAGTGAGGTTAACGAAAAAATCGGAAACGAATTATGTTATCAAAGGCTGTAGTGGTATTATTACTATTAGTAGACTCGCATCAAAATGGCATTCAGCCGGCTTCTCCAAGAGATTCCTTGAAGCTTCAAGTATAAGGATCGTTTTAGGAGATTTTTGTGACCAAAATATCTTTCCCTGAAAAAAAGAAAACACTGTTTCATCGGCAAGTTTAGTCACTTATTGGATGTTGGATGGTGATTGATCCATCACTGTGACGGGAAAGTTGATGTATCCGAAGTAGTGCTGCTTTGCACACCAAAAACATCCGTGTTTGAGGCTTTTGGTCGAGCATCATATGAGCAGAACAATTGGCGAAGGATGCCGGACGTCAAAACCTTATCAGCACTCCATCGCACCTGCTCCGGTCGATTCCTGTCGAGAGGCTTGGGCACAGATGAAACGGATCAAGTTGCAGCGAATGCAGTCGGCAGCAATAACGCTACGTTTCTGGACGCTATCAAGTGCGTAAACTTTTTACCTAAACAGCAGTAGATTATGCAGGACACGAGGTTTTCTTACCATTACCGCCTCCTTCGGTGACACGTAATTATGCGATCGCGGATTAGGGGTTATTCTACATGCCATCGAAAAACATCTCATCTTTTCTCCACCGCATCCTTAACTAATCTCTTATTAGGCTATTTGGACATAGTAGTAAATTTCTTCGCATGTCCTTGGTTATGATAAATAAGATATGCATCACAGATTCGTAAAGCATCTCGACTAATCTGGAAAAAATTAACCGGGGCACTTTAATGGTAAATGTCATCCCCGGTGCCATGTGTTGACTAACAAGTCGTCAAGTTCATGTGACAGATTTAGGTCATTTTCCCAATGCTCCGATAAGCAAGAGGCACGATGCCGTTGAAAAGAACAAAAAGCGCATGGACGTTTTGACAAATTTAGTTTAAGGCAGTTTAGGGAGACCATTCCATCTGCTGCCCTCTATTTTACTGCAGAGCACGGGCTCCGAACACAATTTTGTCAGCTGTCCAACATTCAGTTCGATGGTTGGCTAATAAACAGGACTTCGAACAATCATCTTCCCTTCGCTGATACCAAAAATGTGATGACAACGGTGTTGTAGTACCATTAAAATAACCATCCAGAGGAAGGAAGGGGCGCTCTCGTAAGAAAAATCATCTGTTGACAACCGATGGATCCTCCTCCGAATAGAACAAACTGAGCAGCTCAACTAATTAAGATCAGCTGTGCACTAGATAGTGAAACTATATACCCAGCTGAAGGGCCGTCCCTTCACAAGTAACAAGTTTATTTAGCGCTGCATGAAAAGTATAGGTTATGGAGAGCCACAACGAAGCTAGTTGATAAGCGGACCATTGACTTTTCAATTAATGAGACAGCACATCAGCACGACTGGTATCAGATTATGCCGGAAAGGCGCGTCGTGTGAAACCGAAAATATGCACCAGTGTGACTAATATTGTTATTCATATTATTATGAGAGTAATGTGGCGACGGTTGACCTGTTTGTGTTACAGACAATGACACCAAACTCCGATCCCATGTTCGACAAACAACAAAGTTACAAGTAACAACCCCCAATGCAGCTACCGCTTGGTAATGAGCCCATAAAAAGGAAGGAAAAGTAGATTTTTCATTTCTTTAAGTGAAAAGCACAACGCGGTGGATAGTACTCAATGTTCGCCCTGGAAAGAAGTTTCACTAAATGAAGAATACAGATTGTATGTTGGCACTGATAATGAACTGCAGTAAGAAACAGATGTAAGGAACAAGATGCGCATCTAACTAGCCCTTTGGACCATCATCTTGAAGGCGTTAACGTTTTCCCAGTCCAAACGCTCTTCGTTATCGACAATTAAGATAGAAAAGCTGTTAATTCAGAGCCGTAATCAGTAAAACGATAAAGGACGCAATGTGACTCTGGGAAAGATCCGCAGGACGACAACTAGAATGCTACTGATCAAATATGCCTAGTGGGGAAATAATTTTCAGCGATAACCAGTGATGCTGGAACAGACCAATATTGACTGCAACAAGTTATAGTGATGCCGCGTAATTCTCAGCCCGCATGTGGTCATAAGAAATAACTTCACTTCGAAGTATCACCAAACGATTCTTAATCGGTGTTCAGTACGCAGGACACTGCACAAGCGCAAAACTTGACATTTTTCAGAGTTAAGTAGTGCTGACGAGTGAGTGGCTCACAGGGTCACCTTACAATCGATCCTATACCTGGTCTAATAACTAGTCAAAATGATTGTAAAGGGAGCAGGATATCCAGCATAGAACAACTGAACTTCAATATACTCCAAACAAAATGAAGTTTGTGTCCGGGCTGCAAATAAGTTTGACCGCCTATTGTCCACAGCTGGGCACTCGGGCAAGTGCCGTCAATCACCTTACCGACATCAACGTGTTCAATCCGACAGTGGGCTCAATTCACCTCTCACTAAATTGTTCTCCATAGAGTAAATATATAAAAAGGAACAAAAATTCAACCCGATCGGTCAGTTCTCTCTAGGGTTCAGATGCATTACTACTCGAACGGTAATCCGGTCAGCGTTAGAACGACGCAACGGTAAATTTTACGACATCACTTTGATGGCTGAACCGCGTGTAGCCACAATCGCGTCAAAGCTCAGGATGCGTTGACAGCAATACCATTCACTTTAACTTCGAATTCGGTGACATTGGAATGTACCAATTTGGAAAATGGATGCGTCCTTTTGATCTGCATCACAATACATTTGCACAGCAAAGCAATTTTTCCTGCCTAACTACGCAACCGTTGCGACATACACACTCATTGAATGGATATGAAGCAAAACGTGAAGTCTCTACAACAAAGCGGATAGGGGCGTACTGTCACGAACATAACAACTGGGAACAACTTGCACAAGTAACCGAATTTGCCCACGGTTTTGTGGTTTTGTCAAGCTACAGTATAAGAACGCCACTGATGTGTTCTAGCTCATTGAGTGTTTCTGTGTTTTGCAGTGAGACCTCACAAGGTCAGTAACAACAGGAAAATCTCCAAAGTTGACCACCTCTCTAAGTTGACCACTTTTTCATGGCTTGGACAGTCTGTGTAAACTCTATGAAACCAGACTTCCGTAGGTTGACCACGTCTGTAAGTTGTATGTTGTCCACTTGGGCTATGACAGTCAGTAATAATCCAACTTCCATAAGTTGACATTTTGAGGGCCTACTATCCAATGGTTCCCAAATGGCACGTTTATTCCGATATCACAGCGTGCAGCGGGAACACTATGCGTGGACTTCCGACCCTCAAATAAGTGAACTGCACGTGTGAGGATATAGCATGTTCTCTACATGTATGTATATGTACATGTTTATCCCGGCCGTCAGCGTTTACGCGCACGCGTATTACCCAGATCAATGTGGGTTCACACAGATCCGCGCCTAGGGAATCACCTAGGACGATTTGTGTTCAAACTCCCTAACCTGTCCACATACACAGGTAAGCTAAGAACATGTGTCCACTCATCGCCCAGGCCGCAATCAGGAATTTGTGTGACTGTCAAACACACGATTAACCAACAGGTCTAAGCACCAGTTAGTTAGCACCTTGGATTGTGGCGAGATGGACATTTACGTCAACAGTAATTGCCCAGCGTTTATCCGGCTCCATTTGGTGTCCGCTACAGGGTGAAACCAATTCAGGTTAGTCATTGTATGCGATTAATGTTACGTAAACATAACCGTAGACGTTAGGTCTACTCCGTTCTTTGAAAAAAATTATGATCGGTCATTAGGAGTAATACAACATTATGACCCAAAGACAGGTGACCTTGAAGGAAAAGATTAATCTGCTACATTTTCTGGAAGGTAGTAGCCGAAGAATGAAGGCAGAGCATTTTGGTGTTAGCAAGACAACAGTTAGTAATATCCAAAGACATAAACACGAGTATTTGGAAAGATACGATACTGAAAGAGATCGACAGAGGAAGAGGCGGAAAAGTTAACACGATGAAGTCAATGAGACTACGCTGCGTCGATCCAAGCAAATGAGGGCAGCTAACGCTCGAATTTCTGGACTGATGATGCAAGAAATTGCTAAAAGTTTCTCATAAAAATTTGGGGTTGCAGCCTTCCAGGCATCCAATGGTTGGCTAGAAAAATTTAAACTCAGACGTGAAATTTCCCAGAGTTTTGCGTGATGAATTCAATGTAGTGCCTGAAGAGTTTGTTCAAGACTTCATCGAAAAATTTGCTAACTTCAGCAAAGACTTCAAGAATGACGACATTTCTAACGCTGTTGAGTACGGTCTCTTGTACAAAGCGATGCCTAAAAGAAGCCTTGTTAGAAAGGGTAAAAAAAGATAAGAGTGGAAAACATTGCAAAGAAAGTTTCACAGTTCTGTTGTGCGCTAGCTCAAGTGGGTAAATCAGCTAGACCATGTGCATTCAAAAACTTAACTTCTGAAAAACTAGCAGTCACCTGGTGATCAAACCGATCTGCGCGGATGACTGTTGCTATATTTGAGGAGTAAAATAAATAAATAAACTTTTATTCTCCACAATGAGAGGCACACAATTACAGGCATGATCATGTTAAGCTAACATAGTATGATCAAAAATGTGCAAAAATACATGTTTGTCATAAAGGTGAATGCAAGTGTATGGGTGTATATAAGTATGTAATAGTTTATGGTGCCCCATGCTGAGGCTGATGTTGCATTCTTGATGCTTCTTCACCGCAGTTGGGCTAAACCAACTTACACTTAAACTACGTCTTTTTAATATGGATAAAATTCGTTACATGTTATTTGGTTTGTTCTGCGTACTTGATAATCTTCTCCTTACTTGCACACGTCGCTCACGCAAATTGTGGTAAACTTGCGTCATTTTATCGCGTGGTATTTTTTAAATGACATTCGGACATTTTGTACTTATCACGGATTCACTTATAATCGACTTCTTCTATATGCTCATTTAGCGAGTATTTATGTCGTCATATGCGTTTACTTTAATCGATATCAGCATTTCGAATGATTGGCTGTTGTTTGACATCCCAGGTGTGGCTGCGCTTGATGTGCATGTTGACAAGGTGCCTACCTGTCTATTACCCACTACCTCGTCCATACTGGCTCCAGGAGACAGTTGGTCGTTGCTGGAGGGGTAGGGGGGTGCACGGTCCCTGTGGTGGTGCTAGGCTCGAAGAGTGGTTCCATGCACTCAGTGTGGAGCGGACTACGGTCCAACCACCGCCTTGTGTGCGGTTGATTCCCCAAATACAGCGTGCTTGTGTTTGTCTGTGAAGGAGTGTGGGCCAGCTCCATTGATGAAACGTGGCTCCCATCCACATGCCTCCCGGTCTTATTCCTTCGTGTTTACACTGGATATGGGGTGTGTGGATGGAGCTGTGGGTGGTGCAGCGCAAGCCATCCATGGTCACTCTGTCATCATCAACAGCAGTACATCAGCCATTTGAACTGATGCTTCGCTGCCATACAACCATGAGGACCTATGAAATAAAGAATAAGAAGAAGGAGAGAAGGGGGACTTACCTGAAAACCTTAATGCCCTAAGCAAACATTCAGGGTCAAGGCGCCTACACCTTGTGTTAACAACATACCGTCACAAACAGCTGGCTATCGTGCAAAGATAAGGCGGCATCGGCGAGACAGCTTCCTTGCGGCTTTCACTGCCACGCGTCATAATCAGCCATTACCCCGCAGATAACTCAGCACCAAACACACTTTAAACAGACAATCCGATTAGGAGACGGCAGCAGACGCGCCACTGGTGTCGGTTGCGAGCCATGTCCTGTAAAGTCTCGAGCCAAGCACAAGGTGAGTCACGTGGACTCCAACCCGGAAGGCGAGACGGACCAACGGCACCCAGTTTGGTCGTCAGTGACTTCATTTCCCGCTGCCAAGTCAACTTCTGTCCACCTCGAGCCTTGCGCCATCCGACACCTGGTAGACTGAACAAGGCCCTCCTAGGTAAGCGGTGACCAGGCATGCGTAGCACGTGCCCGAGCCAACGTAACTTATTCAGTGCTATCTGTTGTTCTAGGGAGCTAGCATGATCATCACCCCCTAGTACTCGCCTACGCACATCATCGTTGCGGACACGCTGGTGCCATCCGACACCAGCAATGCTTCGCAAACAACGATGATCAAAGACTTGAAGGCGCCTCAGATCTTCAGACCGAAGGGGCCAAGTTTCACTACCATACAGCAGAACGGCCCTCACTGTGGCCTTGTATACACGGCCTTTCAGACGGAGGGAAACTCCCTTCTGTCGCCAAAGATGACGCAGGTTCAAGAAGGCAGCTCTGGCCTTTGCAATGCGTGAGCTAACGTCAGTTTCTATGCGCCCATCATTGCTGATGCAGCTGCCAAGATAAGTGAATTGATCAACCACATCGAGTTCCTCGTTAGCAAGCGTCAAGGGGTCATCGAGTGGCTGGTGGTCCTGCAGCAACACTTTGCACTTTGAAGGTGCGAAGTGCATACCAAATAATGGGACCACTCTGGATAGGCTATTCAGGGTTGATTGTGCCGCCTCAACATTGTCGAAAAGCAAGACGATATCGTCCGCATAATCTAGATCAACTAACCGTTCACCAGGCAGCACTTCAACACCTACATCGTGAGATTCCGCAAGGGAACACTCCATGATAGAATCCACGACGAAATTGAACAAAAATGGGGAAATCGGGCAACCCTGTCGAACGCCACTTGTAGTCGAAAAGCTATCCGATAGGACACCATAGACCCTGACGCGGCCTCTAGTGTTCGAGTATAGAGCACGAAGGATGTTCACATATTTCGTGGGAACACCTTTCCGCGCAAGTATTTCGAACAGAATCGATCGATCGACTGAATCGAACGCACTCTTGAAATCGAGGAACACAGCTATTGTCGGTCTGCGGTATGCGTGGCGCTGCTCTAGCACCTGCCGCAAAGTAAATATATGGTCTATACAGCCACGTCCTGGGCGAAAACCGGCCTGCTCTTCTCTAATCCGAGATTCCCGTTCTGCAGTGAGGCGACGAACGATAATCGAGGCCAGTAATTTTGTCACAACTGGCGTTAGGCTAATACCCCTGTGGTTCGCACAATCTGTGCGACTGCCCTTCTTGTATATTGCCACTATAATCGATTCGCTCCAATTAGCCGGCACACTCTCTTCGTTCCAGATACGTTCGAATAGGGAGGTCAGTGCTTTGCAGAGGACCTCACCACCATCCTTAAATAGTGCAGGTGGTAGGGAATCCGGGCCAGCGGCACGAAAACGATTAAGGGCTGTGATCGCGTTTCGGACTTCGGCCTCCGACGGAGGCTCTAAACTAACCGTCCATGGCTCGTCCTGCATCACCTGAGTAGGAAGAGGTCCGGGAGCAGGGGGCCAGCTGAACTGATGTTCAAAGTGCTCAGCCCAACGAGCCATACGGCGCTGCTTATTGTGTATCAGCGCACCCGCGCTGTCCCTGATTGTCTCACTGACACCTGGTTTTCTCGGACCAGTGGTGCGTATTAGCTGGAAGAGCTTCCGGTAATTGCCTACTGCTCCTGCCTCCTCCATTTCTTGAGCCCGACTGGTCCACCAGGCTTCCTTGTCAGCACGTAGGCTCCGCTTTAGTTCACGCCTAATAGCCCGTCTGGTCACATTGTGTTCAGAACCAGCCGGGAGGTGCCTTCTAGCTTCCAAAAGGTTCACGGACCTCTCGGATATCCAGTGACTGGTGCGATGACGACTGATAGTGCCACAAGCAGATGCGCCTGCGTCGTGCATAGTGGCCGAGATCTTATTCCACTGAAGTTCAGTATCATTAGGACAAGACAGCGAGAGTTCGCTATGCAGTGCTTCTTGATAGGCTTGCCTGACAGAGGGCTGGGACAATTTCTCCGTTGCCAATCGGGGGAGACGCTGTGTGCGCCTTCCGGTAAAGTTCATGGAGAAACGACAGCGCACCAAGGCATGGTCAGAGTCGACACAGGTACTCCAGTACGAGCGGCAATCCAGAATGGAACCGCGCCACCTGTAACTTATGGCTATGTGGTCAATTTGGGTCCATCGCTGACCAGCTACAGGTGGACGCCAAGTGGCACTTCGGCGCCCACTGTGTCTAAAAGCAGTGCTAGTAAGAAACAACTGGTGCTCCGCACACAGTTGCAGCAGACGCTCGCCGTTGTCAGTCCGTTCGGAGTTAAGTCCATATTTACCACCCAGCTGAGCTTCTGAAGAGCTCAGACGCCCTACTTGTGCGTTCATATCCCCTGCAAGTACTATAATATCTGAACTAGTAGCACTGCGTAGCAGCGTGTTCAGTTCGTGATAGAAAGTGTCCTTGACTGCATTAGAACTGCAGTCGGTGGGAGCATAAGCAGAAATCACAAACAAACAGCGTTTTGTTTTACTTCGCGAATTCACCTTAGCTGATGTCGTCAAACGGGCTGCACATAAACGACTGTTCACCGGAATCCAATCAACCAACGATAACTCAGCCTTGGAGCTGAGAATGATACCTACACCAGCTTGACCGGTGAGTGCCGCATCGGCGTCTCCGGATGCGTGCAACCAATAACGAGAGGATAAGCCGGGTGCAGTCAATTCAATAACCTCGTTAGGGTCATTGATCCTAGTTTCGGACACACAACACACATCAATACCCAGTGTGTCCAAGGTGCGTGCGAGTGCAGCCTGCTGACCTGTTTGTCTTAGAGTGCGGACGTTGAAGGTCGCCATGGAAACGGGACAGCGTGGTCTTATAAGGGACTTTTGCCGATAGGCGTCCGATAGGTGCTGTGGGATGGTGGCTGCAGATGGTTCTACTCCAGTAGCACTTCGGTTGCTGTCAATTAAGCTGGGAATTATAGAAGGAAGGTTAGTAATGGGGGCCGGGATGGGAGTAAGAGAAAAAGGTGGAAAAGAAAGAAGGGAGGCGCCAGCAGTAGCATGCTTTCGCTTATCCGCCCTGCTGTATGCAGCAGATAAGGCGACCCTTGATAATCTGCGCGACGGCCGATGCAGGATGAAGTTTATGTTTGAAGAAAATGTCATGGTTGTGTGTGGGCTGGGATACTGCCAGGGCGCCCAGACCTAGACAGGAGAACGATTAGGGTCCTCATCCAAAGCCTTTGGCTCAAAAGCCTGTCCGCAAGGCAGCAGGGTGGCAGTGATTTAGTTTTACAGAAATGGACGCCATCCCATTTCAAACCCCCAACCTGGAGGACCAGGAGACTGAGTTTGTCTGACCTCTCACCATTGACCAACCTGGTAGGAGTAGCTCTCAAGATGCTCGGAGGCATCACCCAGTATAGCTCAATGGGTCAATGAGGTACGCAAACCGTCGCACCACGTTAAGGTCCAGTCTCGTTGCGACGGAGGTCACTCTGTAGGCGCAGGCGTCCTGTGTCTGGCCACAGTGACAGGCAAATCCGAAACCGGATGTCGCCAACCAATAGTTTATGAATGTAGTTTGTGTTTGTGAATGTTCCGCAGCAATTTCGACTGTTTGTAATCGTCAGGAATGCGAGAATAAACGATTGAGGTCCGTGGGTTGGATAGCATTTTCCAGGTATCTACGGGGCAGTGACTAGTTTGTGGCGAGTCACATCCGCCACGTCGCAGTGTTGATAAGCAGACATTTGTGGCTTTTTATAGGCAGAACGCTTGCCAGGCGAAAACCCACGACGTCCCTGAACATTGCCGCCAAACTCTTTGCTGGAGCGGGTTAAATCCGAAGCACCCAGCTGGCACCAAGAAGAGGTTGTTCGGTTAGCCAGCGCATCGACAAGGAAATGATGAATGAGAAACGCTTCATTATAGTAACAGTGGACAAGTGTCTTAGTCACACCCACGTAAAAAAATCTAACGAATATTACGCTTAAGTTTCTGCCTCTAAACCTGATCACAAAAATGCAACCTCTGGACCAAGAAATCAACAAAATATTCAAATGCACTACCGAGTCCAGCTCATGCAATTGGCTATGGCAACATTGCACACTAATGATTCTCATGCGAAAGAAATTCCGTTTGTTGCTACAGTTAATGACTTTGATGTCGTGCTTTGGGTGACTTGCGCTTGGTTCAAAGTTCAACCAGGAATCGTACAAAAGCGTTTCAGAAAAGCCGGATTTGTTCAATCTGACGAGCGGGATGCCGTCGCCTTACTAGACATTCCATCTCAATTGGCAGAATTCGACGGGGTAGAGTTTAAAGAGTTTTTTGAAATGGTTGATGACTTAATAACCTGCAATGAACCAGACCAAGATGTTATTTTCCAAGGGATACTGACTGCGGTACTCCCCTATGGGAATAAACAAACACCTGATGTTGTTGATGATGATGAAGAAGAAGAAGAAGGACCGAGTGACGATGAGTTGGAAATCACAGAAACTGCAAAAGAACATGAGGTCGGACCTCTTTTAATGCAAAGGAAATCCTACGTTGTAGAAAAATTTCCAAATATGCTGAGTAGTGTAGCTAGTGCTGAGAGTGCTTTCTTCAGTTACCTTTGTGATAAGAGGAAAAAAACAAAGATTGATTTTTTCTCCAAAAATAATTTAACCTGCGCAATGCACGCTGCGTTTTGATTTATGATAACACTGTATCGTTGAATTGCATTTGCCGTTAGGTGAGACATCGTCAAAGGTGTTCGAAACGGGTTTACGAGAAATAAATTTCATACTATACTACTTACAACGGGAAAGTAGGTTATGTTAAGTTTTGGCATAAAACCGCCTTACGTTGACCAGCACATTATGTGGATCAGTTTGGTCCAGTCCCTTGGGTGGTCCTGTATATCCAATTATAATGTCAACGACATGATGTTCAAAATGGGCTCGGATGAATATACCGCGTTTGCGACTGAAACACTCAACAGTATAAAGCCGAATCTTACAGTAAGGTTTCACATTTAATAGGATAACATCCCCCCGTGTCAGGACGTATTGATCACGCGACGATAAGGCGGTTCGGTCAAGAGGTCAGTTTAACAAAAGACAGCGTGAACAAGTTGGTGTTTGCATATTAAGAGCCTCCCCACAATACGGCACAAACGCTCTCTTGTCCGGACACTGTTACACCAAGCGCACAGGAATTGCAATTAAAAGATAATTACAGTAGAGAGAGGTTTGCTTACCGACACATACCATCCATTACAGTAAACTGCAACTCATGAGACGCCAAAGTGACGTAACAAGACAAGATCGAACGTCAACTGTTCAAAGGAAGTTGATGCCTATCGAATCAACTTTCAAAGGCGACCACACCACGAAACTCACCACGTAATTGATATGCGCTTCACTAAAGAAGACGAACAATGCAGCTGAACTACGGTTGCTCGAGTCGACAAAATCCTTGTTCGATTACGAACCAGACGAGGAGGCGGTGCATGTCCCATATACACATTAACCTGCTACTGTGGATACAGCTATGTTGGGCGTACTGATCGAAGATTAGGTGTAAAAATTTATGTGCACGTCCCAATGTGACGACGGAACCGGATGAAGCGAGCAACCGAGTTGCTCGGGCAATCACGAAGCAACTGCTGAGCACTGATCCCCAAGTCAAGCCAGATCAGTCATTCACCGCCGGCCCGTAGGCTTAAGGATCACAAGCCTGGCTTGTAATCCGAGGGTGCGGACTCGAGTCTGCGTAGGAACCGGGTGACACTCGCAGAACTCTTAGCCCCGCGCGAATGATGGTTGCACGGCAGCGAAGCGTCGATACTGCTTACCGGTGTACTGCTGATGTCTTCAAGCGCACTCTGAGGCTATACATTCCCAGGCCCCTGGCAACCACCGTCTACTGTGGTAGCTGGGAATCGCGCTGATTGGCCACAGATTGGTGAGTAATCGATCAGTTGTCAAATTTCCATATAATAATTCGAGTTCATCATGGTATGTTTTCTTGCAAAATCTCACAATGCTGGCGTTGGGATGTTGCCTAGTGGGAAGCTAGTTAATCTTGATCATAGGGACGAGGTTGTCTTGCTGTTTGACAATGCTGGTGTGGCACAGTCATCGTTTGGCATGCGTGCGCAAAATGTAAGTGCAAAGTCTTGTTGCTGGACCATCAGCCACTTGACCGTTGATAATGAATAACTCCAGATAGTTGGTTAATTCGGTTATCCTGACAACAGCATCAGCAGCGTTAAATGTGTAGCCCCTAAAAAAGGTACCGCATAAGCCTGCATCATCACAGTGGTCTTGCCCCACTAGCCCTATAGACTAAGTGGCTAGTGCTGATGAGGTGATCATCTTTGACCGAGACCGAGTGTCCTTGGTGGATCATTACAGAAGGATTCAACAAGATTTTCTTCTCACTGAGATACCGGTTAACCAACCGGTGAACAACGCTTAATATCGTCGTTGTTATATGGGAAAAACTATTGTTGTTGATACATTCCCACTTTCGTGGCCTTAGTTCACCACCGCTTCAATCGGATGAACCGTTCGATCAACTCAGTTTTTCGTTCAATTCGAAAGACAAACTACCGCTTACATCCCACTAAGAAATATGCTCTCAGTTTTAAGAAATCACCAGCGCTTCCCGAAAGCCATGTCAGTGATTATAAATGATTCCAGGCGTTTAGCTACTACGCCACTTTACAGCCTCTTTAGTAGTAGTACATCGATACACCTAAAAGAACATGGACAAATTAGTTCGCTTTCATGTACAGAAGTGGCTGCGGCTGCCCAATGATACACCGGTGGCCCACCTCCCCTCTACCATCAAAGTTGCGGCCTCGGTGTACCATCTGTATCCACCATGATTCCCATGCTTTGGATACCACACCTGAATTGTCATTAGTAGAACCGCCATCCTGTAACCAGTTGGGTGATCAGCTATTCATTCGCTGTCTTTATCCATCGCATTGTGAAAGCCTTGTATTTGTGTGTGGCCAGCCAGTCCTCGACAACGCTTCCGCAAATAAGGCTTAGAGAACAACGTTTTTATCTTCTATCGATGGTTCCCCGCTCGGGCAATCTACGACCACACGCTCATCTCACCAATGGCTCACGTAAAAGACAAAGATCTTCGCTCGACTATAGATACAAGGAATTCAGAAGCGGGAAGGGTTCCTCTCAACGAAAACATGTAGAGCCAGAGGCTGATTACCTCCCTTAACACTCCATATTCACAGCCGTAGAGTTAGTGGTCAAAAGGAGACTCTCTCACACATGTCGTCACGCATAATACTCATTGTAAAAGACATAACGACATCGCGAGACAACTTGTGACTGCAATCCGCCCTTAAAGTATTCGGGTTACAAGAGAACTCAGAATATCCACTCAGAGCTCCTTCATCAAACTAGACTTGCTCTCCACTAAGGAGACCACAGCGTATGCAATGGATGTTGCTAACTGTGACCCAGACTGCGAGGAACGAAGCTATAACTGGAAGTAAACAAAGATGGTGTCAGACCTCATGCAGATGCAATTTCCATATACATGCAGTGCACTTTCTGCAAGTGCCGAATATCATCCATAATGCAGTGATTTTAAACAACGGCTGATTTGTTTGTCCTGTTACTGCGAGACATCTGAAGTAAGTGGGTCATTGACGATTAGACATTGTGGCCTGTGGGTCTCCACAATTCGCGCGTATTGGGCTTGTAGAACACGTACATGCACGGAGCCACCTCACTACAGCGTACACACAACCTCATTGACCAATTTGGTGAACAGTTCCAACAGGGTTACAGAACTTTTATTCCCGACTACTGTCTTCTTATTGCGCCTGGACATTGTTCGAATTCGGCAAGTTGCTGTAAGCCACGAACATGGACTGTGCGCCATGATTGTCAAAAAAGCTATTGGTTCATGTATTACAAAAGTTAGAATAGCGTTCTTAAACATCCGACATCTGCTGCATCAGAAGGGAGGTCCTCTCTGTCTGAAACGCAGTATGTACAAGGCTACAATGACTATCGTCCAGTTCTATGGCGGTGCGACTTGATTCCTTCGGCTTCAGGAGCTGCGGCGCCTGCAAAGCATCGCTGGCGTCGGATAGCAGCAGCCTGTCCGCAACGATGATGTGCGTAAGCAAATGTTAGGTAATGGTTATCAAACTAGTTCCCTGGAACAGATAGCACTGAATAAATTGCGTTCGGTTTGGGCACATACTACATATGCTTTATCACTGCTTACAAACGATGGCTTTGTTTTGTCTGCCGGATGTAAGGGGCGCAAGGCACGAGGTGGGCAAATCTGCAATAGCAGCGAGAAATGTGTCATTGACAACAATACGGGGTGTTGTTGGTCTGTTTGGCCTTCCAAGCTGGAGTATACGTGACCCGCCATGTGCCGGGCTCGAGACGTTGCTTGTAAGGAGCCGACAATAATGGCGCGTCTGTTGTCATCTTCTAGTCGGACTGCTTGTTTCATGTGTGTCTGGTGCTCAGTTATATGCCGGGGTAGTGGCTGATTGGGACACGGCGCAGTAAAAGACGCAAGGAAGCTGTCTCGCCGATGCCACCTTATCTGTTTGTCACAGTATGTTGTTGAAACAAGGTGTAGGTGTCTTGACCCTGAATGTTTGCTTAGGTCGCCTTCTATCTTATTATTCTTCATTCTCTAGGTCACCATGATGGTACAGCAGCAGAGCATCAGTTCACATGACTAAAGTACTGCTGTGGATGATGATTCTTTGTCTTTAGTTGTGTTTGACAAGAATGCTCGAAATGATTGAATTGTCCCACGGGTGGTGTGTTTGCTTAAGTTTTTTGTATAGTGGTATCGCGATAATGCGGTAGTAAAAGGCCAGTCACAAAAGCGTAGTCTTTCAGAGGGATTCTCGCCAAACTTAAAACACTTAAATTCTACTCGCACATTGCGGATGATATCAAACATTCAAGAACGCAACAGCACAATTACAAGCACAAAGTACACAACTACATACGCATACACACAATTACATACTTACATGATTTGGCGGCGTCCGTATCCGGATTTGCCTGTCACTGTGACCTCCATGGGGACAGTCACAGGACGCCTGCGCCTACAAAGGGACCATGGGCGGCTTGCGCTGCACCACGCACAGTTCCATCCACACTCCCCATATCCGGTGTAAACCCAAAGGAATAAGACCGGAAGGCATATAGATGGGAGCCACGTTTCATCAACGGAGCCGGCCCACACTCCTTCAACAAGCAGAACAGAAGCATTCCGGCCTAATTGGGAAATCATGCACACCAGACGTACACGAGGCGGTGGCTGGACCGTAGCCCATTCCACAGGATGGAAGCACTCTTCTAGCCTAGCACCGTCACGAAGACGGTGCACCCCGTCCCCTCCAGCAACGACCAACTGTCTCCTGGAGCCAGTATGGACGAGGTAGTGGGTACTAGACAGGTAGGCACCTTGTCAACATTCACATCAGGCGCATCCACACCGGGGAGCTCAAGCAACATCTACTTCTGAAATGCAAGATTACTCATCATGCAGGCAAACGTACCACATACGCCGCCTTATTGGCCTGGATTAGTAAATCGAATGGGAGCGTACTCATGATGCTTCTATTCCACCTGCAATAGTGCCTTCTCCTGCACCTGAGCAACCACCCTTTATAGTAGTCCACGGAATTCGCATTGATCAAAATTTGACTTGGGTACGCAACACCTGTAATCAACATGAGTTTGTCATAAACTCACCTTCTTCATGTTCTGATAAGGTTATTTTCGGTTTTCCCGAGTGCCGTTTCCTTGCACTAAGTTGGTCGTACAAAAGTGGTATGAGTATCCTCGTTGAATTCATTCGATACACATATATACATGGATTGGAGTCATCCGTGTCCAATGGCAGTTCGAATACAGCGCATATGCACATACGTTTATCCAAACTGAAGTGTGAGCTATCACAAACTGGATAGAGACACATTAGACCTCATGATCAATGGTACTACAAATGTGTATGGGTTTCGTTTGGAGGTCAGGCTAACAACCACTTTCGCAGGCATGAGAATAAGTACCCAATACGAACTGTTGATGTTTTCTTCAACATTTAGACGTGACAGCCTTAAATCTTGGGCATCAATATTTGAAGGAACCCGATATAGCAATAGTGAAGCAACTGCTAGGTAGGAGGATAACTAAACTACTGGTACAGTGAAATAACGTGCACTTAGATGTTGCCGTCTACATGTGCATTCTGTCTTGCCTAGCTGATGGGGGAGATCGCACAGCATGCGAAGGTGATGAAGTGTCCACTTCTGGCTCTTCGTGTCGCCCATCGGTCCGGTCATCTGCTACCCGAGGTACGTGTACACTCTCAAAGAACGAGTGATGCGCAACCTTTGATATTGACATGTGACATCAACTAAGTCCGCTGCCCACTGTCAAACATGCGACTTTCCAAACAGTGTTCGGATTGTTTTGCAAATGTCCAAGCATTCAACCGTTTGTACATACCGATGAGTACTCTGTTGTGACCTGTTATAATTGCGTCGCCACTGTTATAATTGAGGGAACGCCGCCTCGCGATATGGATTGAGTAATTGCCTGGTAAGATTGTCGCTGGCACGGTTGGAGCACGCCTACGATGACCACTTGTAACGCTGGCCAATCGAAACGGAGCTGCGCTGACCTGAAGACGTTAGCTTAGCCGGTGAGACGGAAGTCATCATCATTACACACATCAGCTAGAGGTGGGAAAACACCTCCGCTATTGTGCCGCAAGACGGAAGACGTAAACTAGGTACCATTGTCGGACACCAAAACCTCGGGAAGGCCATGTTGACTGAAGATACGTTGGAGACAAGCCAGAGTGGCGGATGCGGTTGGTGGGTTGATGGCGACCACTTCTGGCCATTTGGAATAGGCGTCGACCACGACCAGATAGGAAATGCCATCGATGGGACCAGCGTAGCCAATGTGCACTCGGGACCACGGATTTGCTGGCGAATGCCAAGGAACTGGTAATTGGTGTGGTGGCATCTTTAAGGCTTGTTAACAATCCTGGAACACGGGGGCGGATTGACTGGCTTTGTCGTCAGTTCAGTCGTTTGGCACTGTCGGAGAATGTACCACGTTGCAGATGGCCCGAAGAGGAAGATCGACCAAGCCAAGGGTTTCGAGCCAGTTGAGACCAAGCAGGTTGAGCTTCGCCTTTGTAATGTAGCAGATCGCGTTGAACGTGGCGCCCTGGAAGGAGACGGAGCAGTGCAGCTGCCCAGTTAGCTGCACGCGACCACCACAGGCGCTGGTGGCAGATTGGGAGGTCGGTCCGTATGGTGGCTTGCCAAGGGATCGCCAGAGATCCTCGGAGATGATCGTGATGTCCGACGCAGTGTCCAACTGCAATCGGACCGACTGGCCATTGATCAAGACGTCGACGAATTTTCTCCGATCAGCAGCGTTGATTTGAAACGTGGCCAGCAGGCTCAGGGAGCTGCCAACCGGACCAGGTTTGGGTGTGCGTCTGGGTCGGGACCTCTTCTTTGGATCGCGGGTGGGGGCCAGCCCAGTTTTGGCCCCCTTGGGAGATGGAGGATGGCAGTAACCATCCCGGTGCCCCACCCTGCCACAACGTTGACAACGATGCTGGCGGAAATTGCAGTCACGGTGGAAATGTCATGCACCACAGAATCGGCACGCGTAGGGTGGGGACCTCGCTCGGTCGGATTGGGTTGGGCGCGCGGACGATTGCGTCCTCGGTGCTGTGACTGCCTGGACCATACCAGGTGCGGCGGCGTTCTGGATCATTGCAGAATCGTGCTTCAGGTTGAGCAGCGTTTGACACTCCTCGGCCAGGTTCTGGAGTGTAACTGAGCTATCCTGTTGTAGCTTGGACAGGAGGCGCGTCCGGATATCAGCATCGTGTGGAGACTGGAGGCCAGAGACGAAGATCAGGCATTTGAATTGGTCCTCGGTGAGCGTGCCAAGTTGAAAGCGTTGGCAGTCACGGTTGACCACGCCCGCGTATGTGATGAAGTCGTCGGCAGCACGTTTGACCAGCTGCAGACATTGGTAACGAGCATTGAACAGAGAGGACTGCTCGCCAAAAATCTGTGACAACGTTCGGACCGTCTCGTCAAAGGTAACGTCCCGTGGGTTCCTCGGTAAGATGAAATTGGTGTAGCGTTGGTGTTCGAGCGTACCAAGCTTGCGAAGAAGCAGCCGGACCTTCCACGCGTCGTCCTGGCAAGCCAAGTCAACGGTGAAAAGGTCCTCGTACCGCTTGTACCAAGATTCGAACATTACCCCGGCCTTGGCGTCGTAGAGGAATTCGCTGATGCCGCTAACCACATGGTTCACTGACTGAAAATTGGCGCTTGGAACTGCATGAAGGGAAGAACTGGAGAGCTTTTCGGTTAAAACGGACATCAACTTAAGCTGTTGCTGCAGCATCAGTTTTAAATCGGCGTATTCGTCAGTCATGGTTCGTCAACTCTGTCGCCACTATTATAATTGAGGGAACGCCGCCTCTCGATATGGATTGCGTAACGCCTGATAAGATTGTCGCTGGCACGGTTGGAGCACGCCTACGATGACGACTTGTAACGCTGACCAATCGAAACGGAGCTGCGCTGACCTGAGGACGCTAGCTTAGCCGCTGAGACGGAAAATTGAGCGAGCGTGTGAGCGATCCTAGCCGCAAGTGTTCGGATAGACGCTGAGACCTCGGAAACGGACGCACACGAGAGGGGGTTATGATAGACGCGCGCTAATGACTTAGACGCGAAGGCTGGCCAGCTAACGACTCACACGCAATCACGTAACCCGACCGACTCCCAACTGAGGCGAAGAGAAAGAAAAGGCAAGTGGTCCTCTGTAGGCTCTTTTACGACCAACAAAGGGCGATCACAGCCGGTGCTATGGGTTATTAAGTTAGGGAAAACAGTCACCACGCAGAGGTGGTAGTTTGCAAATGAGCATTGTCGAAAGGTGCGCAGTTGGGCCGCGTTTCGGAGTGGCTGAGCTCTGTTGCGTTGTAGGGAGGAATTGGCCCTCGCTTTCCACAGCCATTCTGCTGGGGTCTCTGGCACGTTTTTGCGAGAATATCTGACGTGCCCGCAACATGACCATAAGTTATTTGATAAAGATGCACATCGTACGCCTCCGGGTGCAGCCATTTGGTGCTCATAAAACGATTGTCGCTATGCGTCGATTTCTTTCCGATGTAATATACTAAGACACTGACGTACTATTCCCCTTGGGTTTGACATTTTACTTCGTCTATACAACAGATTGACCATGTGCAATGCAACTTCTGATAGGCATCTCTGCGCTTCCGTATTCCATCCGCTTAGTACGTGCGTTTTCAGAGGCCCCGGTCAATTCAGTATGGCTGAGGAACAACTGGAACTATAACTATGCTCCCTCTCATTACAAATCTGCGGAGCAGAACCTGAACTGTCGACATCGTGATAATCGGCAGTCGGGTAATTGTGTGGATTGTTCACTTGCCACAGAATTTCCAGGGAAATTTCTCTTCGAATGCATAGTCCAATGTGGTCACACGAAGGACAATTGTTGAGCATCGTGTTCCAAATGTCAAACTTTACACTTTATGCGTACTGTAAGCGGCCAAGCGATGATAACCTTTTGATTCAAACGTAGTCACTGAACTGGAAACATACACAATAATCTGCCACCCTAGCATTGATCCGTATCAAGACCACAAGTCGCTGGGAAACACCGCGCGCATGTCAATTACGAATGAGCTCAAGGATGGACTGAACCATTATTCTGCGATGCACCGGCTCTCTAAGCGTCGTGATACTTAGCATTGAGCAGCTGGTCAAGCTGGGGTAATATAATCTACAGATCGATTTCAAGGATCAGAATGTAGATAGCATAGTCTGGTGAGTAATACCATGGAGTTTAAATAGTGATGTGAACCGCAGCCGAATAATAATAATACGAAGAGAAAGATGCTGTCTTGATATGTCACCGAACAAGACTCCACTAGAAAAGGTAGCAAGAATAACATGGCGTAGGTCATGATGAGTACAACATTGTAATCGGCAACTCGTGAACTCATTGCGAAATACAACCGAGTTAAATGAGCTAAATAAAGGTAGGTTAGGTGTGGCTCATTCGTCCTAGGCAGGTGCAATAAAGATACCACAGTGCACCAAGTCAGTAGGTAATCACTCTAGAATGAAACTTTACCCAAGCGAGACTTACATGCGGGATATAGAATAAGGATGGCAAAATAATGACGAAGATGGCGTAAGCAACTTTTCAAGGTAACAGGGAAATGATGCGATGACGTCCACTGCAGGCTATCCGTGTTGTAAGGTAAAATCAGAGCCGGTTATGATCGTCTCTTGTCTGAAATGAGCGAGAATCAACAGGGATGTAGAACCACCAGGCAATCCGTTACTATTTATTTCCCCCCGGTCATTCGTTCTGACCGCTAGCATACCTCAGCATACCTTCAGTGTCTAGAATACTACCTATGCCCAAGCATTTCGATTTGGATGTCACAACGTATTGCCGCTATTCCGGAATCAACCTTGATGACTTATCTGAATCTCAGTGCGTTTACCTGAAGGCGGCAGCAGTACAAGGGGGCGTATAGAAACACTTGAGATGGGATACATTGACTTCATATTGCAACCCGCAATAAGTCACGGTGTCATACGAGAAGAAATGTAATACGATCTATCTGTCAAGTGGGAATGTATCAAGGCACGAACAGATGTTAGCGGGATTTGTACCTTAGGCGAGTCCCATTTGGACGTCGAGCCAGCAGATAATGGTGTTACGCGAGTGAAAATGCTATCAGTCTGTCAGGCTGAAGTGTGGTGCTTATAAGTGTTTCTAAATGGCTTCCAATTAGTCATTCAACGTGAGGTATCAGTTGGCATACCAAAGGTCCCTGGTTCGAGTTACAGTACTGCAGTGTTGCGAACGGACATTTGTTCACACTTGTGTATGGACTACCACAAACTGGATGGAGAAACAATAACCCTCATGAACCATAACACTATGTACGTGCATGAGTTTGGATTGAATGAAAGAATAACAGCCATATTCCTCTAGTTTTAGAAAATCGCACGTAGAATTATAAGTAACCAATACGACTGTCAGTGGTCAGTTAGCGTTCGGATGTGAACCTAAACGGCAGCCTTAAGTTTAGTCAGAAGTGTGGGTATCAACAATAGACTGAGACAGATATGGAAATACGGAAGCAAATGCCGTGAGCATGATTACCAGGTAGAATGATGCACAACTAAATGTACCGTAAAACACAGATGACTTATGGTTCTTGTGTATCGTAGAGGCTGACTGCTATAAGCGTTAGTAGACGATAATATCATACATTTCCTGATGGTCCCCTTGACGCTATCACATCACCAACACGTAGTAAATTCAGCTGCTCCCTGTTATACCACCGGCTTTCGAAAGAGTGTGCAAACTATTTTAGCAAACTTACAAGAAGTACCTTGCACAACACTTAATTATCTAATATCTCCGAAATGAGTATATCGTGGGACACCGGGGCACGATGGTATCTTCACAGCGGGGTTTGGAATGGAACCACTTAGATATGGCTGGGAAAACAATGAACCAGTAAATCTCCATACCAATGGTGTGATTTGCAATGAAAACATTGAGCATTGCATAGTTAATCATATGAGGGTAGACACATAATGGATATCAAGAGCCTCGGCAGATGAAGCAGATAAGGTGGTTAGCTGAACGTGATATTCCCATGCGAACTGGATTTCTCATCGTAATTTGACCGCTTACAATTTACTAACAATCTGTCATCATACATCTCGGTTGCAGCTAGTATTCGCAACAAATCAATTGTTGTTGTGCTGAATTTAGTTTCCAATTAAATATTTATTTAAACACTACCGTAACACCATAGTTGGACTAATCTACTTTTAAGTCAATCTAGATGATTGGTCATTTCTAATTTAAATTGTCGAAGGAACGTTTGCTCTTCCGCACCTTATTTCGATAACAGCTGACTTATCCTAACTTCAGTGTGAGCGATGTTCAGCTGGAAATATACCTACACTCATCCTTGTGACTAATATATGAAACAGAACATGTAGCATCAACATCAGCATGTTAATCGCTAGTCAGTAACTTGCCGGGATGAGTCAGTTTACACACGGACGAGCCAACGTTAGGACACGTGCAACAAAGTTTGTTTGGTCTTGAACACCGAATTTCCAAACTGCGTTCCAAAGTGAAGAAGGGTTGTAGACTACTTGGCCACCAGGGATAACTGTTGATCACTACACCCAATTGTTTAATCCAATGCACAAACGAATGTGGAATATCGTGAGCAGCAACCGCTTGGTAGCCAGGAGTTAACGTGGCCCATTTACGCTAGCGGCATCACCATTACCGCTGGCTTTTAAGATGGGAATGCTTGAGGATAGGCGACCAATCTAAGGGATGTATGAGAGTTCCTTTGAATCCGTCACACACACACGTTTGTGGCCTTTAACCTGGGCATACAGAGGAGGGCTAAATGAACGGCCTATGTGTTGAAACATTCAAAATGAGCAACACTCACATGGACGATGGAAGACCATTCGAGGTCACTCCCAGTAGAGTGGCACTCTGGTCAGACACTATGTCTGCGTGGATTGTGAAGCCCTGGTGAGTGAGATTGCAAAGAACTATCGTACGAGAAGAACGAACGTGTTCCCATGCATTTGAGCTCCGGTCACTGTGTGGATACTGACACATAAAGAGGTAAACTCATAGAGCGCATGATAACCTGTATTCATGCGTTTGGTTACATATACCCTACGAAACAGACACTGTTATGGCAAACATCGGATTTCTGCAAAACCTTGACCACGTATTATCATGTCAAAATGATCATGCCTGTAAAGGCGTGCCTCTCTTTGTTGAGAATAAAAGCTGTATTTATTTATTTAAAAGTATGCTCAGCCCGAAAAATAAAATATGCCATAATTACTTCGCAATCAGCGCCGGGAGAGCCAAGAGGGTGACCTGAACCGTTCCACTATTTCCTAGAAAGCAAATTTCCCGGACGCTGGAGGTCGTTCGATCGGTTTAGTGTAATGTGGAGTTTGCATCCATCGCCCAATGTTCTACGAACATGGTTTACGTAGGAGCAGAGCAGCCGGTTTTGTTCACGGTCTGGTCGTCTGTGGAACGTTGACCGTGGTCTAAGTATGATGTAGACCCGAAGGCTAAGGAGAAAAAATAAATTAACCGTTAAATGCTCCGCAAAACGTAGGTCATTGGCGCACACGTTCAACTGATTGTGGTCTGATTAGCAGCAAAGTGGCCAAGCAGTCTGACTTATAATCCACAGGCGAAAATGCAATGTCGCAGCCTGCATGTAACTGTTGGTGGCTGAGTGGGAGCGAAATGGCAATACGATGTTCCGGTGCATTGCCGGTGCCTATCGTGATTGTGACCGCCAACTAACAACGCATACATCAGTTCGAGTGGTACCAATTGGCAACGGAACTAGCTTCCGTCAGCCATCAGTGCGTAAAGTATTGAACCAATGCATCAAGGTCGGATGGTTGTAAAAACACGTGAGTTTTGGGTTGTCGCTTGAAAAGTTCACAATTAATTGGCAAAGTGAAGTCATAGGTTAAATGGTTAATTAGACCGAAACGTACCTTCGTGTCCCGCAAGCTGGACCCATTGATAGTCGCTATGCTTTGGGTTTCCGTCGTTACACGGAGAACCACATCTCGCAGGCTGATGCAAGCTCCGTCCGATATTAGAAACCTGAAGGGGAAGAAGATAGAAACTAAGGAAAAGCTACCATATTCAATGGCTTCGTGATTTGTGTCCGGTAGTGTAAGGGAAGGTACATAAAGTCCGAGTGTTGGGTTCATGCTAACGGTACAGAGGATACGATATCATCGCTGGGGATTCCGGTGAGGCAAAACTCTGCACCAAAGGGGCGAAAATCTGTCCAGTGAAAAACGATAATGAGTAGAGAGGCACGGCTTTGAAGGGAGCACGACGGATGTTTCTGAACGAGTCCGTCAACATCAGGCAATAATATCCGACAAAATCGTACGAAACCAAAGAAAAGGTAAATGGACTGCGTCATGAGTTAAACAAATGGTTCGTGAGCACGGGTACCGGAGGAATTAACGGATGCATAAGTAGTGAAACTGAATATATTCCGATGAGACACACATCAATCGCCTCTCCCATTAGTAGATGGGGAGTACATGCGTAAACGATGGGCAGTGGGTGAAGTTTTCGGTTTCAGTTCAAGTCACTCCTGCCTGATTTACCATGGGTGGGACGAGCACGGCTTAACAACGATTCCAAAACCCGGAGAAATATATAGCAGCAAAAATGAATATAGACAACAGGTAATAGTTAGGAGCACCTCTCAAAAAAATGAATCAGTGATATTGTCCGGGACAAAGTAAGAATTGCCTGGAAAATTCACTATTTTAGCGATTAATCGATTATTAACGAGTATCGCATCCATTTCGAATGTTTTGTAATGTTCTAAGTTCCGCACGTGACTACCAACCACCTGGCATCTCGGCCAAAGCTATGGAGAACCACTAACCTTGGTAGTTGAGCTACCAATTCCAGAAGTCGAAGGTCAGTAAGAGACCTATAAATACAGCCAAAACCCACAGGAGTTGTAGTCTTTGTTGACGGCGGTTAATACGTTATTTTTCAAGGTCATTGGTGCTCTGCTTTTACCTTCGGTTGGGCTAGAAATTTCGCGGAGCAGTAAAGTGCCAATTTCGAAAGCGCCTCTAGTGAGAAGAGTATAACAAATGGCAAGTGAGAAAATTGGAAATGTGATGAATTTTCCTGCTGAATTATTTTAAAAGCTGCTTTTCCAACAGCAATCTTAAATGGAGGCACAAATAAAAATGAACAAAACCTGACACAATGCTTGAGTTAGCAGACAACAGGAGCAGCGACGCGGCGGGACATGAAGGCGAGTTCTGTTGATCTTCTCACGAATGTAAGCACTGAATTCAACTATGACGCAAATTCTGGATGCACATTCAAAGTTCACATTCAGGTTCAAGCGCTGGGAAGACATGTTCCGGACGGACTTCATTCATCTGGACGACTCCTGGAAGGTGCGATTGCTACTGCGAAAGCTCGGAACAAGTGAACATTCAAGATTCATAGACCACATTCTGCCCAAACAGCCGAAGGATCTGGCGTTTGACGAAGTGGTGTCACAGCTGAAAATTATCAAACGGGGATCGGACGACTTTGGGGCTCTAGCAGTCATGGTTAACCGTGAATGTAAGCGTTCCAAACTACGCTCTTTAACGGATGATCAGTTTAAGTGTCTCATTTTCGTCAGCGCTCTACAATCCCCCCGTGATGCTGAGATCCGCACATGGCTCTTAGCTAAGCTGGATCAGGATCCTGATCTGACACTGAAAGCCCTCGTAAGCGAATCCAAGCGGTTCCTCACACTAAAACACGACACTGCCTTGGTCGAACGGAATGGTCTCGCACCACTAGATAGCGTGCACTTCGTGAAAAAGGCCAGGACTGTCAACCTAAGCAAACCCTCCAAGAGGTCTACAAACAAATCGCCCACAGCATGTTGGTCATGCGGCAAATGGGATTTCGCGCGCTTTTGTCCGTTCAGACTTCATATTTGTCAAACGTACCATAAGCGGGGACATAGGGAGGAATTCTGCAGTCAATTCCGGCCGAAGAATGTGAAGAAGTCTAATCGAAAGGGGAACTCCAGGAAGGATGGCGCAGAATCTCTGTCCATAGTTGCCGCATCCCAAAGTGAGTGTAAACCGAGACGACGATTTATTAGCGTGTTGATCAACGGAACCCCAACGAAACTGCAATTCGACACCGCCTCAGACAACGATTATTTCCGGGAACACATGGAATCACATAAAGAAGCCAAAGATGGTCGAGTCTCAGAAAGTTGCACATAATGCATCCGGCGGTGTGTTAAACTTAGTGGGTGAACTTACTTGCAAGATTGCATAAAAAGGTGTGGAACAGTCGGAAGCGTGCTACTTTGCACACCAGCCGAAATTGAATCTTCTTGGTCTCGGCTGGATTGAAAAGTTGCAACCCACTGATGTTCCTTGAATCAGATCTGCAACCGAGTTCGAGCAAGTCCACACCCATCATCAAAGTCCGTCGAAGGCATGACAAGTTCGTTGAAGCAAAAATTTACCTCTGTCTTTCAGGATGGCTTGGGCTATTGTATGAAATGCAAGATAACGCTGAGCTTGCAACCAGGTGCTTAACCAGTATTCAAGGCTAAAAGACCGGTACCATATGCAGTCATGTCAACCGCCGATCAAGAACTCGATCGACTGGAACAGCCGTCAACTACTCAACATGGGGCGCACTTATCGTAGCCGTGAAGAAGGCAAATGGCAAGGTATGCGTCTGCGCTGACTTCTCAACTGGCCTTAACGCCACGCTGGACGACCACCAGTACCGATTACCAGTACTAGAAGATATCTTTGCAAAACCGAATGGTGGTCATTATTTTGCTAAGCTTGATCTGTCCGATGCCTACCTTCAAGTGGATGTTGACGAAGTTTCGAGGGAGTTGCCGACGATCAACACTCATCGTGGGCTATTCCAAAACAACTGCTTGCAATTTGGTGTAAAAACGGCGCGAGCCATTTTTAAACAGTTGATGGATACCATGCTAGCGCGAGTTTCTGGAGCCGCTGCATATATGGATGATATCATGGTGATGAGTCGAACACCGGAAGAACTATTTAACCGCCTGGATGAAGTGATTGGTTGTACACAGTCGTGCGGTTTCCGGATCCGTGAGGAGAAATGCACATTTTCACGCCGACCATCAAATACCTCGGTTTTATCCTTGAAAAGGATGGACGTCGACTAGATCCGGCAAACGTAGAAGACATTAGAAAAACGCCTCCACCAACAGATCTACAGTTTACCCAATAGCGAAACTAAGCAGCTAGGACGATAGCTGGCTGGATCTTGCCTGTTCCCTCCTTAGTGCCCCATGCTGAGGCTGATGTCGCATTCATGATGCTTCTTCACCGCAGCTGGGCTAAACCAACTTACGCTTAAACTAGGTCTTTTTAATGTGGATAAAATTCATTACACTTTATTTGGTTTGTTCTGTGTACTTGATAATCTTCTCCCAACTTACACATGTCGTTCATGCAAATTGCGGCAAACTTGCGTAATGTTCGAGTGGTATAATTTTTAAAAAACGTTCGGAAATTTTGTATTTATCGCGTATTCACATTTAACCAATGTCTTCCATATGCTCATTTAGCGAGTATCTATGTCGTCATATGCGTTTACTTTATTCGATATCGACATTTCGAATGATTGGCTGTTTTTTGACATCCCAGGTGTGGCTGCGATTGATGTGCATGTTGACAAGGTGCCTACCTGTATAATACCCACTACGTCGTCCATACTGGCTCCAGGAGACAGTTGGTCGTTGCTGGAGGGGACGGAGTGCATGGTCCTTGTGGTCGTGCTAGGCTCGAAGAGTGGTTCCATCCCGTGTGGAATGGGCTACGGTCCAGCCACCGCCTTGTGTGCGCTTGATTCCCCAAATACAGCGTGTTTGTGTTCGCCTGTGAAGGAGTGTGGGCCGGCTCCGTTGATGAAACGTGTCTTCCATCCGCATGCCTCCCGGTCTTATTCCTTCGGGTTTACACTGGATATGGGGTGTGTGGATGGAGCTGTGGGTGGTGCAGCGCAAGCCATCCATCGTCCCTCTGTAGGCGCAGGCGTCCTGTGGCTGACCACAGTGACAGGCAAATCCGAAACCGGACGCCGCCAACCATATGAGTTTGACAATGTCCACTTTCCAAGCCGACGGGAGACGCCCAGCTTCAAAGGAACGACAGAAAACCTGACAGATAGGAGGGGCGAGGTACTGCGCCACAGTCCTAAGGAACAGGGGGTGTAACCCATCTGGGCCGGATGAACAATACGGATCTAAATCAAGGGGAAGTTTAAGTACAGAATTGATGTTCACGTCTACTTCCTCCAACAGATAAATAAAACTGGACAGTGTTGTCGCAGGCGGGAGTTTCTTTCGCGAAGACAGAGGCGTACTTTTAGGCCAAAAGACTGGCTTCATCAGCGTCTTCGTAAAGTAAATTTCGATGTTCAGAGTAACGCAAGGTAGGAATGCCAATGCCAGCTCTGGTGCTACGTTTTAGATAAGTGAAAAGCATTTTGTGTGTTCTTCTGGAGTGTACTGCTAATGATAGTTCATAGTGCTGACGTTTCTGACGTTTCAATGTGACACAAACCTTCCTGACCATCGTGTAATAAGAGTAATCGGACTCTGTTTGAGATTGCCTGAAACGGTCCCACAATGTGTGTCTTCTGTTCATCGGAGAACTCAATTCACTGTCAATCCAAGGTGGACCCCTCTTGAAGATATTTCTACGGGAGAAAGGAACGACGTGCTCAATTAGGAACGTCAGGTTGGAGAGCACAAGTTTCCAAGCATCCTCCAGAGAAATGGGATCAGGTATATCCCAGTCCATAGCGCTTGAGGCTGTTCTCCGACGGAGTGGATCCGCATGCCAAAAGTTCCGACGACCACCACTCTGGCTATGGACCGCGAGGCGCCGTGTCCATTGGAATGAAACCACACAATGACCACTTTTGCCGATGGGTTGAGGACCTGTTAGATTTGTGACATCTGACTGAGCTTGGGTGAGCACAAGGTGAAGAATGTTTGGCGTTTGGTTGGCAACCATGCGGGTTTGCATGATGACAGGTTGAAACAAATTACAATTGATAAGTCTCAAGTAAGGTATCCTCAAAGGAATCAGGTGGACGACCACAAAGAAGTAAGTCCTAATCGATAGTAGGAGTATTAAAATCCCCCGCGACAAGAGCGTCCTTCCCTGCACCGTGTTTACTGATCGAATCGAGCAATTGAACTTCGGATCACGATGGCGCTCTGTAGACAACACCAGTAGTGAAGGATCTGCATCCATCACGAATACGGCACCAAAGGGCAGCAAAATCACCATCGTCCTCACTAGTAGCTGCAACCGAATAGGCCATGTGTTCGACTTCCAGTAAAGTATGACACCGCCACCGGGCTTACCACCAAGGCGGTCGGCTCGACAGAGACTGTGTTCATGGATAGAAATTACTGCATCTATGAGGTCCGCAAAAAGCCAAGTTGCGGTGAAAGCCATCAAGTCTGCGCCAGTATCTGACGCAAGCATCTGTACCTCCTCAAGTTTATTTCTCAGACTGCGTACATTGGTAAAAATTACACGCAGTCCGTTCTCATGCTCTATTGTCCTGGGTTAAGGAGAAGTGGCCTCCAACGGGTTCTCGGGAGTACGCGAAAATCCACCATGTGGTCTGTATCACCATTCGCTCAGCGGGAACAGAGCTCATCAGCGGCTGTTTTCATTTTAATACGCGCTTCCGGAGAAAGATCACTCAGGACGTAAAATGATCACCTTTCAAACGTGGAGTTCGCCGGAGGATGCGTCGGCATTCCTCTCCGCTTTGGCATCCGATCTTGTGGGTGTGTATCCTAGAAGGATCCGCTTGATTCATGCCCAGGTGGAAAGCAGATATAATGTTTATACGCAATTCACCATCGAATAAAATGGATCATTCGCTCAAGGAACCCTTGGTCATCCAGCATCCTTTCTGCAGAGGTGCCTTTAGTTGATTCGGGCGCGTTCACAATGATAAGACATCGTTCACAAGAGGGTAGTAAAGCGCAGCCAGAGATCTCCGGCTGTGCTGTCATTGATCAACTTCATAGCTTGTTGACTTTGTCGTGGACAGATTTCATTTGGGACTGGGAAGCAGTTTTCTTGGCTTTGGACTTAGACTTCGCCTGAACCTTACGCACAGTTTGATTCCGACAAATTAAGACAATGGGAGATTTCCGCACCACGGCTGCGTATGTCTCAGTCGTGGGCTCACTGGGCAAGGCGTGTGTCAAAGGTGTCGATTGGGAAGCAAATGGGACGCAACGAGACTGGACCTTAACGTGGTGCGACGGTTTGCGTACCTCATCGACCCATTGAGCAATACTGGGTGTTGCCTCCGGGCACCTTGAGAGCTACTCCTACCAGGTTGGTCAATGGTGAGAGGTCAGACAAACTCAGTCTCCTGGTCCTCCAGGTTGGGGGTTTGAAATGGGATGGCGTCCATTTCTGTAAAACTAAATCACTGCCACCCCCCGCTGCCTTGAGGACAGGTTTTTGGGGATAAAGGCTTTGGATGAAGACCCTAATCGTCCTCCTGTCTAGGTCTGGGCGCCCTGACAGTATCCTAACCCACACACAACCATGACATTTTCTTCAAACATAAACTTCATCCTGCATCGGCTGTCGCACAGATTATCAAGGGTCGCCTTATCTGCTGCATACAGCAAGGCGGATAAGCAAAAACATGCTACTGCTGGCACCTCCCTTCTTTCTTTTCAACCTTTTCCCTTACTCCCATCCCGACCCCCATTACTAACCTCCCAGCTTAATTGACAGCAACCGAAGTGCTACTGGAGTAGAACCATCTGCAGCCACCATCCCACAGCACCTATCGGACGCCTATCGGCAAAAGTCCATTATAAGGTCACGCTGTCCCGCTTCCATGGCGACATTTAACGTTCGCACTCTAAGACAAACAGGTCAACAGACTGCACTCGCACGCACCTTGGACACACTGGGCATTGATGTGTGTTGTGTGTCCGAAACTAGGATCAATGACCCTAACGAGGTTATTGAATTGACTGCACCCGGCTTATCCTCTCGTTATTGGTCGCACGCATCCGGAGACGCCGATGTAGCACTCACGGGTCAAGCTGGTGTAGGTATCATTCTCAGCTCCAAGGCTGAACCATCGTTGGTTGATTGGATTCCGGTGAACAGCCGTTTATGTGCAGCCCGTTTGACGACATCAGCTAAGGTTGATTCACGAAGTAGTACAAAACGCTGTATGTTTGTGATTTCCGCTTATGCTCCCACCGACTGCAGTTCTAATGCAGTCAAGGACACATTCTATGACGAACTGAACGCGTTACTACGCAGTGCTACTAGTTCAGATATTATAGTACTTGCATAGAATATGAACCCACAAGTAGGGCGTCTGAGCTCTTCAGAAGCTCAGCTGGGTGGTAATTGTGGACTTAACTCCGAACAGACTGACAACGGTGAGCGTCTGCTGCAACTGTGTGCGGAGCACCAGTTGTTTCTTAGTAGCACTGCTTTTACACAGTGGGCGCCGAAGTGCCACTTGGCGTCCTCCTGTAGCTGGCCAGTGATGGACCCAAATTGACCACATAGTTATAAACTACAGGTGGCATGGTTCCATCCTGGATTGCTGCTCGTACTGGAATACCTATGTCGACTCTGGTCATGCCTTGGTACGCTGTCGTTTCTCCATGAACCGGGAGGCGCACCAAACCTCTCCCGCGATTGGCAACTGAGAAATTGTTCCAGCCCTCGGTCAATCAAGCCTAGCAAGACGCACTGCATACCGCTGTCTTGTCCTAATGACACTGAGCTTCAGTGGAATAGGATCTCGGCCGCCATGCACGACGCAAGAGCAGCTGCTTGTGGCAATATCCATGGACACCGCACCAGTCACTGGATATCCGAGAGGTCGGTGAAACTGTTGGAATCTAGAAGACACCTCCCGGCTAACTCTGAACACAATGTGACCAGACGGGCTATTAGGCGGGGACTAAAGCAGAGCCTACGTGCTGACAAGGAAGCCTGGTGGACCAGTCGGGCTCAAGAAATGGAGGAGGCAGGAGCAATAGGCAATTACCGGAAGCTCTTCCAGCTAATACGCACCACTGGTCCGAGAAAACCAGGTGTCAGTGAGACAATCAGGGACAGCGCGGGTGCGCTGATACACAATAAGCAGCGCCGTATGGCTCGTTGGGCTGAGCACTTTGAACATCAGTTCAGCTGGCCCCCTGCTCCCGGACCTCTTCCTACTCAGGTGATGCAGGACGAGCCATGGACGGTTAGTTTAGAGCCTCCGTCGGAATCCGAGGTCCGAAACGCGATCACAGCCCTCAATCGTTTTCGTGCCGCTGGCCCGGATTCCCTCCCACCTGCACTATTTAAGCATAGAGGTGAGGTCCTCTGCAAAGCACTGATCTCCCTATTCGAACGTACTTGGAAAGAAGTGTCTCGGCTAATTGGAGGGCATCGATTATAGTGGCAATATGCAAAAAGGGCAGTCGCACAGATTGTGCGAACCACAGGGGTATTAGCCTAACGCCAGTTGTGACAAAATTACTGGCCTCGATTATCGTTCGTCGCCTCACTGCGGAACGGGTATCTTGAATTAGGGAAGAGCAGGCCGGTTTCCGCCCAGAACGTGGCTGTATAGACCATATATTTACTTTGCGGCAGGTGCTAGAGCAGCGCCACGAATACCGCAGACCGAAAATAGCTGTGTTTCTCGATTTCAAGAGTGGGTTCGATTCAGACGATCCATCGATTCTGTTCGAAATACTTGCACGGGTGTTCTCACGAAATATGCAAACATCCTTCGTGCTCTATACTCGAACACTACAGGCCGCGTCAGGGTCTATTGTGTTCTATCGGATAGCTTTTCCACTACAAGTGGTGTTCGTCAGGGTTGCCCGATTTCCCCCGTTTTTATTCAATTTCGTCGTGGATTCTATCGTGGAGTGTTCTCTTGCGGAATCCAACGATGTAGGCGTTGAAGTGCTGCCTGGTGAAAGGTTAGTTGATCTAGATTATGCGGACGATATCGTCTTGCTTCTCAACGATGTCGCGGTGGCCCAATCAACCCTGAATAGCTTGTCCTGAGTTGTCCCATTATTTGGTATGCACTTCGCATTTTTAAAGTGCTGTGTTGCTGCAGGACCACCAACCACTTGATGACCCCTTGACCCTTACTAACGAGGAACTCGAGGTGCTTGATCAATTCACTTATCTTGGAAGCTGCATCAGCAATGATGGACGCATAGAAACTGACGTCAGCTCACGCATTGCGAAAGCCAGGGCTACTTTCTTGAAACTGCGGCATCTTTGGCGACAGAAGGGAGTTTCCCTCAGTCTGAAAGGCCGTGTATACAAGGCCACAGTGAGGGCCGTTCTGCTCTATGGTAGTGAGACTTGGCCACTTCGGTCTGAAGATCTGAGGTGCTGGCTATAGAACTGAAGACTGGTAGCTCAGGTTGTTCAGATGGCAGCTGAACTGTTCGCTGAGCTTGGCAATTTGGTTGCCAAATTACCAAACTCAGCGAACAGTTCAACTGCCGATCTGAGGTGCCTTCAAGTCTTTGATCATCGTTGTCCGCGAAGCATTGCTGGAGTCGGATGGCACCAGCGTGTCCGCAACGATGATATGCGAAGGCCAGTAATAGGTGGTGATAATCATGCTAGCTCCCTAGAACAACAGATAGCACTGAATAAGATACGTTGGCTCGGGCACGTGCTACGTATGCCTGGTCACCGCTTACCTAGGAGGGCCTTGTTCAGTCTCCCTGGTGTAGGGTGGCGCAAGGCTCGAGGTGGACAGAAGTTGACTTGGCAGCGGGAAGTGAAGGCACTGACGACCAAACTGGGTGCCGTCGGTCCGTCTCGCCTTCCGGGCTGGAGTCCACGTGACTCACCTTGTGCTTGGCTCGAGACTTTACAGGACATGACTCGCAGTAGACACCAGTGGCGCGTCTGCTGCCGTCTCCTAATCAGGTTGTCCGTCTAAAGTGTGTTTGATGCTGAGTTATCTGCGGGGTAATGGCTGATTATGACGCGTGGCATTGAAAGCCGCAAGGAAGCTGTCTCGCCGATGCTGCTTTATCTTTGCACGATAGCCAGCTGTCTGTGACGGTATGTTGTCTACACAAGATGTCGGCGCCTTGACCCTGAATGTTTACTTAGGGCATTAAGGCTTTCAGGTAAGTCCACCCTCTCTCCCTCTTCTTATTCTTTATTTCACAGGTGCTCATGGTTGTATGGCAGCGAAGCATCAGTTCAAATGACTAATGTACTGCTGTTGGTGATGATGATCATGACAAATCTACAGCCCTTGCGTTCCTTTTGTGAACGCATCAGCCACTGGCCATTGGCCAAGCGGATAACTGTCATGCCTAATTGATGCCCACCAGCAAGAGTATGAAAACACAATCATTGCCTCGGGCGAGATCGAACCTGACGTCAACTATCTAGTAAGTGACGCATTGTACAGTCTACCAGTTACCGCAGAAGCTGTACGAACCGAAACGCTTCGGGACCCAGTGTCAAGAAAGTCACACAGTTTCACAAAACAAGTTGGTCACGTTCATGTCCATCTGCAACAGTACTTCCAGAGGATACACTCGCTCTCGATTGTAAACGACTGCATACTATTTTCGGAAAGAGTGGTCATCCCCAAAGAACTTCAGGAGCGCATTATTTGGCAGTTCCATGCCGGGCATCCTGGTATCAACCGGATGAAGGCGCTTCCCCGCAGTTATGTATACTGGCCCTTTATGGACAAACAGCTAAAAGCTGCCAAAAGTGCGTCAATGTCCTGAAAGCGCCACAAAAAGCAAAGCACTATTCATGGCCAAAAGCCGTATCCATGTCGACTTCGCCGGACAGATCAACGGCCGAAGTTTCCATATTATAGTCGACTCATACAGCTAGTAGCCTGAAGTGTTTCTCATGGACAGCACAACCACCAATCAGTTGAAGCGACGATATCAAGTAAAAAAGCAAATACTGAGTACAGATACGGAAACATAGCTCTTCATTAAATGAGCGTTTGAAATCAACTGGTTGCGAAAAACCGCGAAGGGTTCAACTCACAATAAAATAAACATAAGACAATGCCAAAACCGTGTAAATGTTACCGAAGTCAAGTACAAATAGCTTAAGCAACGTGTGTAAATGTATAAAAGATAGCTTAGATAAACATTAATATGAGATAAAAGGGCACTAGGACAATATAGCAAAGCCACCACCTGAAAGAAAGAGACTCAGCATGCATGCATGCGGTCCGTAGATCGAGTGCAGCGTACCTACAAACGCTGCACCGGTTCTGCCTACCTTCTCTACAGGACCCCTCGTCGCTTCAGTGTGGCTCAGAGTGGCCTCGCCCATGACTCATTAGGCCTGCCTGACTCAGGCACTCGCGACCGCATGTGCTACATTACCACGAGCTCGATGTCGATGGTGTACAACCCATCCGCGTCGGTCGCTTCTGCATTCGCCGATTCTTCTCTGCATAAACGAGGGCTTCCTCTTGCACCATGGCAACGGCCTTCGTGATCAAATCGCGCAATACACGCCAATCAACCGCATGCGATTCCCATGACCTGCAATCAAGAGTAGAACGTGAGAGGCTCACTTTGATCATGTCCTGGTAACGCACCTTCAGTTTACACACATACCGCTTCCCAACGCTCAGCTGAGCATATCATATCTGTTTCGGTATCCGCATCAAACCCATACGGGAACATGACATAGCCACCTAAGGTGTCTCAGCAAAAGTGTGCAGTCCACTGCATACATCCCACTTTGTCGCAACACTTCCGTGTCAGCAACTCTGTCGCCCCAACCGATGCGCAAAATTCGTCGCAAATACTGCTGATGGAACCGCTCGAGATATCGCACATCCCGCCGGTACATCGTCCACGTTTCACTGCCCTATAGAAGAACGGACAGCACCATGGATTTGTACACCATCAGCTTCGTGCCAACGATAAGCTGATGCTTGTTCCACACTCGGTACTCGAGCTTCCCGAATGCCGCCGCTGCCTTCGAGACGCGGATACGAAGCCCTATGTGAAGCTGCTGGTCAGTCAACATCACACTCCCAAGGTAGCTGAAGCGGGAGGTGGTTTCCAATACTTCAGCACCAATGCTGATTCGCGGCAACATTGAACATTGCACCTCCGATGAAGGCTGAAAGAGACAGACAATTTTGCTTGTGTTAATGGCTAGCCCGAATTTGGCCGCTGTCGAAGCCAGAGCACTAGTCATGTGCTGCAACTTATCCGCGATGTGTGCAAACAACCTACTGCCGTCAGCAAACAGTAACATACGGATAGTTGTCTCACAGCCTAGAGTTCTCACACCGAAACGACGGATGTTCAGCAACCCACCATTAATACGATGTTCCACACGAACACCGTAAGCACAAGCCGCATCAAAATCACAAGACATCATTGTATGAAGGTAAATATTAGACAGCGCAGGAGCTAGGACGCAGCCTTGCTTCACACCAGAGACAACTGCAAAGTCATCTGAGGTCTCTCCACTCAGCTGCACCCTCGCCCGCATACCACTGTGCAGACATTCAAGTAAATTTACAAACTTACGGGGGCAACCAAAGTTACCCAACACCAGCCACAATGCCTCGCGGTTCACCGTATCAAATGCCTTGGTGAAATCAACAAAAAGCGAGTACAATGGCTGGTGTCTTTCTCTGCATTTCTCCTGCAACTGACGAGCCGCAAACACCATGTCTATCGTGCTGCGACCCGAGCGGAATCCATATTGCTCTTCCGCCACGTTAGGTTCCAGAACCTGACTGACGAGGCGGTTGAGCATGATTCGGGCAATCACCTTGCCTACACAACTCAGCAAATTGATGCCACGATAATTCGCACAACATTGCTTGTTCCCATTGCCATTGTAAAGTGGTAGCACAAGTGCATCCTTCAGCTCAGGAGGCACCTCTCCCTCAATCTATACACGTTGCACCAAGTGGTGCAGCGCAGTCAACAACGCGGGTCCGCCATGTTTCAATACTTCAGGCAGGATGCCGTCGGCACCGGCACACTTGCCGTTTCGCAGCTGAGCAAGTGCTCTCTGCGTCTCATCCAGTGTCGGCGTGTCCGCCAGACTCGCCTTCACATTGTGCTGCTTGAGGCCGTTCCATGTAGGCCAGTCTATCTCTGAATGGTTGTTCAAGAGGCAGTCAAAGTGTTTTCGCCAGATCTGCATTATGTCTGCAGTCAGTGTGCAGGTAGCGCCTGAGCTACCATCGATCAGCGTCCTCAGCGGCTCCAATCTCGGTCCATACACCACATTCAAGGAGAAAAACAATTCCTTGTGTCGGCGGCCTTCGGCATAGCATTCCATCTGCTTCGCATTCTCCGTCCACCATGCATTTTTAATGCGACGGAGCTCTCTGGTTAGTCGCCGTCAAAGTTTGCGAAACTGACTACTCTTCCCCAAATCACTGGGGTCTGCGACATGTGCAGCAAATGCTGCATTCTTCTCACACACCAATGCGCCGATCGTCGCATTGTTGTCATCAAACCAATCAGGCCGCTTACGGTTTGAGCGCCCGATGGTCTCCACGGCAGCAACTGTCACCTGGTCGCGAATGTGGTGCCACAGGTCGCCCACTGTGGCTATGCAGTCAACATCAAACAGGCGTGCAGCCATCGCCTACTCCAGCTCAATACGTTTCTCCACAGTACCGAGGGAGAGAATGTTAAATTTACGCCGATTCATGGCGGGAGTGCAACACCTAGATTTACGAAAATATATGTACAGTTTGGTACTTACCAATATGTGATCAGTGCCACACTCAGCTCCACACAGTACACCCGTCATGCGCACTTCACGCATATCACGCTGACGTACGATGACATAGTCGAGCAGGTGAGCGTGACCACTCCGTGGATGCGTCCAGCTTGCTATATCACTTGCGCTCAGTGCAAACCGAGTGTTCGTGATCGTCAGGCCGTGAGTGGCACACAGTGAGAGCAGCGTCTCACCGTTCACATTCACTGAACCAATGCCATGCGGACCGATAACATCTGTCCACACCGATGCATCACGCCCAACACGCGCGTTTAAATCACCCAGCAGAAATATTCGGTCGCTCCTCGGCACAGACGGTATCACGGAGGATAACTGAGTGTAGAATTGATCACGCGTGTCATCAGGATAACACATGGTCGGGCCGTATGTGCTTATAAAAATGGCAAACTTACCTCTTCCGAGTCGTAAGCGAACAGTCATCAGTCGCGCGCTGATGCCTGTTGGTTCGCCCACGAGCTGGCCATGGAGGCGATCGGATATTGCAAACCCGACCCCCTGATCACGTGGTGCTGAAGCGGCGTTGTCCACCCAGTAGAATGTGTAGCCAGCACTTGCTTCATGCAACTTACCTTGCTCAGCGAGCCGAGCATCAGCCGATATTAACCGCCGACAGAGCCTCCAAACTAATCGGCCATGGCTAAGCCTGTACCACCTGAGTAAAAAGACGCCCGATAACAGAGGACCAACTGAAATGCTCTCGAAAGTACTCCCGCCAACCAACCAACCAACCATATGCCACCGGTATTGTCTTGCAATTTATCGCCGACGCCTGATTTCCTGTGACCAACGGTGCTTATCAGCGGAAGGAGCTTGCGGTAATTCCCTACAGTTCACACCCTGTCCGTTTCTTGAGCCCGATTGGACCACCAGCCTTTCTTACCTGTCCATAGGCTCCCTATTAGTTCGCGCCTAATAGTCCGTCCAGTTACATTGTATTGAGAGTTAGCTGGGAGTATTTAGTGGTTGGTGCAGCGACGACTGACAGCGCCGAAAGCAGAGGATCCGGCGTCGTGCATGATGACCGGGAACCTACTGCACTGAAGCCTAATGTCATTAGGATGAGAGAGCGAAAGTTCGGTACGCAGGACATCCCGGTGAGCTTGACTGACCGGAGATTGAGATAAAGTACCAGTTACCATTCGAGGAAGATACTTGGTACGCCACTCGGCAAAGTTGATAGAAAAACGGCAGGGTACCGAATCATGATCATAGTAGACGCAGGTATTCCAGTGAGAGCGACAGTCCAGGACGGAACCACGCCACCTGTAACTTATGGGAATGTGATCCACTTGGATCCATCGCTGGCCAGCTATAGCGAGATTTCAAATGTTACCTGGGCGCCCATTGTGTCTAAAGCGGTGACACTAAGAATCAGGCGATGATCCGAGCAAATTTGCAACAAACAATCGCCGTTGTCCGTACGATCCCAGTCCATAACACCTAGCTGAGCCTTTGTAGAGCTTAGTCGACTTATCTGAGCATTTATGTCCCCTGTAATAACGATATATAAGCTAGGAACATTGCGAAATAAGTGCTCTTGGAAGCATCAGAACTGCAATCGGTTGGGGCTAAAATGGAAACTAAAAATAAGCAGCGTCTTTTAGTACTTTATGTATCAGCCTTAGTTGATGTCTTCAAACGGGTTGCACTGAAAACGGCTGCTCATGAGAATACAATCAAACCAACGATAACTCCACCGTAGAGCTGAAAACGATGCCAAACTTAATATGACCAGCGATTTCCGCATCAGCGTCTCCGGGTGCATGTAACTAGTAACAAATGGACAAGTCGGGTGCGGTTATTTCAATAACCATGTGAAGTTTATTTATCCCAGATCCGGACACAACACACTTAATTGCTCAGTATCTCCAACGTGCGTGCGAGTGCAGTCTGTTGATCTATTTGTTTTAGAATGCGAACGTTAAACGTCGCCAGGAAAACGGGACAGTATGGACAGTTGGTGGTACAGAAAGGTAGTTGCATATGATGTAATTGCAGTGGTATCGCGGTTGCTGCCAATTAAACTGGGAATAATAAAAGAAACGTTCGTGATAGGGGCCAGGAGAGAATATGAAAAAGTAGTGTAAAAGAAAGCAAGCACCAGCAGTAGCATGATTTTGCTTATCCGTCCTGCCGTATTCAGCAGAGAAAGTGGCGCTTGTAAAGCTGCGCGACGACCGATGCAGGATGCTGTTGAAGTTTGATAAAATAGTCATGGTTGTACGTGAGCTGAGATACTGCCAGGATGTTCAGACTTTGACAGGAAAAGGGTCATGGTCCGTAACCAAAACCTTTGGCTCAAAAGCATGTTCGCATGGCAATGGATTCGCAAGGATTCGGTTTTACATAAATGTTAGTCACCCATTTGCAGCCCCCAACCTGGAGAACCAGAAGACAGTTGGTCTGACCTAGTAAGTGGCTCTCAAGGAGATGGGTCGAAGAGGTACGCAAACGTCGCATGTTATGGTCCATTCTCGTTGCATGGGAGTAACGTCCATGGCATAAACCCGACTCGATCCTTCATTGAAATCAGCCGAAACCACTAGCGCTAGTCACCTCCTTCTGGTTCCGATTTCATGTTCATACTGATTTCGCCATGAGTTATAATGTATGAGTTCTAGTATCAAGTGTTAAGTTCTAAAAAGGCAGGAGACGTGAAAATAACTTATCATAACAACAATCGGCTGAAAGCCGCACTTACTGCGGTCGACAAGATAATTTTGTAAAACTCTTCAATTTGGAGGCCATGTCAGGAAAACTCGTCTACACTATGAAATATATCCAGCGTGACCACTGTGTAAACATTAGAGAAAGATAACCTGTGAGTTCGGCACCACAAGTGAGGTTATCTAGAGACGTTTTGACACTGCACATGTTTTCGCTAGATGTATCATTCTTCACTAATGTCCAGTTGGAAGGGATGACCGACCACCTATGCGATACTATTCTATCACATCACCTGGATGTCGGCAGCTTAAACGACAGACTGAGACATCTACTTCTGATATGCACGTGTAATATACAATCTCAGTTCAACGGGTCAATCTGCAGACAGGACGGGGTCGCTATAGGCTCAATACTAGGTACACTACGAGCAGATGAGTTTATGGGTAAATTAAAAAAAAAACAAATATCTGCGCAGTTATTAGTAACTTCGAACGTTATGAAGATCTAATTTTTTCACGCTGACTGGACGCACTTAGAAGATTATCAAACGGCAAAATGAATCCGTTGAAAGAATTGCAAGGCTTCAGACGATGTTTTAATAAACTGATTCTTCAGTCTTTAACGACGAGGAACTGTCGTATCAGTGGGACCATCCTATAGACTACATCGAATACTGCTTTGACATGTTGCCCTGTTAAAACGATCTGCCAAACGGCGGATAGTTTTTTTCTCACCAGTGCTTAAGTGACTTGGAAGGATGAAAGAATTGGCTTACAAGTGCAAGATGGTTACTACCGTCAAGAGCCTAACCTTAGCAATCAAATCCGAAATTAGAGTGCTAAAATGTTACATGTCGAAGCAGTTCTAGGCAGCCATAAATGTCGTGATCTATGGAGGGTTTTGAGGCAGCTTTGTGATAAAATCGTTTGCAGCCAGAGCGGCGAAGTGGATGTGGACAAACTAAATTCCGAGTTTAGTTCCCTTTCACTAAGTGCCTTCCTCTTGCCCTTCTTCATTAGCTCAGGTTCAGGTGCGCACTTCAACTAAAGCGATGTTCACAAAGAACCCCAAAGATTAAAATCAAAAAAGCTATCGGTCCGGATGTCCTCTCACAATTAGCTTTGAAAATGTGTGCTGATTCTCTTACACTGCATTTAACAGACATATTTAAATGCCACATTATGGGTGTGATCTCGGTAATTGGGATATTATCCAGAGTAACCCTAGTAGCCAAAAAGGGATCTCAAAAGTGTCGTCCGATTGCGTGCACATTGTTTCAGAAAGTTAACGAAAATACTGTTAACCCAGCGGATTTTCACAGCCACTCCTGAGGACGATATTTACTAGTATGAATACAGACCCCAACGCTATACATTCGACGTAGTATCATAGCGTCTGCACCAGACCAAAGATGTAAATCCATACGGCTTCCTTTCCATGATCATTCGAACACCTTTGGAAGCTTGGACAAGTCAATGTTGCTCAACCTCACTTCACCCAGTTAAACGGCAAGAAATCCTCTGTCCTCCGTGCCGACTGTAGTGCTGTGTAAAGAGCGACGCTATCACATTTTCTATTTCCCTTCTATGTTGGACATTTCTCTATACAAACCACGTTTGTAGGAAGCAAATATGCCGACGATATGCTGGGATAATTGGTCCAACTATTCGGGATTCCTAGACACTTCAGCATGGGCTGGAAGATCTGGTGGAGTGATCTTCACCCAGATCCCTTATACTTAATGCTTCTAAATGCAGTGATGTAATATCTTTTCTTCGAGGCGATAAGTTGCAGTTTATCAAAGATATCTCCCCGAGCTTAGTGTGAACGAAAATCTTATACCCAACTGTCTCACTAACCAGTGACCTACCACTGTGCTCATCCTAGACACCAGTATACTTTGAAACGCATACAGAACTTCTGGATTCGACAGTTGAACGGTGCCTATGTGCTCACACAGCGTCGTTACGCACGTCCACCGGAACGCACCCGCAAGTAGGCACGTACAAATGCGTGGCCAGAGGCCATACCCGTGCTCCAAGTCGAGCGACAGTTCTGAACACAGTCTCTACAGCGGTAAATGATAGCAATGTGACCGATTTCGTCCATGTCTGGTCTGCGTCGCCTTTTGTGGGTGCTGTCGGAAGTTGGGGCTTGTGAGAAAGAGACGAGCATATTCACACAGGTGCAGCAATCGGACATCGTTATCATTTCGAGAGCATACACCATGTTGGTAGCCCAGATGAAGATCATCCGTGGATAGCTTACCAAATTGGGTGTTCAGATCACCAGCCAACTCCACAGTGTCCATACTTTTCCTGCAACGAAGGAGCGCATTCAGCTTATGACAAAAGTCATCTTTCACCGAGTCAGTACCAGTTTTTGGAAGCGTAAGCCGCAATGACAAACAGACACCGCTTGTCTTCATGCACTTTTGAAGCTTTGAATAAGCCAGCCAATCTGACGGTGCACACTCGGCTGTATATTGGGATCTAATCGATCAGAGCAGCTTCGGTCCGCAAGCGCAAATAAATAGCCAAACCGGTTTACTGGCATTTGAAGCTACGTTATTTTAAGACAAACGCAATGAAAAAATGCCACCAGTGTCACATGTGGGAAAGTGCAGGGTAATCATAGAGCTTGAGTCTTGCAAGCGGGTATGCGATAAACAGCAGATGGTGATCGATAGGGATATTGGTATTCGGGCAAGTGCTGTCTGTTAGCTAATCTGTAACATGACTAATTTCTAACTGCGTAATAGTTACGACTACCTCTGGTAGCCAGTAATGGCTTGCCAAACAATCTCATCGCGGTGCCAGCTAGGCGGTTCGGGAATTTCCCATTCCGGCAAATGGTTGGGCCGCAGTGTTCCAGGATGTGGTGAGCTTTCGCCTGGCAAGCGTTCTCCCTATAAAAAGACACATATGTCCGTTTAACAACACTGAGACGTGGCGGATGTGACTCGCTACTAAATCAAGTCACTGCCTCCTGCCTCTCTTTGAATGGCATTGTAATTCAAAAGTGCATCGGGCCCCTGGTTCTATGCGGTCCTAAAGGCGTATGAACCACTCGTTTGGTCACCGGCTCCCAACGGGTTGCGGTACCCTCATATCGTCCTGCTGCCTTGTAGGTTAGATCCTTGATCAAAGGCTCGGGGTGGGGCCCCCTAAGACAACCTCTACTTCGGCCTGAGCAACCGAGTAATATCTCGCCCACTGACGAACCATGGACTTACAACCACAACCATTCACCCGCTCTCTTGCTGCTACCATGCTATTCACTCATGTCACTATGCCAACTGCACAAGCACACGTCATCATTCTACCTACCCTTCCCGTGTACCATTCATACCCATTTTTACCTGATTCCTCTATAGCGATCAATCCCACCGACACTGATGAACCTGTTCCCGTGACATCTGCCAACTCAACCACACAGTACTCAAAAGAGAGTTGCCAGTCCCAAAGTCGCCCATCTTCGCTCCTGCAACCCGAAACGCAGTTCAATGAAGCGCGCGAATGCGCTTCGTATGAATGACTCAAACACACTTAGTCATCATGCGAACAGGCAAGATTCCTAAGTAGATATGGACAGAACGATAATGTATTTTACTAATATTTTACACAGACAAACAGGACAATCTCCAGGTCACTACACCCTCAGCGTACGTACTGCTCCTGCACAAACTCTAAATCTGACTGCGGCGCTTTTGTTTCATGTGTGCGTGCGCGGGTCTGGCTATTCTACGCCCAAGGGAAAAGTAGCCGTGCCTCCTCCACAGTTTTGGCGGGAACACTGTTGCCCGTCGGTCCTGACAATCCAAATCATAGTCGAAGCCGGATCACTTCTTCATCAGAGGTTGCACTATTAATGCAGGGTAGTGTCTACAAAGCCCAGTTGGATGCAACTAAGCCAAAAATAAAGACGAGGACCTATGCTGCTGTGGCGGGCATAAACGCTGCAGAAACATCCGCGATGAACCCGGTCAAAAGACAGACAAAAAAGCAGTTTCAAGGCCTAAAGCAAAATGTAACCCAACGCAACTGGAGCTCATTATTGACAAAGTTACCCAACTTGAACGGCTCATTAAAGAAAAGCCAATCCCACAAAAGCGAAGTCTCTCAGGAGGAAACGAAGCACCACGTGAGCGTTGCTTAATACTTACGAATGCTCCTGAATCCGACAAAATATCATCAGCTGAAAGGATTCTTGACGACCAGGCTTTTTCGAAGCGTATGTTAACCATCCTGTTCGACGAAGGCGAGCAGGGTATCAACATCGTCTCTGCTTTCCGTTTAGGTAGAAAGCAGGATGATCCATCCAAGACTCGCCAGCTAAAAGTCTTCTTTCAGAATGAACATGAAGGTCGCCGCATCCTCAGGCGTACCTCGCGACTCAAAGGAGAAACCTTCGTTCTGAAATACCTTTCTTCAGAAGATAGAGTCAGAATGAGACAAGCCGTCAACAAACTTAGAACGCGCCGAACGAACGGCGAAACTGATCTCCTCATTGTGGATTTTCGCGTTGTTCAGAAAACCCAGAGAACTCGCTGGAAACCAATCTTTCTTCTACCCAGCCCCCGTGTCTAAATAGCGGTCTGCGCGTGATATTTCCCAATGTACGCAGCCTTAAAAATAACCTCGACGAGATTCCTTTTTTCATTACTGAGCATCAGCCATATTTACTGGCTTTCACCGAGAGCTGGTTATCAACCGAGATCCAGGACGCTTAGATTAGCATATCAGGATATCAACTCTCACGAGCAGATCGCTCCAGTGGGCGGACTGGGGATGGAGTAATTCTCTACTCGATGTCCTGCCTCAACGTACACGTTATCGAAGCTCTCTGCGACAATGACGGAGCCCCAGATATACTGTGGTGCCCGAATTCGTGACAACTATCAGCTGCACACGGTCGGTGTGATTTACAGTGCTCCACTGAGCTCACGCATCCGTTTATTATGGTCGTTAAAAACCAATGGTCGAGAAAGGAACTGTCTGCTAATGGGGGACTTCAATGCACCCACTGTCGACTGGAACCTCCTTCACTGTGATCTTTACCAAGATTCCTTCGAGGCTGGCTTTTTCGACCTTATTCATGTATGCAATCTGATCCAGCACGTCTCAGCGCCAACACGGATGATACCGGGTCAAACACCAAACATACTGCATCTCTTCCTCACACCAGCGGTCTCTGATGTCCATGGCCTGAAGATTCTACAACCACTCGACCGGAGTGACCACTCTACAATCTCCTTCTTTTGGGCATGCCGCCTTGCCATACAGGATCAAGGGACACTCCGTCGCAACTTCTGGCGTGTTGTCCCATCCGGATTACTAGAAGTGGCAAGCACCACAGACGACCATTCCACAATCACTGAACCTTGATGAAGCATGAAACTTACTACGCTCGAAGATGATGTCGGTCATCGAAAAAGTTGTTTTTATCACCAAGGGCAGACCTTTCCCCAACCTCCCCTGGATCGACCGAGATGTGAGATCCCTGACGAACAGACAACACAAACTGTGGGACATATTCAAGTCAACACAGGTAATGTCAGAGTACTCGAAGCACAAAGTGATCAGAAATCTGTGCACTCTAAGAAAGCGCCAGAAACGATCACAATACGAACATAGCCTAGTCATGCAATCACGAACCTGCCCAAAGAAGCTGTTCTCGTACCTGAAACGAAACACCAAGGCTGGCAGTGGTATCCGTGCTCTGTCCTGTCAGGAAGAGGACACAGTGCTCTACGAAGATGACGAGAAGGCTCAACTACTAGCCTCGCAATACACCTCGATCTACTCCGTGGAACCGTCACTGCCCACTGACGATATGATAATGCATCACGCTCCTCTCCAGCAAGTCGAAATCAATCTCGAGATCGTCATTAGTCTCCTTGAACTGAACCGTAGCTCCGCACCGGGCCCCGATGGACTTCACTCGTTATTCCTCAAGATGGTAGCAGAATATCTTGCTGACCCGATACATCATGTTTTCCGGCGTTCTCTTGCAGACGGACGTGTACCACCTGACTGGAAAGTAGGGATTGTAATGCCTAAGTACAAAGGTGGGAACCGGCACGATCCTGCAAACTATCGACTGATATGCCTGAAGTCTGTGATTTGCAAACTCATGGGACGGATCGTCAAGCGTGCCCTCCAAACCCACTGCGAAAGTCTGTTCTCCATCTCCCCTGCTCAGCACGGATTCCGCAGGGCTCGCTCCTGCATCTCTAACCTGCTTGTTGCCAGAGAATCATGGATCGAAGCGCTAGACGACCGGAGACACCTAGATCTTATCTACATTGACTTCAGCAAGGCCTTTGACAAAGTCCCACACAAACGACTTCTGCTCAAACTTCAGGGAATTGCCGTCACCGGGAACGTCCTTGCATGGGTTGCGGACGTCTTAAGAGATCGGACTCTTCAAGTGAAGGTGGACCAAACGCTGTCTGGCTCTGTGTCTGTGACTAGCGGAGTCCCACAAGGCTCTGTCCTTGGGCCGGAACTTTCCAAGCCCTACATTAATGACCTCCCTGCAGCTCTTCAAGCCGACTGCTTAGTCTACGCTGACGATCTCAAGCTATGGTCAGAAGTAGCTAGTCTTGAGGACGCGGACAGACTTCAAACGGCACTGGACTAGCTGCACGATTAGTCCGTCAAGTGGCCACTACCCGTTAACTGCGACAAATCTACCTTTTTCCGATATATATATATATATATATATATATATATATATATATTCTAAACAATCTGTGGTACAGATATTGTGCCATCGGAATCATGGCTGAGTAAGAAAACAGTATGAATAATAAGAAAAGAACAACAACAACAACAAAGGTTTTTCTTTTGTCTAGTTTACCACTTACAGTTTTTGAAATTTTTTTGCAGTTTGTTCTTTTTTAGGGGTGGAAGCAGGGACACCGCAACACACCGATGCACACGTCCGCCATTGACATCGATCTTGAGCCATGGCTTCTAAGGTCTTCAATCAGCAAGTACCCACATCTCTCGGACCCCAACCAGGTAGTCGACAACAACCGGCCGAGACCAACTGTTTCGTTTGTTCGACTATCGGTGCCTTCTCAGTTTGGCTCACATCTGGTGGGAACACCGCGTGAGCAACGAGCGTGTTCGACGCCTGGTTTACGGCACAGGAAAAGGAACTGAACCGCTCAGCGCCGTCATTTCACGCACCAGGCTTCGATGGCTCGGCCACGTGTTGCGCATGCCAGCGCACCGACTCTCGCGACATGCGTTGTTTGCTCACCGGGGATGTGGATGGAAGAAGAGGAGGGGTGGCCAAGCGATAACTTGGTTCATAGGAATGAAGGCCCTCACTTCGGAGTTGGCCTCGGTTGGAGCTTCACGGATCCCTGGTTGGGGTCCGAAAGACGATGAACACGTTTGGTTGGACACACTTGCTGACATGGCAAAGAGCCGACCTCAGTGGCGCTCGTGCTGTGACTTTCTTTGTCCCTCCCCAACCCTTTTAGCCTCCCCCTCCAACCACGATCTCATTTCGTAGCGTAATATACTTTTATATAATAATTTTTCTTGTTGCCTAGTAGCCGGCTGGTAGCTTTCCGGAACGATGCCCATCCGTTGCTGGTAGCTCAGCTGGCTTTCAACTGCTGTATCTCCATTCTTTTTCCTTTATGTATTGCGGCACAATAGCTGAAGTATTTTAGACCTCTAGCTAACGTGTATAATGATGATAATGAACCGTTTCGTCAGCTTTTTCATGCGGCTTCTCTATGTTTTAGGCTGTCCACCAGATCGTCTCTTCCAGCCCAGTCCAGCAACCGCAAACAATGCATGACACGGGTAACGTTGGACAGGCATGCGCAATACGTGTCCCAACCACCGCAGTTGATTCAGTGCGACGAGCTGCTCGAGCGAGTGACTTCCACGTCCCAAGACGCTGTCTAACTTCCACATTGCTTACGTGGTGCTGCCACCGCACACGGGCAATGGACCGCAGACAGCGGTGCTCGAAGACGGATAGCCTGCCCAAGTCATCTTTACGAATGGGCCAAGTCTCGCATCCGTACAACAGTACAGCACGAGCAGTTGCACAATAGACCCGCCCTTTGATGGAGAGACGAATGTCGTAGCGACGCCACAAGTGCCTCAGCCTAGAAAAAGCGAGGCGTGCTCTCGAGATGCGCATCGAAATCTCGTCTCCAACAGTCCCACCAGCAGTGATGCAACTCCTCAAGTAGACAAAGCTCTCCACAACCTTTAGTGTCTCACCACCAAGAGTGAGTGTAGGCAGAAGCACCAGCCAGTCTTGGAAGAGAGCCTTGCATTTGGATGGCGAAAAGTACATACCGTACTTTGATGCTTCAATCGCCAAGCGGTTTAGTGCAAGTTGAACGACCTATGGATCGTCACCCAGCAAAACGATATCATCAGCATAATCCAAATCAAAAACTCGACTATCTGGGAGGAGCTCAACGCCAGCGTTCAACGAATCGCCCGGAGCGTTCTTCAGGACATCCTCAATGGCAGAGTTGAATAGGAACGGAGATCGGGCATCCTTGTCGAACTCCACTGAAGACCACAAAGGTAGGCGAAAGCTTGCCATAAGCCCTCACCCTGCCTGAAAAGAAAGAAAGAAAGGTGTCAGCTTATACGCCGTAACGGCGCTTCGCTGCCGCGCGACCACCACCAGTCGCGCGCGGGCTGAGTATACCGCGAGGACGCCCACCCTGCCTGAGGTCAGACTATAGAGAGCGCGCAGTATGGAGACGAACTTCTCGGGAACACCATTCCTCAGTAGGCAGTGCCACAGTACTGTACGATCGACAGAATCGAAGGCTGCCCAGATATCCAGGGACAAAACAATCGTTGGCCTCTGATAAATATGGCGGAGCTCGAGGATCTGGCGAACTGTGCATATTTGATCGATACAGTCGCGCCCAGGGCGAAACCCAGCTTGTTCTTCTCGTTGCAACGATTCGCGCGTTGGGGATAGCCTGCGAAGTATGATGGACACCAGCAGCTTGCAAACGACGGGGACTAAGCTTATCCCTCTGTAGTTGGAGCAGATTGTACGCAGGCCCTTTTTGAAGATGAGGACGACTATCGATTCACTCCAAGATGATGGAACTTTCTCTTTCGACCAAATTTTCGAGAACAAAGCGGTGAGTTCTCGAACCAGCGAAACGCCACCGTCTTTAAATAGAGCTGAGGGAACACCATCAGGCCGGGGGCTTTATAACGCTTCATGTGACGAAGCTCCTGCTCGAGTTCCTTGTAAGAGGGAGGATTTGTGGGGGTATATCACTCGGCCCCAGCGCGAGCGCCAGTAGCAGCAGATGGAGCTGGGGGCCAACAAAACTGCGAGACAAAATGGTCGGCCCATCGCTCCAACCGTCGTTGAAGATTGGTGATTAAGGTGCCATCCTCTTCGCATATTGTTTCACTTATACCAGATTGAACACCTTCGGTGACTCGAATGAGATGGAAAGATTTTCTGGTATTATCAAAGACTAGCAAGCTCCATCTCCCTAGCACGTTCACAGCACCAAGCTTCGCGGTCCATTTGCAGACTCGTGCGCAACGCTCGACCAATGGATTAGCGTTCTTCACTGTCTGGAATCCGATGGGATCAAGCGGCGTTTGTCCATCAGCGACAAGGAGACGGCGGAAATCCAACGCTTCGGTGGGCGACGGGTAACTCAACAAGTGTCGAAACTGGCGTAAACTAAGGCATCTTTGATCTGAGCCCACTGCGAATCGAGATCACCGTCAGTTGTTGGATCAAGCAAGGTTGACAGTGAGGCTTGGTACCTGGTTAAAGTCGCAGGGTTTTGTAGATTTGCGACGTCCGGTCGGTAGTGAGCGCACCTAGGTGATCCTCCGAAACGCATGCGAATCTTAGCACAAACCAATGCGTGATCAGAGTCTAGATAAGTTGACCAGTACGATCGGCAATCCGTTACGCTTCCGCGCCATCTGTAGCCGATTGCTATGTGGCCAAGCTGGGAGCAGTCTTGCGTTTGTGAGGACGGGCGCCAGGTAGCAGTGTGTCACCTCGAGTGCCGAAAAGTAGTGCTCGAAAGATACAAGGGATGATCAGAGCAAAGAGCAAGCAGTCTGTCTCCATTGTCTGATCGACTGCCACCGAGATCAAAACTACCCCCAAGGTGATGTTCGCTTGGTGGAAGGCGGCTAACCCATGCGTTAAAGTCCCCGGCAAGAATGACTATATCAGCATTTTTGGAGGAACGCAGAATTTCATGTAGCTGCTGGTAAAAGCTATCTTTAACTGCATCCGGGCTGCAGTCTGCAGGGGCGTATGTGGAGAAGACAAACCAGGCACACTTAACGTCTCTACGCCTGCTTACGTTACTTGAACCTCGCAGTCTGACTGCACATAGCCGACTGTTGACTGGGATCCAGTCAAGCAGGTAATTCAGCCCTGGTACTCAGTGCAACCCCAACACCAGCTTGGCCAGTGGCGGCAGCTTCTGGGTCTCCGGAAAGCCGCAAATGGTATTTGGCGTCAGGGTTTACCGGAGATGCCATTCTGATGACGACGCTAGAGTCTTGTAATCTGGTCTCCGAAAAGCAACAGCGTTACAAGAGTACGGGCCAGACATGCTTGTCGTTCGATTTGCATCAAAGTTCGAACATTAAACGCTGCGAGGATGAATTGAAAACCAGATCAAAGTAGAGCTGGAGCTTCGGTGGAGTGAGAGGCAGTTGCGATCGCAAGACATTGAAAACCGGGAGTTTGGCTGTTGCTTCCATCAGTTGCGAGACGTGGATCGTTTGTGACGGTGACCGTAGAAGACATAAGAGTACGTATAGGTGAAGGATGGAAGGTGGGGTGATCTGTGAGTGGAGGTTGTGCGGTTGACTTAGCATAGAAGATAGGCATTGCAGGAGCAGTAGTAAGCAGTGTGGTCCATGATTCGTCAGTGGGCATGATACTACCCGGTTGCTCAGGCCGAAGTAAGGGGTTGTCTTAGGGGGTCCTATCCCGAGTCTTTAATCAAAGATCTAACCTACAAGGCAGCAGGGCGATGTGAGGGCGTCACAACCCGTTGGGAACCGGTGACCAAATAGATGGTTCATACGCCTTTCGGTCCGTGAAAGACCAGGAGCCCAACGCACCCTTGAAGTACGATACCTCTCAGGGAGGGGCAAGGGGCAGTGACTTTATTTAGTGGCGAGTCACATCCGCCACGTCGCAGTGTTGTTAAACGGACATTTGTCGCTTTTTATAGGGAGAACGCTTGCCAGGTGAAAAGCCACCACGTCCTGGAACACTGCCGCCGAACCATTTGCTGGAACGGGAAGAACCCGAACCACCCAGCTGGCACCACGAGGAGGTTGTTCGGCAACCCGGATTCGTTCGGCGTATACCACATTGGTGGATATCTTCTCAATAATGTTTTGCACCAGAAGGATCTGGGGGTTATCGTGTTATATGACCTTACAACTTCCCAAGACACCTTGAGAAAGGTCGCGGCGGCAAACGGGATGTTGGGTGCTTTACGGAAGTCGCTCTCCCGTATCACTCCGGCAATTTTCAGAATTCTGTTCACATCACATATCCACCCGATATTGGATTATGGGCTTCCAGCTATCTATCTATCCTCTCTTAAAATCTGAATGCGATTTTCTAGAAAGAGTTCAGAGGCGTGGTTCGAAATTCGTCATGGAGCTTCGTGGTCTTGCTTGCCCTCTGCGACTCAGAACACTGAACATGTTCCCAATGGATTATCGTAGGCGCCGTGGACAGACGGATCCTAAGAGGAGAACTTGGGAGTGAGGTGCAAAAGCACTTTCGGCTCAACGTGGACGGCTAGACACGAGGCCACAATTGGAAGTTGTACAAGAGCCGAATACTTCACGTCCGTCCAGAGGCTGCCCTATCAATTCGTGTATTGAATGATTGGAACAGTTTGCCGGAGATCATTTCTGATGCACCAACAGAGGAAACTTTCAAACGGCTGCTTGACTGCCATCTGATGAGTACCACAGGGCTCTGCTGCTCGTACTGCAACGGCGACGATCCCCAGAGGAATACCGCTTCGCAGCCAGTTACGTCAAACCTGCACTAAATCGGAATCGACGGAGCTGACAAGGGTCTCCCCTCCTGCTCCCTACACACCAATAAACCAATGAACCCTTTCGACGGATATACTGCTTCTGCGCAAGCCGTCTCTAACTCGGACAGCGAGACACCTATCTCATCAGTGTGTCTGCCCGGGTCTGGGTATTCTATCTCAAAAGGGCAAAGAAGCCGAACGTTCTCCACTACGTTGGACTTAACACCGTTGCCCAGTGAGAACGTGAAGCGGCTGTTGCATAAGTCCAAGTCCTATGCCGCAGTCGCGAGCGCCAGCACCTCAGCAAAAGCGAGGATAACCATAGCTGAGAACAAAGCCTCGAAGATGTCCTCACGGCCCAAGGTAAAATCAAACCCCCAAAACGCGTAACTAAATGTCGTGCTAAATAGAATAGTACAGCTTGAGCAACTGGTCAAAGAAAAGAAATGCCCACAAAAGCCAGCATCGCCGGAAGGAAACAAGTCGCCTGCTCGCAACCGCTGCCTGATAATCACAAACGTTCCAGAATCAAACAAAGATACTCCAGCTGAAAGGATACTCGACGACCAAGCTTTCTTTAAACGAATAGTCTCCATGTTGTTTGATGAGGGTGAGCAAGGGATAAACCTAATCTTTGCTTTTCGCCACGGCAGAAAACAAAAGGGCCCAGCCAAGTTTCCTCCTTTGAAACTCGTCTGTCAGGATGAAGTAGAATGCCAACACATCCTGAGACGGACCCCGCGCCTCAAGGGAAAAACCTACGTTCTGAAAGACCTCTCCCCGGAAGACCGACTCCGAGTGAGGCAAGCTGTCTGCGACCTGCGAACCCGACGGGCAAATGGAGAAAGAGATCTATACATAGTGGATTTTCGCGTGGTCAGAAAATCTCAGAGAGCTCGGTGGAGGCCAATCCTCCTTCCCGGACCTCAAACATAAAGGACCGATTACGGGTACTATTCGCAAACATGCGCAGTCTCATAAACAAACTAGACGAGATTCCACTCCTTATCAGTGAACAGCAACCGGACCATTGCTAAGTGTTTCTTGGCTATCACTTCTATTAGTATGCTCACCTTACGTCTCTTCCTATACATCTGCTCTTTACCTCATATTCACGTTTACCTTACATCCTGGGTGTTGCTGTTTGAGCTTACTTACTCTTATCAATCTGACCGTACCCGGGCTAATGACTCCCAACGTACGGCAGTTTTTGTCCCCTGCGTCCCTTTTCTCTAGATTTTGATGGATTTCAGACTATGGAATTATGAGCGCTTTAGCATCATTATTCTCACTAAATACTCATCGCATTTCTGTCCGCATGCATCCGTTCCTCGCCGATTCTCTGCATCTTCCTTTCCTCTTGGAACGTTGCTTTACGAACTGGTTGCTCCCTGCTTTACGTCTCAATCCAGTTGGTCTTAGTTTCACCTAAGCTGCCTCTCGCATTCTGACGACTGTCGTCATCATCAGTTTATCTATGTTTCTTTCCAACAACCGTATTATTCGCTCAGCGTTGTAAACGCGCTTTGTTATATTGGTCTCTTGACCCTGCGTGTGCGGAACATTATTACCTAGTAGTTGCAGTCTGAGCCACACCAGAGACGTGATGTAAAGAACGCACCTGCAAATCATGTATACTAAACAAAGTTACATAGGCTTCAGAGTATCATATAGCTAGGCACCGTTGCATGCCATCAGTCTTTCGATAGTGCTTCTTGATGCATTGCTGTCTGTCTGTTTGGCTGCCTCTTGTTCGTTGCCTGTTTTCCTCGAGATTTCCACAGATACTTCGGCCGACGCAAGAAGGTTCATTCCCTGTGATTGGCTGACCCATTCTCAATAGCCAGCTGGCTTGAACACTTGATCCTTTCTCCTGGATGGGAAGAACAATCCATCTCTCTGAAGCACCCACTCATCGTTCCAAATGGAGTTCTTTTCGCCATTCTGCGGATGCCACTTTTACCGGGTCTAAACAAATGGGTTTAGCTCGCCTCGTATCCACAGTATCACAACTTACCTGGAGTAATATATTTACATGGATCTCCTGTTCCAAAACAAATGAGAGATTATCCTGTCGTGATTACCTTCACTACCACGGACAGCTTTGCTTATTCTCACTGGGGTTCGAACAATTGCGTTCGGTGCCTTACATTTCGGAAGAACATTCTAATTCCCCATTCAGCTGGAGCTTTTCCGATGGCATTTCATGGACAGCTTTGCTACTCCTTAATGGCGCTCGAACAAACGGCTTTTTCGATGTCCTTTCATGGAGTTTTCACTTGACCATAGAGACAATTACACCTAATTATTGCTTACATTCAGAGGAATTCTGGTCCTATTCTGCAGACTATGAATTTCGTAACAATCCCAAATTGGACAAAGGAATAGCATTTTCGCCTGATATGGATGTATTCAGCCACAAGGATCAGCTGCACTCACCACGCCCATGACAAGTCCAGGGTGGATAGCTGGACATGATCTGCACAACCCGGACAAGTATACCACAGAAGAAGCCAGCCTCTAGTAACTCGATATTTTTACTCACCTGCACCACTCATCATTCGATACGACTCTTGCAACTTCGACCGGTTTCAACGACTAATGCCGGATCATGTGTTGTGTTTTCTTTTAATATTTCTGTACCTTGTTTTGAGTTCCATGGTTTCCGATGGTGCAATGTCTATTCATAGACTGTTGCAAATATATATATATATATATATATATATATATATATATATATATATATAATCGGTCAACCAGCAAAGAAATTTGACCGTTAATCGACTGCGAATATCCGGGTGCAAAATCGGTCTGTTTGATGCATCGCCAGCTTGCACTACTGTTCAAAATAACCTACGGCAGTGTTCCAGGACGTGGTGGGTTTTCGCCTGGCAAGCGTTCTCCCTATAAAAAGCCACAAATGTCCGCTTAGCAACACGGCGACGTGGTGATGTGACTCGCCACTGAATAAAGTCACAGTCCACCATTTCACACACTGGCGCAATTATCAGACTTCTACATAACCTGTGCATCCGATTTTGCTATGGAGAATGCTTTGATGGAGCACCGAACATTCCGAGCTTTTAATGGACAACGATTGCACTGAAATCTTACTTTGGCTCCTGTGCTTATGGCTTACCACACGGCGAAATCACGCCGTACTTGAATATTGACACAACTATGACTCATTGTTTCTCGCCCCAGCGCCATCATGTTTCTGGGTCGGACCTGACAAAATGCTCACTCTTATGAACTACGAACATTTCGATTATACCTTTCACTGGGACGAAATGTTTTACTATTCCAAAGCAGCTATGCTTGTATACATATTTGATCGCGCCTTCACCGGTGTGCCTCTTTTCATCGAGAAGATACCATTTATTTCTCCGGCTCGGAGGTTCATGTTTCAAGACATCAGCTGCTTCGATGCGATCGCTTTGGTGGGAGGTCTGGAGGCGGAGTAACCCTCTACGAAATGAACTGCCTCATGTACCACATTGCCCAACCCGATTGTGAAGACGATGATACGTCGGAAATGCTCTGGTGTCGAATTTATGACGGATACCAATCGATGATGGTCGGAGTGGTCTATAGAGCCCCTGCAGGACCTGGCTGATACCTATTAGGCTCCGCGCGAATCCACAGCAGAGGAACCAACTGTCTCCATATGGGTGACTTCAACGTCTCCGGCATAATCTGAGATCTTCTTCACAGTGATCTCCCACCTGACTTATTTGAAGTTGATCCTGATACCGTCTACTAGTGCAACCTATAACAGCATGTTTTGACACCAACACGGATGGTCCCTGGTCAGACACCAAGCATTCTAGACCTGATTCTCACCTCGGCTCCATCTACTGTCTCCGATCTAACGATCCTCCAACCTCTTGGGAAGAGTGATCACTGTACAGTCTCCTTTTCATGGACACGACGTGTCACAATCCACGAGCAGGAGACACTGCGTCGAAATTTATGGCGCACTGACCAGCCCAGATTAAAAACGGCTGCAAGTAACATGGACTGGAGTATTTCACAATTTTTGGAGCTTGATGATGTATGGGAACGCCTACGATCTATGCTGATGCGGCTCATTGAACAATTTGTTCCAAACTGCAGGAGCAGACCACCATCAAAAGGACCCCCATGGATTGATAAAGAAGTAAGATCCTTAATGAAAATCCACGGAAACTATGGGACAATTTCAAGATCACAGGACTGATATCAAGCTACTTAGAGTACAAAACTGTCAGAAACCGATGCACCCTGAGAAAACGAGACAAAAACTACAATATAATCATGGATTGGCCATGGAATCCAAAGGCTGTCCCAAAAAGCTTTTTGCCTACCTGAAGCGTAATGCCAGAACGGGTAGTGGAATCCTCGCTCTATCTTCTTCTAAGGAAGGTACCGTTCTCTACGGCGATGATGAAAAATCAAACCTACTGGCTGCGCAGTATTCCTCAGTCTACTCAGTGGAATCTCCGCTATCGAACAACTTTTTGCCTGCACACTTCTTTATGGACCAAGTTGAAATTAACCCCCAGGTAGTCACTAAGCTACTCCTCGAACTGGACCCGAACTCCTCCCCAGGCCCAGACGGATTGCATCCCAGCTTCCTCAAAACGATAGCTGAGTACGTCGCCGCCCCTCTCTGCCAAGTATTTCGGCAATTCCTCGAAGCCTGCTGCCTATCCACAGGCTGGAAAGCAGGTACCGTCCTGCCCAAATACAAGGCGGAAACCAACAAGACCCAGTGAACTACCGGCCAATATGCCTGACATCACTCGTATGCAAACCCATGGAACGAATAGTCAAGTGCGCCCTCCAGCTACACTATGTGAACCTAAACATCATCTCACCCGCTCAACATGACTTCCGGGGAGCACGCTCATGCATCTCTAACTTACTCATCCCCAGGAAAACATGGGCAGAAACCATAGATGTCCGAAAGCAAGTTGACGTAACATTCATTGACTTCAGTAAAGCCTTTGTTAAACTGCCACACGTACGACTGCTGCATAAACTCTAGGAAATCTCTCCTGGATTGCCGATTTCATAATAGGTAGGACAATGCGCGTACAAGTGAACCAAACCCTCTCTGCTTATGTGCCTATGACTAATGGCGTTTCCCAAGGATCAGTGTTTGGACCAGAGCTCTTCAAACTGCACATTAACGATCTGCCGATTGCACTTCAAACCGACTGTTTGATCTACGCCGATGACTTCTAGCTATGATCAACAGTATCCAGCCTTGAGGATGCGGACAGATTACAAGAGGCTGTAGACTAGCTACGTGAATGGTCCATCAAGTGGGAATTGCCAGTAAACCGAGATAAATGCTCTGTTCTCCCAATGGGTAGCACTGAACCGTACGGTGCATACCACATTGGTGGATTTCTCCTCAGAAACATCACCCACGAGAGAGATCTCGGGGTTATCGTGACTTCTGACCTTAGTACACGCGGAACACGTTGAAGGTGGCCACTGGAAAGAGATTTGTGGGTGCCTTAAGAAGATCATTCGCTCGAATTACTCCTGAGATTTCTCGACCTTTGTTCACTTCGTGCGTCCGTCCAGTATTAAAATATGGCCTACAGGCTATCCATCCGCTTTCAAACTTTGAATGCGCTCTGCTGGAAAAGGTTCAGGGACGTGCATCAAACCTATTCTGGGGCTCCTCGATCTCTCGTACCCCATTCGAATCCAGCAGCTAAATCTGTTCTCCTTGGAGCTCCGCCGTCGCCGGGGTGATCTCATCTACACTAGGCGCATCCTCCGAGGGGAACTTGGCAATTAGTTACAACAATTCTTTCGGTCCAACACTGACTGTTCCACACGAGGTCACACATAGAAACTATATAAGCAAAGAAGACAGAATTCGCATGGACGTCACCATATCCACTAAGATGGTAAATGATTGGAACATCCTACTGGAAGAAATTGCAGACGCGCCATCCAAGGAAAGCTTCAAGCGGCTGCCAGACAAACATTCGCTGAGAATGCTGGAATCTTGTGGCTGTTACTGCAATTGAGACGAGCCCTCGAGGAACGTCGTAACGCAACAACACGCATAATACCCAGTATGGTAGGGAATCGATGGCACTGATAAGGGATTTCCCTCCTGCTCCCTACTACTCAATGAACTCCCGCCTGACCAGCGTTTTTCGACGTGTAAACAAGTGCTCCCGTGTGGAGGTGGTTTAGAAACACAGTTTGAACTATTGAAAGTTATCAAGCATGTGCTCTTTCGGAACAGCCGCAAAGGACTCAGTGGTATTCCTAAAGATAAAGCTGCTGTCCGTAACTGCATCGATACAAGTTGTTTACGGCACGCGTCAGTGTATCAGTGAACGGCGCAGCACTCTACATATCCTTCATTGTATGGAATCGTAGGGACCATCGTTGCACACGATGACGATTCCAGTAATGGGGTGGAAGAATCTCCTGCTGTCGTTGCCGTGGATAGGGTATCAACAAAGACTACCGCTTTATCTTTTGGGTTTGGTTGAAGTGGCCGATTTCTTTATCTTTCGTCGCCGATTTCCATTTCATACATTTATTCAGATAAATGGTGTAGATCAGGTGTTTCGCAGCGAACCCAATTTATCTACTCTGCGGTTCACTACAACTGACGTATACTGATCTTGAAATTTAACAGGTTTCTCTGACTTAACAGTGTCCACATCAATGTAGTTCTCACAGGACATGGATTGCCACTACTCCCGCACATCTGTTCCAAAGCCCAGTACGGATATGGATTATCAATTCCAATCAGAAGTTCTATCTTCCTTTTCAATTCAGGAAACCGTGTCACTTAAGCTAGGCCATCTGTAGGAATCATTTCTCTTTGTTCTCATACCAAGTGTTTCAGAGACGACTGACTGATCTGACAGTCTTACTGAACTGCTTTGCCACCTACCGATGGAATAGTTACACTAAAGGACTGCCCGTCGCAACGAGACTGGACCTTAACGTGGTGCGACGGTTTGCGTACCTCATTGACCCATTGAGCTATACTGGGTGATGCCTCCGAGCATCTCGAGAGCTACTCCTACCAGGTTGGTCAATGGTGAGAGGTCAGACAAACTCAGTCTCCTGGTCCTCCAGGTTGGGGGTTTGAAATGGGATGGCGTCCATTTCTGTAAAACTAAATCACTGCCACCCCGCTGCCTTGCGGACAGGCTTTTGAGCCAAAGGCTTTGGATGAGGACCCTAATCGTCTTCCTGTCTAGGTCTGGGCGCCCTGTCAGTATCCCAGCCCACACAACCATGACATTCTCTTCAAACATAAACTTCATCCTGCATCGGCCGTCGCGCAGATTATCAAGGGTCGCCTTATCTGCTGCATACAGCAGGGCGGATAAGCGAAAGCATGCTACTGCTGGCGCCTCCCTTCTTTCTTTTCCACCTTTTTCTCTTACTCCCATCCCGGCACCCATTACTAATCTTCCTTCTATAATTCCCAGCTTTATTGACAGCAACCGAAGTGCTACTGGAGTCGAACCATCTGCAGCCACCATCCCACAGCACTTATCGGACGCCTATCGGCAAATGTTCCTTATAAGGCCACGCTGTCCCGTTTCCATGGCGACATTCAACGTCCGCACTCTAAGCCAAACAGGTCAGCAGGCTGCACTCGCACGCACCTTGGACACACTGGGTGTTGATGTGTGTTGTGTGTCCGAAACTAGGATTAATGACCCTAACGGGGTTATTGAATTGACTGCACCCGGCTTATCCTCTCGTTATTGGTTGCACGCATCCGAAGACGCCGATGCGGCACTCACGGGTCAAGCTGGTGTAGGTATCATTCTCAGCTCCAAGGCTGAGTCATCGTTGGTTGATTGGATTCCGGTGAACAGCCGTTTATGTGCAGCCCGTTTGACGACATCAGCTAAGGTGAATTCGCGAAGTAAAACAAAACGCTGTTTGTTTGTGATTTCAGCTTATGCTCCCACCGACTGCAGTTCTAATGCAGTCAAGGACACTTTCTATGACGAACTGAACACGCTGCTACGCAGTGCTACTAGTTCAGATATTATAGTACTTGCAGGGGATATGAACGCACAAGTAGGGCGTCTGAGCTCTTCAGAAGCTCAGCTGGGTGGTAAGTATGGACTTAACTCCGAACGGACTGACAACGGCGAGCGTCTGCTGCAACTGTGTGCGGAGCACCAGTTGTTTCTTACTAGCACTGCTTTTAGACACAGTGGGCGCCGAAGTGCTACTTGGCGTCCACCTGTAGCTGGTCAGCGATGGACCCAAATTGACCACATAGCCATAAGTTACAGGTGGCGCGGTTCCATTCTGGATTGCCGCTCGTACTGGAGTACCTGTGTCGACTCTGACCATGCTTTGGTGCGCTGTCGTTTTTTCCATGAACTTTACCGGAAGGCGCACAAAGCGTCTCCCGCGATTGGCAACGGAGAAATTGTCCCAGCCCTCTGTCAGGCAAGCTCATCTAGAACACTGCATAACGAACTCTCGCTTGTCTTGTCCTAATGATACTGAACTTCAGTGGAATAGGATCTCGGCCACTATGCACGACGCAGGAGCATCTGCTTGTGGCACTATCAGTCGTCATCGCACCAGTCACTGGATATCCGAGAGGTCCGTGAACCTTTTGGAAGCTAGAAGGCACCTCCCGGCTGGTTCTGAACACAATGTGACCAGACGGGCTATTAGGCGTGAACTAAAGCGGAGCCTACGTGCTGACAAGGAAGCCTGGTGGACCAGTCGGGCTCAAGAAATGGAGGAGGCAGGAGCAGTAGGCAATTACCGGAAGCTCTTCCAGCTAATACGCACCACTGGTCCGAGAAAACCAGGCGTCAGTGAGACAATCAGGGACAGCGCGGGTGCGCTGATACACAATAAGCAGCGCCGTATGGCTCGTTGGGCTGAGCACTTTGAACATCAGTTCAGCTGGCCCCCTGCTCCCGGACCTCTTCCTACTCAGGTGATGCAGGACGAGCCATGGACGGTTAGTTTAGAGCCTGCTTCGGAGGCCGAGGTCCGAAACGCGATCACAGCCCTCAATCGTTTTCGTGCCGCTGGCCCGGATTCCCTCCCACCTGCACTATTTAAGTCATAGAGGTGAGGTCCTCTGCAAAGCACTGACCTTCCTATTCGAACGTACTTGGAAAGAAAAAAGTGTCTCGGCTAATTGGAGGGCATCGATTATAGTGGCAATATGCAAAAAGGGCAGTCGCACAGATTGTGCGAACCACAGGGGTATTAGCCTAACGCCAGTTGTGACAAAATTACTGGCCTCGATTATCGTTCGTCGCCTCACTGCAGAACGGGAATCTCGGATTAGAGAAGAGCAGGCCGGTTTTCGCCCAGGACGTGGCTGTATAGACCATATATTTACTTTGCGGCAGGTGCTAGAGCAGCGCCACGCATACCGCAGACCGACAATAGCTGTGTTCCTCGATTTCAAGAGTGCGTTCGATTCAGACGATCGATCGATTCTGTTCGAAATACTTGCGCGGAAAGGGTGTTCCCACGAAATATGTGAACATCCTTCGTGCTCTATACTCGAACACTAGAGGCCGCGTCAGGGTCTATTGTGTTCTATCGGATAGCTTTTCGACTACAAGTGGCGTTCGACAGGGTTGCCCGATTTCCCCATTTTTGTTCAATTTCGTCGTGGATTCTATCATGGAGTGTTCCCTTGTGGAATCTCACGATGTAGGTGTTGAAGTGCTGCCTGGTGAACGGTTAGTTGATCTAGATTATGCGGACGATATCGTGTTGCTTTTCGACAATGTTGATGCGGCACAATCAACCCTGAATAGCCTGTCCAGAGTGGTCCCATTATTTGGTATGCACTTCGCACCTTCAAAGTGCACAGTGTTGCTGCAGAACCACCAGCCACTCGATGACCCCTTGACGCATGCTAACGAGGAACTGGATGTGGTTGATCAATTCACTTATCTTGGCAGCTGCATCAGCAATGATGGGCGCATAGAAACTGACGTGAGCTCACGCATTGCAAAGGCCAGAGCTGCCTTCTTGAACCTGCGTCATCTTTGGCGACAGAAGGGAGTTTCCCTCCGTCTGAAAGGCCGTGTATACAAGGCCACAGTGAGGGCCGTTCTGCTCTATGGTAGTGAAACTTGGCCCCTTCGGTCTGAAGATCTGAGGCGCCTTCAAGTCTTTGATCATCGTTGTTTGCGAAGCATTGCTGGTGTCGGATGGCACCAGCGTGTCCGCAACGATGATGTGCGTAGGCGAGTACTAGGTGGTGATGATCATGCTAGCTCCCTAGAACAACAGATAGCACTGAATAAGTTGCGTTGGCTCGGGCACGTGCTACGCATGCCTGGTCACCGCTTACCTAGGAGGGCCTTGTTCAGTCTACCAGGTGTCGGCTGGCTTGCCGAACAACCTCCTCGTGGTGCCAGCTGGGTGGTTCGGGATCATCCTGTTCCAGCGAATGGTTCGGCGGCAGTGTTCCAGAGCGTGGTGGGTTTCGCCTGGCAAGCGTTCTCCCTATAAAAAGCCACATATGTCCGCTTAACAACACTGTGACGTGGCGGATGTGACTCGCCACATAAATAAAGTCACTGCCCCTTGCCTCTCTCTGAGTGGCATTGTAATTCAAGGGTGCGTTGGGCCCCTGGTCCTATGCGGTCCTAAAGGCGTATGAACCATTTGTTTGGTCACCGGCTCCCAACGGGTTGCGATACCCTCATATCGCCCTGCTGCCTTGTAGGTTAGATCCTTGATCAAACGCTCGGGTGGGGCCCCCTAAGACAACCCTCTACTTCGGCCTGGGCAACCGGGTAGTATCTCGCCCACTGACGAACCATGGACTTACAACACAACCATTCACCCGCTGTCTTGCTGTTACCATGCTATCCACTCATGTTACTATGCCAACTGCACAAGCACACGCCACCATTTTACCTACCCTTCCCGTGTACCATTCACACCCATTTTTACCTGATTCCTCTACAACGATCAATCCCACCTACACTGATGAACCTGTTCCCGTGACATCTGCCAACTCAACCACACAGTACTCAACAGAGAGTTGCCGGCCCCAAAGTCGCCTATCTTCGCTCCTGCAACCCGGAACGCAGTTCAAACTTGCAGCTTTTAACGTACGCACATTACTGCAGATCGGTCAGCAAGCTGGAGTTGCACGCACGCTAGAGACCCTTGGAATTGATATCTGCTGCCTGACTGAAACACGACTCCAGGACTCTAACTCGGTCTACCAGCTGGTGTCACCGCTCCACCCACGA
>OX104071.1:46609602-46635732 GCA_944474145.2 Dicrocoelium dendriticum
GGTGACCTTTGTGACTAAGCAGTCTGGCGGGACTGAATAGCTAGTACAAGGCTGGACCGTTAGGATACGATAAGTGAGGATCTAGCCCCTCTAATTCTCCGGTAGTACCTTGAGTACATACCCTAACTAAGTAAACATTCGCGATATATTTGCCCCAGTAATTCTTGCACTAACCCTGTAGCCATTCGCGAAACCTACTAAAGTTCCATTTTTCGCTTGAAAGACAGGGTGGACAAGCCTGGATAAAGTATTCTAAGTGGGGTCGCACAAAAGCTGAGAACTGCTTTACAAAGATATTGGTTGCTGGGACACTGAAGGAGCGTCGAATAAACGATATCATGTGGAACCCACTACAAGCAGTCTTCCTCCAATTGTCCCCAGAGGGAAGCAGTGAGATACGGAAAATACCTAGATCAACCTGCTGTGACAACAGGGATTGCACTTTCCCCAACGACATACAGCGTGGATGACTGGCACCTCTAATGCAGAGGACAGATCATCTTGCCTGATTTAGAGACACCAAACAGGTTTTTGCCCAATCCCGAAGCTTATCCATCGCATTCTGGTTTGCCTCAGAGCCCCAAGGATTTCCAAACTATTCCAGAGCTTTTGGTCATCGGCAAACAATGGCGACCGCAGTTGAAGCTCCTGAGGTAGGTCAAGGACATAAATTGCGAAATGCAACGGCCCTAGAACCGTGCCTTCCGCAAAGCCACTACGAACAGCTTGGCTAAAGGAAAGGCAACGTCCCGCTCGTATACACCGTTCTCCTCCCTCTAGGAATGCAGACATGCATTTAAGGGGGCATTTAGATAACCTAACATCTTAACTTTAATGAGTCCTTGATGTGGGAAAATGGCAAGAGCTTTCGAGCAATCAATGAAAAGCACGTCGATTGCGTGATCGTTGTCTACTGCATCAGCCCAGGTTACAAGGGCTACAAATAAAAATGTCAGACATGAACATACCTTACGCAACCTTTGCTGTGCCATACTGAGAGGGTGAAACTTACTTAGATGTTACTTCACCGAATGCCTGCTCGAAGTTTCAAACAAATTAACTACTCAGGACGTGGTGGGTTTTCGCCTGGCAAGCGTTCTCCCTGTAAAAGCCACAAATGTCCGTTTAACAACACTGCAACGTGGCGAATGTGACTCGCCACCGAATAAAGTCACAGCCCATAACTTCACACGGGCAGCTCAATTAGAATCATCATACTGGATAGCCTGCTCTTCAATTATCTTCCAATGGATCACTCAGGATTTATCTATTATTACTCGAGGTATGACTGCGATATATGGCAGAGCGATTATGTCCAAACAAATGGATCCCTATCCCACTACAACTAAATCGTTCTTTCGCATGTTCACCATCGCACCGTTCCAAGCATGGACATATGAACAATTTTCTACTCTCACTACAGTTCCCATAAAATGTCTGTACAGCTGTACATACCTGATCAAGCCTCAATTGGCGTGCCTCGCATAGTCGAGAATAAATATTTATTTATTTATTTATACTACGCTTGTCAAGCTGGCAGACCGGTGGTGCGCGGGCAGCGCGCTGACAACGCTCCTAAACACTGGCCAGATGGTTGCCTCTTCCATTCCGAAGGTACGCCACAGCTGTCGTGCGATGTTGTAAACACGCATGGGACAGGGCTGCTAAGTTTGGCGGCCAATGCATGTAGCAGCTTCGAATGAATTGAATCAGGGCCAGAATCCCCGGATGGATGTAGCCCTTGCAATGGCTCGAAAAGTTGTGTCTCCCGTATGCTGAGTTCAGTTGCGCAGTAATGCGCCGGTAATTTTGGAACCAGCTCAAGCTGAGGTGGAGTGGTCTCACGAGGAAGGACACCAGTATACTGTGCGCTAAGTATATAAGCCTTATCATAGTCGGTATGCCCACAGGTCCTGTCCGCTCGTAGTAAAGCCGGTATAGCTGCGTTCGTACCGCAGTGTCTCGTTAAGTAAGCAAAGCACTTAACTACACAACCGTCATCGCGTCTTCGTTCTTGCGTCATTACTCCAAGATAAAGTGGGGGTATACTTCCTCATCAACAAGCTAGAACCAAGTATTCGCTATAATAACCACTTCGTTGCAAATAATCGAAAGCCAGGTATTTTGCTTTAAGTCCTGGATGCACCGCGCAAAGGTAACGAGAAAAGTTGTATTGAATATGTCACAGGTATTTAAGCCGTAAGGACAGTCCTGTCCAAGGTGTTGCTAACAACTAAATCATACAACATAGCCCAGCATCACAAACGGAGTGGGAGTTAAAAAGTTGTGTTTATAGGTTGACGGTTTACAGTTGCTGTAGAAGGTGCATTTGAGGTTTGAAAAACCTTCAGAAATCGGAACGCCGCAACTGCGTGCACTCCATAGCGCAACTTCGGTGCACTCTTCGGATAATGACGCCCGGTTGTGTGCAGAAAGGCGATTGCATGTCATTTATGTGGTTCTGCTCGCCAATTACATGAACTTTGTCATAGGTAAGGCGCCAGAGCTTCAGCTGCTTGCACTGCGTCAAAGGGGTTACTTCCTGCTTAAAGCCGCTACGTTGCCTCTTGTGCGACGGATGACTGCCTGTTGGCCGAAGCACTGTTGATGCACCTTTGCACGCAACGTTCCGGTGCCCAACCTACATGTTTGTAACTCCTTTTGTGCAGTAATGATGCACAGACGCCTTGCGGTCCGTCTACCATCGCTCAGTCTATTTGCGTTAGGGCCCAAACTGGGGTGCATACAGCCGAACCGACTCAAGTCTCTCTCTTCCGCATACCCGTGTCTTGCCAAACTACTCCGAAAGGAATAGGGAGTCGATTCTCCACCGTATTGCTTTCGGGACCAATGGCATTTGCTAAGGAGAGCATCGACTTTAAATCCAAAGTCTATGCAGCACTTGTTAGCGATGGCGTTTTCCCAGCCCCCGCTAACCGGGGAACAATTATTTTGGGGGTAAATGTCAGCGTCGACCTTAGTCCCAAAACAAAGCCAACTATTCCGCATGCACAGGTGAAGCAAGTTAGTTACAGAGTATACCATTTAAGGCAGCATTTGTCTCTCTTCCAACAACTAGCGGATCTCGGATTTGCACTAAAAATAACAGCTCTGCTATTCAACATTTTTGGTCCATCTATTGTTTCGGCTACCACAAAGCAGTAAACGGTTTTAATACATACCTCAGCCAAAGACTGTTCACGTTCCTTGACAAGTTGTTCGGTCCGACTTTTTTTTCCCTTCTTCTAGATGTATCATTATCTACATGAAGCACCTCCAGGAACATAACTGCGGATCGAACTGCTCAACTAAAATGCACGATTGCAAGCTACTAACTTTGTTCTTGGGATTTTGTTTGGATATTTACCTGAAACTGGTGGATAAGTTCATCAAAATACAATTTCATAGTAAGCGCGTTTCTTCGAGCAGCCGTCCGCGTTCGTAAGAATATGGTAGCACGTGCCTACTAATCGATCCGTAGTAATGTCGGTGTCTCGGGCCGGTTAGAGCTAGCATCCGAAGGCTAGGCAATAGCCATGCTTTACCTAGAACCAGCCTGTTCGGCTGAGTATGGCGGATGGAGCTGTAGTACTGAAGAAATCGAGCAGTTGACCTTCGTGAAGTGTCCTTTTCGACTATCTTTTGGTATGCATGGTGCACATGTCAAGTTCCTTATCTTTGCGGGTGGTTGAGATCCTCAAGTTCAAGGATGCCATGCGAAAGCGGTCAATTGTTAAAGTTGTGCCCACAGTATGGAGCTCTAACTTAATGCGGTGGCGAATCACATCCGACAAGTCGCCGTTGTTAAACCAACATTCGTGGGCCTTTAAAAATAAATAAATAAACTTTTATTCTCGATAATGCGAGGCACACCTGTACAGGCATGATCATGTTAAGCTAACATAGTGTGCTCAAAATGTACAAAGAGTACATGTTTGGCATAACAGTGAATGTAAGTGTATGGGTGTATATACGTATACAATTGTCCATGAATGTAGCTTGTATTGTTGAATGTCCCGCAGAATTTTTGAGTGATTATTATCGGTAGGAATGTGAGAATAAGCGATTGACGTCCGTTGGTTGGATACCATTTTCCGGATGTTCACGAGCCAGTGACTTTATTTTGGGGCGAGTCACATCCGCCACGTCAGTGTTAATAAGCAGATATTTGTGGCTTTTTACAGAGAGTACGCTTGCCGGGCGAAAACCCACCACGTCCTGGAACACTGCCGCCGAACTATTTGCTGGAACGGGTTAAACCCGAAGCATCCAGCTGGCAGCAGGAGGAGGTTGTTCGGCTAGCCAGCCCATTAAGTCCTGGAAACCTATCATCGATCGGTTTGAACGTTAATATTAATTTGGGAATGCTCCACGCGCCGGGTTATTTGCATCGAAGCGCGCTTTAGTATTTACGTTGCCTAACCTAATAGCCTAGTAATGGTCAGTCATTAGCCCTGGGAGTTAGTCGAAGATGAGATAGAGTTATGGCGAGTCAGGTGAGGATTGCGCAGGTGACAAATTAGAAGCAATGCAGGTGGTGCATTTTCTGTTATAGCATAAGAACCAGGCGGATATTTTATGTTATGAACACAATAACAGGTGTTTCTGTGTTTCGCCTCAGCACAGCTACATGAACGGTCCTTTTGCTCGGAAAGGTTGTGGTTAACCTTAGTGCGCGCCGTGGCCGCAATAGACCACGCGTTCGCAATCCAACCACACGATGGGTGCCACATATTATACTTTGTAGGATAACTAGCATTTCTGTTTGTTCGCCGCTCAAGCCAGATGTACAGTGTAGCTTCCCTAGACTTCAGTTTTCCCAGCCTTTTCCCTGCGAATAGTTGACATATCCCAATTAAAATTACTATACATATGAATAATGCAAGTAAATTTGGTATTCGCTTTTGAGGCTGGTAAAGCTTTTGCTGTTAGTTACACTAGTGATGCCTCATGATTGCAGAAGGTTGAGACCCAGGTTAGTATGCTGGGGTCGAAACCGACTGATACGCCTCCACAGGCCAAGTACTAAAGAACGATGATTGTTTTGGACACGAGGTTACCACAGACAAGCCGGCTCGTTGGCCAGGAAGTGGTGCAACGTCAGCCGCTTGCGCGTTACCCCAGCCGTCTGCGTAGTGTATGCTGTGCATGTGTAGATCAGTGCACCAGCTCGTGTGTGATATGTCTGTCGCCTTCACTGTGCTCATCGGTCCAGGTTAGCTGTATGTTCTAGTACTGACTTAGAAGACAACGCATACTACTGCTCGCCAACGTACTTGCCAAACCCTTATGCACATTACATGATTTGTCGATTTCACGATATACTTCCATTGCCCCATCGTTATTTCGGGTTTCATTCGGGCATAACCCATAGGCTCATATTTTCCAAGACACCACGTTTAACTGCACCGTGGTAAACCCGGTGCTACCAATGCACACAAAGGACGCCCTTCAACAACCTATTATCAAAGATAGAAAGCCGACGGATTTCGTTCACGCGAATCAGTCCAGACTCGCTTTCATGCAACAATACTTCACGAACAAGGGCGTTGCGAAGCAATAATGTCGCAAACCGAGAGGCATCTCTCTACCCGCATATGCTGTGAGCTTTCAATGGAGAAAACGGAAAAGTGTAAGAGCCGATCCCGGAGAAGTACTTTGCATTCTGAAGGGATGAGCCACCTACCACATCGAAGGCTCCACAAAGAGGGGCGTTTATGCTCGGAAGATGTTGCAGTCCGTGTGCTACAGAAACCAATTACTCTGATCAATGCGACGTTCTGACATAAACAGTGGATGCAACCGAATATGTAAGTCAACATCAATGAGCCGAATGTAGATTATGTTGACTACTAAGGAGAGAAGAGGACCAATGTTTGTGTCACAAAGAAAGGCCACAAGCGCCGATAATGCGAATTGTCATTAGCGGAACACTCCATAACAACCTCCAAGTGCATTCCTCGTATTTGAAATGGAGTACTAGAGCTTACCCAGCACAGCGAAGCGTTTTCACTGTGAATGAACCACGATCAAACAGGATTGTGACACCGGAGTCAAGGGTTGCGAAATAATGGACGTTAAAGAAACAGTGGCCCGAAACGTTAAGGCGTTTTTGGACCAAGACGTTTATGACCCCACTTACGCGCGACCTTGAGTCAGGTGATAAGTGGTAACTAATCAAGGTGTACCGCTACCGTGGACCACAGCGTGGGACCCTATGCACCCTACCAGACTTTGAAACATATAGCCTGTTGCGGCATCCTACTTATCTGATACTAACCGCATTCCCTACAGTAAGTAATTGCGGGTTCAACGATATTGTGACGGTTCATGCTAATGACGCATCTCCTAACCCCTACCAGCCGTCCTTGTTGTCCACACTGCAAGGGCGACCTGGTGCGCTTCCTTAGGCGAGCAGAAGAGTACGCAAGCTGAAGGAATGACGTTATAATTTTACAAGTGTAGTTGGTGTACAAGCTTTAAATAAATAAATAAAATACATAAATAAATTATTCTCGTCATTGCGGGGAACACCAGCAAAGGCATGGGCATGGTAATACAGACATTTGTGCTCGACAATTGCACAATTTATTACCTTCTGACCAATAGCATAAGCATTTATGTGTGTGTTGTCATGTAGAAGTACTTTTAAGTGTGTATTTGGAAGTAGCCATATGGTGTATATAAAGGTAACTGTGTGCTTTTTTCTCTGGTTTCGCCATCAAATGAGGGACTCAAAGGAACGCTTGGAATTGGATGATGTCCGTGACGCGTGAGAAGGTAAGAGGGAAGATTTTCAAATCCACGCCACGGTCGGGGGTGTTGGTATCTACCTGCAATGTAAGCGTAACGCGAATTTGAGATAAAATGCAATAATGCCTCGCGCTGTTGCAGTAACTGCCTCCGTAACCTACGAATTGCAGATCTATGGCGCACGTTATGCAGCCAGATTTGATACATTTCGCCACGTCACTGGGCGTGGCGCCGGTGCTGGCAAACTTCTTAAATAATATGTCTATTGAATGGTTGCTTTGCTGTACACGCACTTACCATGCATGGCCTGGTAACTCGTAGCCGTTCGGATTGCCAGCATCCAGCAGCACCTGAGAAATTCACCTGCGAAGCGACCGCGCGGGAATACGCGCTCAGACAAGTTTTCGATACATTCGGAGAGCGTTTCTCCCTGTACGCCTTGCAAAAATTACAACTGATGGATACGAAGCAAGTGAACACACGTTTTTGCTCACGTAAAGCAACTTACGAATCAGTCATATGTCTCTTGCTCTGCAAAGGAGGCTTCGGAGGCGTATATTCTTTCCACTCTGGTGCAATGGATGTGCACGCTAGTTGAGGCTTGTGGAATGGTCTGCCTTACGGCATCCCCGAATGAATTAAGCGCAGTACCCATTGAGTTCAGCTGTGGAGGACGAAGTGCAAAAGTTCTCAAAACAATGGACGGGTGGTCAAACAGGTTATATGGTTGCCGTTCAAAGGCCTAACAGCCTTTTGCATTACTGGGGAGACAATCGTTTGCGCACGGCAGCATGGTAGGCAGTTGCCCACCTTCCCGTGAGAAATGTGAAATACTTACTTGCTGATTCGGCTGTATTTGTCTCCGCCGGCGGTATGGATTAGGGAACATTCTCCGATAAAGCTGATGGTATAACGTAAAGCGCAATCCCGGCATACCTGTTTCCCCTAGGACAACAAGACTTGAGACCAGAATAGGTTAAGGCAGGTAGCTACGGAATCACTGGAAGATGAATACGTGCACGTTACACCCACCTGTGTCCTCCATTGGCACTGCACTTGATTCCGCTGCGTTGGAGCTTGGTGGTGACTTGGCCGACCTATTAGAAAGCTTGACGGGCGCATGCTCCGCGTAAGCAGCAGCGGAAGGCATGCGCTTTTGCATCTTCAGAGGCTTCCTTCATCCTCAGAAATCAATCGTTTTGGACGGCGGCTGTGCAACCTTGCCACCAAGTAAACTGGAAACTTACGCGAAACGCTTGGGCGGAGTTCCCATTACAATGTTTTACTCCGTGTCCTCGGTGTCCCTTTGACTTCCGCGTGATTCTTCTAGAAAGCAAGAGCGCTCAAAGTCATCTGCGCGTTGCATGCAACAATGAACCATACCGGTAGTTCGGACAATGCTGACTCTTTCCTGTCCGTCAAACTGGGATACCTAGGACCCGCACATTTTGTTGGTACTGGTAATGTGGCACGCTTGGAAGAAACGCGGTCACGCAGGTCGTTGGCAACCACGTGCTGCTGATAATGTTAACCTCACTGACCGTGTGTGCAAATCGAAACACGGGATATGACGGTCCTCACAAGGCACCTAAACTGCACGTTGTTGTCAATGAAAACAGAAAATATGGGTAAATGTACCAGTGGAGGAACTGCATATGGTACGCGGATACCCGGCACTTACTAACTGGCTAAACACTAGGTCACAGTCCTACGTCACACAGGCAGCTCATTCCTGCAGGTATACGGCACATAATGCACATTAGGCTGTTGCACACGGCCCGCCACAGTGGATTTTCAGGATGAAGTACGCAAAGTATAAAAACATGACATCAGTTGTCTACGAAAGGGTGTAACAGAGGGACAATTACAGTGCAACCGAGGGCATTAAACATAACGCATTTATATGTTATGTTCGCGATGGACTAGGTGGGCAAGTGCGACTCCAATCCTTCTGCACGAAACACACCCGCATCACTGGACCGAAGTTTATGCACGTAGATGTTGTTATGCACCGTTGTTTCGGCAAATGACAGACAAGTTATAGGTCCTGTGGTCCTTAACTTTTACGTATGCTCTGTATGACAACTGGCTTTTCGGAAACCTTGATCACGGTGTCCGGAGACTTAAAGGAATAGAACACTCCATTGATGGAAAAAGTAAGTTGCCGTTTAATAAATACGAGATATACGCCGTCAATTAATCGGTTCGGTGAACGATAGCATAATGACAGGTTTAAGCACTCCAAACGACGTCATGTTAAATGTGCAACTGGATTCACGGCGTTGCGCAACACGCCTTTAGCAAACAGGTATCCTGTTCGAAGGGAAAAGCAGAGAGATTGTCCAATGATCCATCGTTGCGAATATACAAACGTTGATAGAAAGAACAGGGAATTTGTAGAATGGTAAGACCTGCTCTAAATGCGTCAGCGTGTGAACGTTAAAAGTCATTTCATCTACGCCATAAAGTGGAAGTAGCCCTCAAAGGAAACTTGCAACGCTGAGGCTGCCAAATCCCACGGAGTGTGTTGAAGCATCGGGTGACATAGTAAATAGCTGCCCATGTGTAGCTCGATGAAGTTCTTGTAGTAGGCATAGAGCAACACATTCAGTAGCACCGCTGGTCCAGCGTACCCTAAGAGTTGTCTAAATTCTGTAGCCTTCCAGTAACGAAACCACAAAAAGCCTCTGCAACGGCTGGTGAAATCACGTGGCCGGCGCGATTGTTCAGCTTCCATCAATTCGTGCAAGGACCTGCGTTTCCGCTGAGTATGGTGGCACTGCTTCTTACCAGGGGACGATATCCACAATGTCATTATCCTACGCATTACACCGCGGCATACTGCGTGCATATAGTCAAGTGGGAATGCGCTACTCATATGTATAGGTAAGCATTCGAAAGCTGATTTCTCCTTGTGGCTAGCACGCCGAAACCTTTCCTTCGTACGAAGCCAGCAATTATTTCGTGGAAATGTGGCCCGATGGTTTACGTACTCACTACGTTGACAGCGCGTGTCACAGCTGCTGTATCCGGCGTGTCCTTTGCTTCTCTTCAAGAATGCTCGTGTAGTGGCATCGCACGCTACACCGGATACGTATGCTTTTGATGCAAATGAGTTCTCAGGTATTTTCGCCTCGATCTCACACATTACGATTGACACACGTGAGGGTTTAACTGGACCATGGTATAACCCAACGCAAAGAGGCTCGAAACGACCGCTGTAATGATCCTACACAGAATTGGCCACGCCTGCAGTCGAGACGAACTGAAAGAGGAGAAGCTACCTATTTGCATTTGGACGTTAACCTCCTGTGGTGGGCTAACATTCTGGCACTGACATGCTGTCATCAAACCAAAGGGTAAACCAAGGTGACTGTATGTCCCGGATTCCAAGCTGTTGCTTTACGATTCCAGTGGAGTCTTCATCGGGGCTCTATAGTCCGTCGGCAAGTTGGTGTGGTATAGCCCTAGCGCAGACAGTAACTCATTACCAGCTGAAAGCCATGTACGACAATTTATCATCCACTTTCGGAGATATTTGTGCAGCGTTTTATCCTTTATCGCGGATACTCCGGAGACAACCACGTGGCCCAGAGGATGTTGCTTATCAAACGCTGCGTATACTAGATTTAAATGGTTGGGGTAGTCGCCATCTCACTTTCTGGAACGTTACTGCTGCATGCGTCCCCTTCTGTTTTCAGAGATAGATTCGACATCCTGTGCAACTGCAGTACGCTGGTCTAAGCATTTCTTTAGAAATTGCACATATATAACCTGTTTCCGTCTGAAACACAGTTACACCACTGGTGCCCGCGTGCACAGTGTGCAGTTCGCTAACGCCCTGTGCGTACATAGGCTGAAACGGTTCCGCTTCCTTAGGTCATTTGTAGAACTTTAACCGGCTAGATATATAGTATCGGCACAGGCGATAATTTCTCCTCATACCAAGCGCCTAATGCGCTTGAAGTAACACTGCATGCTTTATAATAGGTAACTCACTTAGGATATACCAACAAAGAAACCCTCGAATTATGACACTAAGTAGAGAGTAGTCAAAGTGACGGAACGCAACAGAGCGCCCAAAACGGTAACCGCCGGCAGTTATGCATTATAACCACGGAAAGTTAGTCCTTCACCTACCAGTATTCCTGTGGATGACAATTTGTGTAAGTCACTTCATTGTGAACAAAAGCGCGTCAACACATTTTTTTATAATTGCTTCCAGAGGCTTCACTGCTGTGATTCACAAAATCGGGGTTGGACCACGATCCCGCAATGAATAACACCCTGTTTCCTGGCGCTGTGCTGGATGGGAGCCCGCAATGGCCTTCCTGCCTTATTTCTATGAGCAACTGGCCTTGCTTTAAGAGGACGCCAAAAAAGCCAGTCTCGACCCAGCAGTACGCTTCTGTCTACTTATAAGAAACACCACACTTTGGCCGCAATGTAATCAGTTTTTCTCCGCTATTAAATAAACTATACCAACCCTGATGCTTTGATGAAAGTTCTTCTTAATTTAAATCCGGCTGGCTAGCCGAACAACCTCCTCGTGCTGCCAGCTGGGTGGTTCGGGTTTAACCCGTTCCAGCAAATAGTTCGGCGGCAGTGTTCCAGGACGTGGTGAGTTTTCGCCTGGCAAGCGTTCTCCCTATAAAAAGCCACAAATGTCTGCTTAACAACACTGCGACGTGGCGGATGTGACTCGCCACAAACTAAAGTCACTGGCCCGTGGATATTGGGAAAATGCTATCCAACCCACGAAAATCAATCGCTTATTCTCACATTCCTGACGATAACAAACAGTCAAAAATTCTGTGGCCCATTCAAAAACACAAGCTACATTCCTACACAATCACATACGTATATACACCCATATACTTACATACACTGTTATGCCAAACATGTCCTTTTGTACAATTTGATCACACTAGGTTAGCTAAATATGATCATGCCTGTAAAGGTGTGCCTCGTATTGTCGAGAATAAAAATTTATTTATTTATTTACTCCTCGTCTATCCCTAATGAATAACAGCCCGTTTTCCTCAACATTCTGATGACAACCTTTTTGAGACCGGCCCCGATGGGACATAGATCACATTTTGGTCAGCTCTAGCGCAACTTTGTATTGCGCTCAACTAGGCTCCATGACAGGAGCATCTTGGGCTCACAGGTCCTCCCCATACTTTGCGGTCCCTGTCACACCACGTGAGCGATCTTGGCCCGTTCAGTTGCACTCATCTTACAGATGTTAGGACTGCTAATCCGACCACAAAAGGTATTCAGCCTACCCCAGTAGTAGCTGAGCGCTTTACTGGCTCCCACCGACAATTAGTTAAATGGGAAGTCTTGAAATAGTAGGCGCTACCGCAAAGGCAACCTGGGTAGCTCAAACCATTTGAAAGCTCCTTCTCGACGCCCAGTTCTCACTGCTCAACAGATCAGCACGTAAATCAGCCTAGTACTATTGAATGGGAACACCGTAAGCCTGTAAGCACTTACCAAGTAGGATGTTGCATAGCGTTGGGGAAGCAATCCGGACGGACAAAGTTTACTTCACTTCTCCCTTCTCTTCTACAATTTGGTTCCTTCGTCTCCATCTTACCCCTTAGTATTTTCCAAATACCTAGTCCACTAGGTCTCTTGCGAATACTTATACTTGTGACCCATGAGTCACGTCTACTAAAACATTTTAACAACATTAAGCCTCATGTGAAATGCCAGGTTCTAGAGTTGTTGCCCTAATTGAAGCTTTTTCATTAAGTCTGAGCACTAGTTACTATAGTCAGCAGTTTCCAAACACCATCAGTAGGTAAGCCGCAAAATAAAAAGTATATCTTTCTTATTGTTGACAATGAGCGCACTTTAAAAGTTCTAGCCCCAATAATCAGACATTTTGCTCTCCACTTATACTCTCTTGACCCCATATACTTAACTTTATCTGGTTTACGTATGCCTTTCGCTATTGTCAACACTAGTAGACAGGCATAAAGAAAAACAGATCCTCTTCTTTAACTGCTTTTGCTCGTAAAACACTCGCATTTCCAGATTTCATTTTACTGGCACGAAAGCTAACCAACGACAGAGAGGCCCCTGTCACACTGGCTGGCTGGAGCCCTAGAAACTTTCTATCACCACTTTTCTTATCTTGGCCGTCCGTGTGTCATTTCTCTTTTAGCTGGCTCCAAAGCCTACCATGCGCTATGCGTAATGGCGGGGGAACGACTAGCTCCCACTGGTTTTTGTTACTATTCTACTCCTGATTTACCTTATCGCTCTTTGCTTAGGGTGCTAGAACAGCTCTTGCCAGGAAAATCACAAAAGAAATTGTCGGTGTGACATTAGAGTACCAGTTAACATTGCCAACTGGATGAACACCGCCGGCACTATCTTCGGAACTTAAAAATGGAGAGAAATAAAGTGAAATTCAGCAAAGAGCTGCACAATAGTGTGCATCTACACATGAGGCATAACAATACCTCAAGTATGAGCAAGCTCAACCACCAGAAGTAGAGTTGTTAAAGCCCAACCAATGTAGACCAAAACGGATTTCACGCCCAAAGGCAATTAGCTAAATTTACTAAATTTTCCCATGCTTATTTCTTTATTATTGGTGGCAGGCTCCTATAGCTCACTGACGTGAGAGACAGAGCCACATGAATATAGAAAATCGGCCCTAAGGGATAAATCTTGTGATGTTTAGCTAAGTAATGTGTGTATTTTGTGGGCCGAAATCTGTTAACGGATCTGAAAGATCCCCAGGATTAATCAGGTAGACCTGGCTCATGCGGGCTTGTTGTAAGCTTTAGAAAAGTTTAGAGGCTTAAAAAATGCTAAACTCTATTTTACTGGTTGTTTATGTGGCTCAGTATCCACTGAAAATGATATGCTATGGCCTTCTAACCGTGAGTTAATTACAAGCTCCCCTGAATTCCCATGTAGATATAATATTCCTTGCTGGATTTCTAGCGTTTTCGCGCAAGATCATCCCTTATCTGCATATATTTGTCATGTATGCCTGCAAAGTTTACTTTTCGGCCACCTGCGCAGTCCGTAGTTGTCGCAGGGTATTACGGGCTAATTAGAGCATTTCTGGATAGCTATGCCTATCTAGAACATACGCCGCTTCCCTACTTTTTATATTTTCTTTTCTTTTTTCTGCTATCTGCTTGCAAAGCAGAAAGCCATTTTTAGCGAAAAATAAAAATGGCCTTATTCGTAGACCATCATTTAATTGCGAATAACTCGCAAACTACTGCACGTATTGTGTTGCTTTTACGTTCAACGTATTCAGGCGCTAAAGCTGGTCCAGACCAGTGTAATTTTGTGCCACTTTAAGCGGTATTCTAACTGTAGAAAGGCTTTTTCTTTTATCTGAGAATAACTCAGGTTAAAATTTTGCGCCGGAGAGCAATATCAGCGTAGAAAAGTAGGGCTGTATTTTTTGTTAATTGATATTTTTCGACTGCACCACGCGGCTTTATTTTCTCTCTTAACAAATTGTTTCTATTTTTGTCCTCATTTATCGGAATTGTTTTCAACTTTTCGTATGCCTCACAATCCCTTCACTCATTTCTTCCGTGTGCGCACAATTGGGGCAACTGATTGGCCAATTAATGTGCGATCAATTTAAAGTGCACCTTCGGCGAATTGGATTCTGTTCCAAGGAGAAAAGGCACAACTACACCTCCGCGAAGTTGTCACAAAAGAACAAGGAGTTCAATATCACCCGCAGGAACCAGAAACATGTCAAGGTGGGCGCCTGCGACCCAGTAGCTGTATATCAAACAATGCTAATGCATTTGTAATTGCTGACGATGAACATATACTTATATTTTACCTACTTCCATGCAAGAGCATCGGATTTATGTAAGCATTTTTCTGAACCCTTTAGGGTGCAGCCTCTAACAGGTCTAGAAATTTACCTATTTATTTATTTAATTGCACTGATACGCCAGACTGTCAGATGTTTCGTCGTTCCTTTGTCGCTGGACGCCTCCCGTCTGCATGGAAAGTGGGCATTGTCAAACCCGTCCACGAATAATAAATAAATAAATAAATAAATATTTTATTCTCGACAAAGACAGACACGCCTTTTGGGCATAATCAGCATATTGCATTATTGTACATGATAGCAGAATAAGCAGCACCAACAGTGGAAGTAGTACAGTTGGAGACAGTAGTGTGGGCCCATAGAGCCCAAATGTTGTATGTAGTCTATGTACACAGAATGCGAGAGGTAAAGATAGTGATCAGATCACTTATATGGTACGTTGATGAGGAACTAGTCCGATGTGGTCCCGTAAGCAATGTAAGTCAGTGAGTGAAGTATGAGGAAACGGGTGAAAAATACTTACGAATAGTGGAATGTCACTAATCAGATATGTAGGCGTGTTCGTGCGAGAGCCGATATATACACAGAACTTGTAAATGTGGTGTCGGTCAACTTGCCAATGTGTTAGGGGCGGTGACTTTATTGAGTGGCGAGTCACATCCGCCACGTCGCAGTGTTGTTAAACAGACATTTGTGGCTTTTTTAGGGAAAACGTTTGCCAGACGAAGACCCACCACGTCCTGGAACACTGCCGGCTGTTGATATAACATTGGCAAGATTGTATCTGACCGCTTACCCTCGCGGATATTCGCAGCCACGTAACGCCAATTTGTTTCCTATGACTGTGTAGTCGCCTTCGGAGTCCAGTACAAGTGGTTGGAGCTGTTGAAGTCGGACGACTCAGGGGACTTGTATTGAATTGATCAGTTTCCTAGGTTCTTTAGTGTGTCATGATTATGAAGTGCGGGTTTTTCTTTGTTCTTTATTGAATCCGTGCCTATGGGAGCGTCGCAGGTACGTCATCAGCGGTGTTCGGTGCAGGTAATGTTGTCCATGCACTACTATACACGGCAGAGAACCGACAAACTCCAACCAGCTATCCTTCAAGCTGTTTCATGGCGACAGCGTGTAAAGTTATGAAACGGATACTGAGACATGCTCTTCATCTATATCCCGAGGAACAGAATGCCAGCTCTTATGAGTAACATGGTTTTCGAATGGTACGCTCATGGGTCTCAAACTGGCTCGTGGCTAAGGTAGAATGGGAAATCGTTAGATTCCGATATACGCTTGGACGTTGTTTGTTGGTTCCATCAAAACGTTTGCCAAAATCCCGCATTAACGGCTCCTGTTTAAACTACCTGCGAACAGTGTCGCTGTGCATTTTCTCTCTCTGATCTTCGATGAAAGTAAAGTAAACTTTACCTCTTATTTTAATGACTAGGGCGGTCCCAAAAGATTCTGTCCTCGGCCCAAGGCGCTGCAGTGTCTTCATCAACGATTTACCGTCCGCACGCTGGAAGGATTGCCTAATCTACACTGACTACCCGAAAGTGTGGGTAGATGTATGCAGATTGGAAGACGCTATCAAATTACAATTGACGCTCGACCTACTTCACGATTGGTCGAGGACGTGGCAGTTACCCGTAAGGCGCGATAAACGTCCAGTTCTTCCAGTAAGTGCGTCTGGCCTATTTGGCCCTCACCATGTCGGTGGTTACTTGCTCAGAAAAGCCACCTATGAAAAGGACCTTGGAGGGATAATGTTCCCAGACTTCAGACCTATTTAGTGCATCCGGAAGACGACGGCGGCCTACAGTATGTCCCATGCTATATGTAGTAGGTTCTCAAGCCTCAGCCAGGAGAGCTTCTGACCCCTGTTTAACCTATTTGTGCGCCCGATTATCGGATGCGGAATACTTGTCTCTAAGCCTCTCACCATTCCTGTATGTGATAAGGTTAGGAAAGTTCAAGTACAGTGCTTGTCTTATCCTCCACAGCCTCGATGACCGTGTCTGTTCTCACTAAATGAGCGTCGCCGCGTAGAGGTTTCTTTCCCTCGAAGTCTTCCTGGCGAAGAGCTTGAAAGGGAGTGAGGGGAGTCCTGCAGCATTACGGAGAGTGCGGCACGAAGCCACACGTTGGACCTCTCCAAACCGATGAGCCTCTGTGTGCCGCCCATTTGGGATTTATTAACGTGCGTAGTGGATGACTGTAACCGCTTGCCGAGGTCAACCGCAGCTGCGTGGATCGAGCGACGTTGCACATGATTGTTGGATTAACATCAGAGAATGCCGGAGTTCCGCTGCTCCCAAAGCAGCTGCAGCGGTCCAATGCGGAAATTTGGTTCGCAGTGACCTGTAAATGGTGGAGCTAACGAGGGAGCCACTTTCTTAACTTCGTTGTCCAATGGTCCACAAACTGTGTATTCTGAGGAAAGTCAAGTCCAAGGGTGCACTTTGTAGTCTGACACCATTTAGTTAATCATAGTGTGACGTAGGCCGAAAATCAGCAGGTAGATTAAAATGGCACTTAAAAATAAGAAGATTTCAAGAACATACGTTAGGGAAGTTACTGCGCAGTGCGCTCTCGAGTAGGGGGTACCACACAAAGGTACCCAGCGTGTTGACACCCAGGGCAGGTTATGTCCGGTTTCAAAGAGTAAATAGGCTCCCGCATAACCAGCGTCCAGGTTCTTTTGCAACGGCCAACAAACTAAGGCATGCAGTAATTTAACGTTTTGTGTAGCTTCCTTTCCTTTGGCAAAACAGTGAAAAAAGACAAAAGAAAACGCCTGTACTTCCTTAGATCAAAGGTTACGAAGTCTGACAAGGTTAAATCAACCAATTCCGAGAAATGCTTCACGCAACGCTTATCCAAACCATGGATGATGACTACTAATGGTAGTTCTTATCAAGGCAGAAGGAATTTTGTTCCAACTATAAACTACACGATTCATTCATTGGAATACATTTGAATAGATAGATTATTGAGAGCAGAAGTCAGATCCCTTGTCACCTCCATCTGTTCCGTGTCATCACATGGTGGGTGCTTGCTGTCGGAAAACGTTACCTCTTCGGAGATCAGCACCATTGAAGTACGAGCTACAGGACCCCGGCATGGGCATAAGGTAGTTGTCTAGCAATAGCTTGAAACCTTCATCCATCTGCTAGTCAATCATTTGTTTCGGCAATGTTCTTGTCATTTATCACTATGGAAGCAGACAGTTTGCAGCCGAAAGCAAAGTATCCTCGGCTTCAACAAGTTCCATTTGTGGCACCGTGTCGAACTGTCCAGACTTTATCTCAAATTTCTAACTTAAATCCCTAAAATTTAAGCTACAATCCACCCCCGCGAACGGTCAGAAGCAGCAGGTACAAGCGGGTCGTAGGACGTGCTACCATTGCGGCTTTCCATAATTGTTCCGATGGTGGACCGGCTGAGTACGACGGTGCACCCCAACCGGCCGCAGCCTAAAAACATGACACCATTTCGAGACTTCTGTGCATTTGACATGTGTTACTACACGACCGACAGTAGCACGGCTGAGTCACGTCGGAATCTGCTGAAACCAGGGCGCGACAAGGCCAGGCCAGTGCGGACCGCAGGCAGGTTTTCCATCCCTCCAGAGTAAGTGGGTTGAGTCAGCTCAGGAACTTTCAACCGAAGATGACAGCTTATGACCTAGAAACTGAGTCCTGTTCCGTGCTTAATACACTTACCCTAGCAGGCTTCTGTGCTTTAGTTTCGTCCCCACCTATATTGGCGGTGATAGAGAGTGACAGGGCAACGATACGAAACTAGTCTTGAATATTCATACCCGGTCGCCCATAAATGTACTCAATACCTCGGAAAGCAATTATAAATAAATAAATAAATAAATAAATAGTATATTCTCGAATTTCCGAGACACACCTGACCAGGCATGATCAACGTTTACAAGCAATTTATGTTTCGCAACAAACACGTTGCTATGTATGTAATCGGCAGTAAGCCGAATGTTGTCCAAGCTTTGGAAATTGTAAAATTAATCTTGAGGTATAAATTCGTCAAAACATGACGACAAGTTGGGTTCTAATGGGCGTAGTGTAAACAGGCTGTGCATTCAGTTTGTAGAGAAAACTTGTCAGGAAAATATTTCATTAGGATTCAGGTCGGCTTGCCAGTATAGTTGTAGGCAGTGCCTTTATTCAGTGGCGAGTCACATCCGCCACGTCGCAGTGTTGTTAAGCGGACATTTGTGGCTTTTTATAGGGAAAACGCTTGCCAGGCGAAAACCCACCACGTCCTGAAACACTGTCAGAAATCCGTTTGTACACTAATGTAAAACTGGCAGAGCAGCTCGTCGACTGATATAACCCTCGGTTAACCGCCATCAATTGCCTTCTAATTTCCTCTGTTAGCTGAACAGGTTATTTTGGTCGGGGCGGCCATAATGGCTGAGGCCTATGGAGGGTTAGACCTTCGTCATCTTCGTGTCCATGTGAGCAAAACTTCAATTTCTTGCTATTAGAATTTACAGGATTATGTATACTTCGCAGGAGTATAAAGGCGTCATGTCCAGCTACCATTACTGGACGACGGTCGTGGTAGTGTGTGCATTTTTATCCACTTGTTGTACAGCCGTGTTCTATGTAGGTCCTTGGGGTGTCCGGAGCTCTTTCACTTCCGATCCAGATCCCAAGAACAGGCATAAGATGCATAAAAGCTATGGAGAATAACATCAGACAACCAGTGTCAGCGAATGCACAAAGACAGCGGCGAAAAAAATCAAAAAACAACAAATGAGCATAGTGGGCAAACGGGGGCGACCGTTAGACGAGCAGTGGTTAAAGTGCCGTCCCTTCCGGTTACCGGATACATTCATAGTTTCGTAGTTTTATTTTTATAGTGTAGTAGAGAGTAAAAGTAAAAAGGCGTGTGCCAGTTCCTTCACCACCCGTTCACTGGCTGGATGGCGCGTGTCCTTGCTGACATGTGTTCACCAAAGTATCAGCACAGCTGCAGCAAAAACCGTGGAATCCAGGCGTTCTCAGCATGTAGTTGTCTTACCGCTGCTTGAAACGTGCCTCTGAATGTTCGCTGACCACATATTCCAGTAGCGGACGCGGAACCCTTGCCGGTAATACCGTTTCCTACTGCTAACTAGCGTCGAGTTATTTACATTGAGTTGGAGGACTGCTTGCACCTCTCGTGCCAAGTTTTGTTCCAGGTGGTGGCAGGTCCCCACGGCGGCAATGATAGTCCAAAGAGAACAAGTTCATTAGCTGAGGTCGGAGGAGATAAGCCAATTCGCGCAGCGTTGCTGCAGTCTTGGATCCAAGACGCTAAACCTTCTAGAGTAAAGCGCACTCAACCTTGTGAGACGATGCAGGGCAGGTGCGCCATATTCCAGTATTAGTAGGAGGTGAGAAGCAAGCAGAAGCTTGAAGATTTCAAGTGTTATGTTTGAAGATGACCTCCGTATGGCGCAGAGTACCCTGTTGGCGGAAAGGCTTTCCGCAACCTATCTGGGATGGTTTTCAAGTTATTGGGTACAATCATACACAAGTCCTTCCCAGAAGTCGCATTTCTTAGCAAGAAATCACCAAGGTGGTAGGTGCCAAAAGGTTCTGAAGAACCGACTGGATGATCACAGCATTTGTCATGGTTGATAGGTAACTGCTACTTCATCAGCCCGTCGTGCAGTACTCAAGCGTTAGTTGTTATTTGTTCGAATCTGCAAGCCTAGACACTCCTGACCGCGGTACTATTATCCACGCACGAGTTAAGTGTCTACGCGCCGCCGCGCTTCTGTCTCATACGATGTGATCTCCCCCGTACACTTAATGTATGCCTGCATTTTTTCTGTTTGCTGTCCCATCTTTATTTAACCTTTTTAGGTACCTTCTGAGGACCATTTTTATCTCACCAGGTCAGCGCACAGACTTCCTTTATCTTCTGCTTTATTATGTTCAGTCTTCCCTTACTCAATGCAAGGTCTTTGACAATTATACATGGATGATCCGGCTATCTCACTGGCTTTCCCAGGCTCAGTCTACCTTAACACCCTAGCACAATTTGAGTAGCTGCGCGACGCTGAGCTTCAGCCACTTTGGCTCTGACGTACTTAAAAACCTTAATGTACGCTGGCCCTCCCTGGTTCGTTGTTCTTTCATTATTAAACTTTTCTCAGCTCTCATCTGTCTAGCAAACATAGCTCACGTGGTTAGCGCACAGCCACTACTTAGTTTCGCATTTCTAGGTGTTCATTTATCTCTTACTCGTTGCCATTTCTCCAACGTTCATACATGCATGCCTCCAGTCCTCCACCTAGCTTTCCCTGGCCTTATCCAACTGTACAATTATCTCCGCACCATAGCACGGCCTGATAATCTGCGCGCCGCTGCAACTTAGACTCATATGCTGGGACGTCTTCAGCCACAATACTCTATGCTTACATTTAGCCAGTTCGCTGCACTTTCTTCAATTAAACTATCTTAGCCCTGTTCTAGCCCTTGATCTTATCACACCTGATCAGCCCACAGCAGCTCGTTACGCTCGTTCTTGGATGTTCATTAATCAGTTACTGGCTACTACGTCTTCGACACTTGCTGATGTGTGATTCCAGCCCACTCACTGGCTGTTCCTGGATCAGCATATGGTAGTACCATTTCGTTGGCACCATAAGATGCCTTGTACCGCTGCGCGACGTTTTACTTAGGTCTCAAATGTCTTGCCGTCCTTAGCAACCTTAAGGTATACGTACGTTCCGCACGTCGGTTTTCCTGTAATTGAGCTGTTTTAGCTCTCTTCTATTAATCAATTTTTTACCTAGTCAGCACACAACCGCATTTTAACCACGCCTTTCTAGGTGTTCTGTTATCGTCTTGCAGTTTTGTTGCCTGCCCTTGCTTAAGTAGGGTCTAGCTCGCTCCATCTTACGTAGCACTAATCTCTTCGTACCCCATGTCGTCTTTATTTCCTGATCCCCTGAACAATTTTACCCCGCGCTTGCTATCAATCTTTCTGCTGCTTTACCGCCAATTGACCTTTGAAGCACTCTTCTTGCTAGCCATTTATATTTTTACTCACTTATTCTGCGCTTCCTATTGATATAGGCTGGCTAGCCGAACAACCTCCCAGTGGCGCCAGCTGGGTAGTTCGGGTAAATCCCGTCCCAGCAAATGGTTCTACGGCAGTGTTCCAGGATGCGTGGGATTTCGCCCTGCAAGCCTTCTCCTTAAGAAACTACAGATATCCTTTTAACAACACTGACGTGGCGGAGGTGACCCGCCACTAAATAAATTCATTGCCTTCCCTTTTCTGGTGGATCATTCACACATCACGGACGCCAAACGATTCGAAGCGTTCCATTGATGTCCCCTTTGATGACGAACCCAACGAACAAAAACACACACAGAGTCACATTTACCTGAGCATGCAACATGGCTACTTCCAAATACAGACGTAAACATACTTGTAAACAGACATATATATTCCTATACTATTTGGCAAACTGTACTAATGTGTGCAATTGCCGACCATACATGCCTGTAGTACTATGATCACTCCCTTGATGGTTTGCCTCGCAATGACGAGAATAAACTATGTATTTAATTATTTAGTTCGTTATTCTATTGTTGACAGTCTGCTAGCTCGCTTTTCTTCCTTCCCACGCACTTGACGCATCCTAGTAAACTGATACATCGTGGATGGCGCACTGATAAACCCTCTGTTCTCTATGTAGATGGTAGTAATATATCTCAAATGGCTATAGCCAAACGTTCAAAAGGCACGTTTAGCATAATCATCGTTGCACATTGTACACCATTTTATCTCCACGCTAAATGTTATAACATAGGACTTCAAAAATGCTTGCTTCCGCCTCTGTTCTTTGCGGTGTTCTCTCGGTTGTTTTTCACTTTTCCTTTTCTACGAGGTCCGGAACTTCTTGGAAAGCTGGGATTAGACTAAGGAACAGCACCTTTGCCTGAGACAAATGAAAGGATCCACAAGTACCTATATGGAGCATGGCTATAAACCAAAGGGATTCAACTGCATCCACCACTAGGATTATTGTCCAGCGTGGAAAGCTGGATACCATGTCTCCACACGCCCTGAATGTATATATTATCTGAAAAATCTAGACAAAGGAAACTTGAACGTTTTGCTCACCTGACACTGTACAGGACGACTCTTCATGAGATTCATCCTCGACTGGTCTCAGCGGTTATGGCCGCCCTGACCAGGCTGCCTGATTAGAAAACTGAGGAAATTAGAAGTCATTTGACTGCGAATAACCCAGTGTGAAAGCATTCGACTGGCTGCTATGCCAGTTGTACATTTGTGTCTAACAGCATTTACGGCAGTGTTCGAGGTGGTGGTGGGTATTCGCCTGCCAAACTTTCTCCCATTAAAAAGTGACAAATGTCTTTTTAACAACACTGCAACGTGGCGGATGTGACTCTCTACTGACTAAAGTCACTGCCCCAACTACGTAGTGGCAAGACTACTTCATTCATGTTTCAATCTCTGCTTGACACGTACAAGTAGAACGTACTCTCCGTCTACATATACCGTTTCTCTACGCTTATAGGGCGTTTAATTTTCATTATGCCTACTTGAACCCAAAGTATCGTCATTCATTGACGCCGTTAGTTTTCCCGCTTACTTCCTCAATCTCCGCAGCCTGTACAACTTTCGGCCACTGCTGGTTACATACATAGCAAATTGTCTTTTGCGAAAATAACTGCCTGTAAATTTTGTTCATGCCTGATTTGATGTGCCTCGATAAGTTTGAGAATAAAACTTTTAGTTATTTATTCAGTTATCAGGGTAGATCAAACCGTCAGCTCGAAGCACCTCTGGAAGTTCGCTGATGAAGCTTTTTAAAAGTTCGGGACCAAGGACGGTGCACTGTAAAACACTAATAGTCATGAGGACAGGCCTAGCGGAAACCACATTGAGCTTCACCTTCATGGTACGAACAACCAGGAACTCAGCAATCCAAGAGAAGCCATTGCCCGCGATGCTAATCTTCCGGAGCGTACTAAGGAGCTGTTCATGTGGAACCCTATCATATGCTGTGCTGAAATCAACAAAACCAACAACTAAGCGATTACCGGAATTCACCAGCTTCGCCCACTTCTCGCGGGCAACAAGTAGGTTAGTGATACAAAAGCGTGCACTTTGGAAACTGTGCTGAGGAGAACTAGTGATATCCAGCGTCCCGAGATGAAGCTGAAGGGCTCTTTTAAAAATCTTTTCCGTCGTCCTACATACGAGCGACGTCAGGCAGCTCCGTCTGTAACTCACAGGAGGCTCTCGGTTTCCTCCTTTGTGGATTGGCTTCACGATACATGCTTTTCAATCAATCGGTAGGCGTCTAGCTTCCAAGGAGTGACAAACCAACTAGCAGATCGGCTCAGCGACCTACCCAGTCAATGTCTTCAGGAACAGGGATGAAATTCAGCAAGGCCTGGCGAAGAGGTGAGGTTCAACCTGAGTATAATACTCAGTACCATGTTCGTGGTATTTTCTAGGTGCTCCAAGGGAATGGGATGCGCGGGCACATCGTTATTGTATACGGGACCTTCAGCCGAGTACGGTGATAAATAGTGCAGAGCCAGAAGACAGGCTTAAGCTTCGTTGTCATGAAGTATAGCCACATCCTCACTCGAATACAAGGCACAAAGACACAACTCGCTCAAGTACCTCTTTTCAGGCAAGTGAAGAGCTTTATCCAGTCACTACATGAATGCTCAACCAGGCGAGGCTCATATTGTTCCTGCTTATCGTGTGTTTTCATTGTACACAGATTCCTGCGCGTTTTGTAATTATCATAGTCGGAAGCCAATCACGAGAACTTGATTCCGTCCCCTCATTTTCTTCTCCTAGGCAGCAAGGTTCTTAGCTATCTATCAAAATACTAGGACATTTAGCGAATTGCCTGTCATCAAACGGCAGGTACAACTTCAACTAAAATATAAGCCACAGTTTTCAGAATAAGCGATTTGAGTGCCAGCTTATCCTCTTTTGATATTTATACTCAGTTTATATGTCATACTCGTGCACAGCTCTATAGGACACATCAGTGTATAGGTATTATGCAATTCTAGATCCTATGCTCCCAACGCTTTTGCTATCACAACATTCCCTTTCCCGATTTTATTACGCTGGCATGAAAGCTAACCATACGGCAGAGCGGCTCCTGTTCCTCTGCTAGCTGGACATGCAGAAAGTTTTGACGATCACTGACTAACCTTAGTATCCGTGTGTAACCTTATCTTTTATCTGGCTCCGAAAACTGCCCTACGTTATGTGGAATACTGGGTGAAGAACCAGCTACGTTTTGTAGACTTTCCGAAGTTTGAATTGTACTACTATTCGTGCGGGTTATCCGGGGAAATGAAACAGCTCTCGCCAGAATAGCCACCGGAGTGAAAACTGGCGTGACATCCATTACCCCACTTAGCAGGCATCCTTATATTTTATCCCAAATATGGGCCTGACCAATGGCAAATAGACTGTAGAGAAATCGGCTCGCCATCTTTCTAGCATCCAGACCACTGCCCATAGCTTCCGCCTACTGCCTAAAGCAAATCCCACCGACCCGGACATTCTTACCTAAAAGACGGGCCAACTATTTTGAGAGGCGCTACCTCCTCCTGCACTTCAGTTGACAGCCAACTCGTTATGGCAAATATGACAGGTCTAAGGCTCGTCTGCTTCAGGTAGCACCCAGTACGTAAACACCAGGCTTCGGCTTCAGAGGTAACTATCCTAACAAGTAGTCTCTATGAACAGCGTACTAATTGCCATTACTTTACAGTATCGTGCTTATATAAGCGCAACTATATTCTGCTAGTTAACTTTATCGACTCTTTCCCATAAAATTGTTTGAAGCCTGCTGTATGCCAACGCAAACCCGATAACTGCCAATCCGAATCACCGGACTGATTTCTCGACCCAAACCTATTTTTTGCATTCATTTCTACAGCCAGGTCGATGAGAGACACCGTCTACTCCGAACTTTATAGATAGTTCTCGGCTTCAAAACCCGGGAGTTTGTGAGCATCCCTAATCCTTTAACGGTCGCCTTCCCTGTTGTTCCTAGACTGCCAGCGGAGCATCTAGGTGATAAGAGGAAATCTGGTGAGGTCCACCTTACTGCATAGCACCCCTTAACGGATATTACTGTCTGCCCCTGTTTAAGCAACTTCTACTTAAGCAGTTCGCTTGGCAATACCAGCAAAGCAGAAACGCCAACGGCTTTGCAAACTAGGTGACCGCAGGTTTATCTCTGACACTGGTTTTAGCCATACCTCATCGCCCTCTTCTACATGTACCATATATACATGACTGCCGTATTCCATAGTGTCTAGCTTAAGCAGCAGGTTTGCCTTCATTTATCATCATTAGCTCCATTAGCGCTTCCCAACTAGTTCGACGCGATCCACCGCATATTTTTATACCAACAACTCTTTACATCTGACTACTCCGGCCGTTCCAATAGAAGCTATCACCGAAACGGAGCAAGCTTTTGCCAAGAAGCATCCGGAATA
>OX104071.1:46636227-46653909 GCA_944474145.2 Dicrocoelium dendriticum
GCAGTGTGGTGTGGAAACTACCTTGATAAATCTGCTGTGACAACAGAGATTTCACTTTCCCCAACTACATACAGCGAGGGGACTGGCACCTCCAATGCAGAGGACAGGTCATTTTGCCTGATGTAGAAGCACCAAACAGATTTTTGCCCAACCCCGAAGCCTATCCATGACATTCTGGTTTGCCTCAGAGCCCCAAGGATTTTCAAAATATTCCAGAGCTTTTGGTCATCGGCAAACAATGGCGACCGCAGTTCAAGCTCCTGAGTTAGATCAAGGGTATAACTTGCGCAATGTAACGACCCTAGAACGGTGCCTTGCGCAACGCCGCTACGAACAGCTTGTCTAAGGGAAAGGCAACGTCCCGCTCGTATACACCGTTCTCTTCCCTCTAGGAATACGGATATTCAATTAAAAGTGTCTTTGGATAACCCATACGACCTCAAATTTAACAAGTCCTTGATGTGGGACGATGGCAAGGGCTTTTGAGCAATCAACGAAAAGCACACCGATTGCGTGCTCGCTGTCTACTGCAGCAGCCCAGGTTACAAGTGTTACAAATACATTTGTCAGACATGAACATACCTCACGCAACCTTTGCTGTGCAAAGGTGAAACTTACTTAGGTGCTACTTCCCCGAATGCCTGCTCGAAGTTTCAAACAAATTAATTACTACGCTTGTCAAGCTGGCAGACCGGTAGTGCGCGAGCAGAGCGCTGTCAACGCTGCTAAATATCGGACAGATGGTTGCCTCTTCCTTTCCGAAGGCACGCCACAACTGTCGTGCGACGTTGTAAACCTGCATAGGACAGGGCTGCTAAGCTCGGCGGCCAATTCATGTAGCAGCTTTGGTTGAATTGCATCAGGGCCAGAAGCCCTGGATAGATGCAGCCCTTGCAATGCCTCGAAAAGTGGTGTCTCCAGTATGCTGAGTTCAGTTACGCAGTATTGCGCCGGTAATTTTGTAACCAGCTCAAGCTGAGGTGGAGTGGTCTCACGCGAAAGGACACCAGTATACTGTACGCTATGTATATAAGCCTTATCCTAGTCGGTATGCTCCCGGGTCCCGTCCGCTCGTAATAAAGTCGGTATAGATGCGTTCGTACTGCAGCGCCTCTTTAAGTAAGCAAAGAACTTACCTACACAACCGTGATCGCGCCTTCGTTCTTGTGTCATTACTCCAAGATAAAGTGGGAATATAATTCCTTGTCAACAAGCTAGAACCAAGTATTCGCTCTAATAGCCACTTCGTTGCAAATAATCGAAAGCCAGGTACTTTGCTTAAGTCCGGGATGCACCGCGCGAAGGTGACGAGAAAGGTGTATTGAATATGTCACAGGAAGTTAAGCCGTGAGGACAGCCCTGCCCAAGTTTTTGCTAACAACTAAATCACACAACATCGTCCAGCATCACAAATGGAGTGGAAGTGAAAACATCGTATTTGTAGATTGGCGGCTTACAGTTGCTGTTGAAGGTGTAGTTGAGGTTTGAAATGTCTTCAGAAATCGGAACGCCGCAACTGCGTACACTTCACAGCGCAACTTCGGTGCACGCGGCGGATAATGACGCCCGGTTGCGTGTAGAAAGCGATTGAATATCGCTTATGTGGTTCTGCTCGCCAATTACATGAAAGTTGTCGTATGTAAGGCACCAGAGCTTCAGCTGCTTGCACTGCGTCAAAGGGGTTACTTACTGCTTGAAAACCATTAAGCTGCCTCTTGTGCGATGGATGTCTGCCTGTTGGGCGAAGCAGTGTCGATGCACCTTTGCACGCAGCCATCCGGCGCCATACCTCCTTGTTTGTAAATCCTTTTGCGCCGTAGTGATGTACAGACGCCACGCGGTCCTTCTACCATCAATCAGTCTATTTGTGTTAAGGCCCAAAATGGGGTGCGTACAGCCGAACCGACTCAAGTCTCTTTTGCGCCTTCCCGTGTCTTGCCCAACTGCTCCGAAAGGAAAAGAGAGTCCATTCTCCTCCGAATTGCTTTTGGGACCAAAGGCACGTCCTGGGAAGAGCAACGAGTTTAAATCCAAACTCTATGCAGCACTTGTCAGCGACGGCGTTTTTCCAGCCTCCGCTAACCGGGGTACAATTCTTTGGGGGTAAATGTCAGAATCAACGTCAGTCCCCCAAAAAGCCAACTATTCCGCATCCCCAGGTGAAGTAAGTTAATTACAGAGTTTACCATTTAAGGCAGCATTTTTCTTCTAACAGCTAGCAGACCTCAGATTTGCACTAAAACTAACAGATCTGATATTTAAGCTTCTGCCTCTGTGTCCTAGCAACCAATACACTTGTAAAGCTTTTCTCAGCTTTTGTGCGACCCCGCTTAGAATACTTTATCCAGGCTAGTCCGCCCTGTCTTGTAAGCGAAAAATGGAACTGTAGAGGGTTTTGCGAGTGGCTACGAGGTTAGTGCAGGGATTACTGGAGCAAACATATCGCAAACATTGCTTAGCTTGGGTACGTACTAAATGCAACACCGGAGAATTAGAGGGACTAGATTCTCACTTACCGTATCCTAACGTGTAAGATCGGTCCAGACTTGTGCTAGCTATTCAGTCCCGCCAAACTGCCTAGTCACCGAGGTAACCCGTTTCGTTTGCACCAACTACATTCTGACCGGGCACAGACGGATACACGGTTGTCGCGCAGGATTAGTAAAAGTTAAAACTTGCTTCCAGAGCACGTCGTTATGGAGTCTGTTGGTGAGGGTTTTGAACGTCAGTTAGAAGCACTTGGGTGTCAGTACCAAACATTTCCCTTCTCCTCACTGACCTGTAGCTTTAACATTTTGTTTGTTTTTCAAGTTTCTTTTCACTTCTCGGTATTGGTATCTAGCTGACATCCCTCCTCTTTTTTTCTTAGCAGAGACTGCTAAGCAGGAAATGCGAGCAGTAATTGGTTAAACCGTGTGTGATGCGGTCTTTGTTTTAGGCTTTTTAATGTCTCAAGCAGACCTATCGATTCCAGATACGCTGCGTAAAAGAAGAATCATTCACGGGATTATCCTCTCTTTCCCCTCCCAAATGAAATTGAAGTTTCTGTCCTAATTGAGTGTTAAGTAAAGTTGAACTTACGTGTTCCGAAAAGCTAGAAATCACTGCTAAAATGTTTTACATGTAAAATCCATAGAACACATAAATCTCCATGCAAAGATTCATTTTCAGGTTGTAGTTTTATTAGTGGGCAATTGCTTGGAACCCTTCGTTTGGTGCCTTTTCTCAAGGTCGGCTCATGGTGCTTCCTCTCTACCCAGCGAGAACGTCGAGTCCGCCACTGGCGCGAATTTGAATAAAAGCGGTTGTTCATCAGGACAACCGGTTTCTGAGTTCTCTGAATCAACGGGTTTTATTGGGGTAATTTGTAAATAACTTGTTTGTAAAGAGGTCAGTAGCCTCAAAAAGCTAAAAAGTAAACTGTACCGTGCCTATTTGCAAAGTCGAATAAACTTGGAAAGGTTGATATATAACAGTGCGTAAGTGGTTAAAAATGAAACGAAATATAAAAATGATTTATGGAAGGCCGCAGTATGTCCTTGTAAAAAGAAGGAAGTGCCCGCACGCATGGTAAATATTCCAAGACGTAGAAGAACAGAGTTATGAACATGGTAATTAAGTAGAAATTTATTTTCAATAGGGGTTATTTATGAAATTGGTAACCGTATATTCGACATAATGACTAGAATACTTACTAATGGATAGATAGAGGAATGCGTGTGCAAAATTGAAAAAAGCTGTCGAAGGGGATATAGGGTTGGCGGCATCCGGTTTCGGATTTGCCTGTCACTGTGGGAAGCCACAGGACTCCTGCGCCTAGAGAGGGACCATGGATGGCTTGCACTGCACCACCCACAGCTCCAACCACACAACCATATCAAGTGTAAACCCGAAGAAATAAGACCGGGAGACATGCGAAAGGGAACCACGTTTCGTCATCGGAGCCGGCCCACACTCCTTTACAGACAATAACAGGCACGCTGTATTTGGGGACTAAGCGCACACTAGGCGGTGGCTGGATCGTAGTCCGCTCCACACTGGGCGCATGGAACCACTCTTCGAGCCTAACACGGCCACGAGGACCGCGCACCCCGTCCCCACCATCAACCGCTAACTATCTCCTGGAGCCAGTATGGATGAGGTAGTGGGTAATATACAGGTAGGCACGTTGTCAACATGCACATCAAGCGCAGTCACACCGGGGATATCCAACAACAGCCAACCACTTGAGAGAGTGAGGTACTAAGAAACTAACTCGACTAATGCATAAGGAAACGGTGACATAAACCTTAAGTTAATGAGCATATGAAATAATTTGTTTACAAACGAATCCTAGAAAACTGCACAAGGTCTGAGAATATGCTTTACGGAAACGCCACGAACAAAATAATGGTATGAAAATCGAAACGATTGGTTTAAACGAGGTGGGAAAGTTAATGGAATAGAGTACAGATAGACATTTATATGTGAAAGAAAAGCATTTAGGCATAATTGAAAACCCACCACCTGAAACAGAGAGAGTTAGCAGGCAAGCACCCGTTTAATAAATCGAATGCAGCGTACCTACAAAAGCTGCACTGGTGCTGACCACGTCCTCTGCAGAATCCGTCGTCGCTTCGGTAGTAGTCCCGAGTGGTCTCGCTCAGGGCTCACTAAGGCTGCCTGGCTAACGCACTCGCGACCACATGTTCTACAACACCAAGCACTTGATGTCGATGCAGAACAACCCCTCGGTGCTTGCCGGTTCCGCATTTGCCGCTTCTTCTCTGCATGCATGAGGGCTTCCTCCTGCACATCGACGATTGCCTTCGTGATCAGATCACGCCATGCACGCCGATCAACCGCCTTCGATTCCCATGATCTGCAATCAACATTAGAACGTTTGAGGCTCACTTTACTCATGTCCTGGTGTCGTAATCTTGATTTCCCCACGTGACGCTTCCCAATACTCAGCTGGCCATATAATAGCTGTCTCGGTATCCGCGTCGAATCCAAACGGCTCACATGACCGATCCACCTCAGGTGTCTCAATAAAAGTATGCAGTCAACTGCATACATCCCACTTCGGCGCAAAACTTCCGTGTCCGCAACTCTGTCGCCCCAACCAATGCGCAAAATCCGTCGCAGACACTGCTGATGGAACCGCTCGAGATATCACGCATCCCGACGGTACATCGTCCACGTTTCGCTGCCGTATAGAAGAACGGAGAGCACCATGGATTTGTACACCATAAGCTTCGTGCCAACGGTAAGCTGATGGTTGTTCCACACTCGGTACTCAAGCTTCCCGAATGCCGCCGCTGTCTTTGACACGCGGATACGCAGCACACTGTGTATCTGCTGTTCTATCGACATCACACTCCCAAGTAGCAAAAGCGGGAGGTGGTTTCCAAAACTTCAGCACCAATGCTGATTCGCGGCAATATTGAAGATTGCACCCCAGGAGAAGGCTGCAAGAGACAGACAGTTTTGCTTGTGCTGATGGTGTTTCCGAATTTTGCCGCTGTAGAAGCCAGAGCACTAGTCATGTGCTGCAACTCATCCGCGCTGTGTGCAAAACCAGTCGTCACCGAACAGCAACAAACGGATAGTTGGCTCACAGACTAGAGTTCTCGCGCCGAAACAACGAATGTTTAGCAACCCACCATCAATACGGTGCTCCACACGAACACCGTAAGCACAAGCGGCATCAAAAGTACAGGGCGACATTGCATGAAGATATAAATTAAACAGGGCAGGAGTTAAGACACAGCCTTGCATCACACCACAGACAACTGCAAAGTCATTCGAGGTCTTTTCACTCAGCTGCACCCTCGCTCGCATACCACTGTGCAGACATTCAATTAAACTTACAAACTTACGCGGGCAACCAAACTTACCTAACACCAGCCACAATACCTCTCGGTTCACCGTATCAAATGCCTTGGTGCGATCAACAAAAGCGAGTACAATGGCTGGTGTCGTTCTCAGCACCTCTCTTGCAACGGACGAGCCGCATACACCACATTGATAGTGCTGCGATCCGAACGGAATCCGCATTGCTCTCCCGCCACGTTAGGTTCCACAACCTCACTGGCGAGGCGGTTAAGTTGGATTCGGGCAATCAACTTGCCCACACAACGCAGCAAGTTGATGCCACGATAATTCGTGCAACATTGCTTGCTACCTTTGCCCTTGTACAGTGGTAGCACAAGGGCATTCTTCAGCTCAGAAGGCACATAATCCTCAATCCATACACGTCGCACCAATTGGTTCAGCGCAGTCAACAACGCGGGTCCGCCGTGTTTCAATACTTCAGGCGGGATCCCGTCGGCTACGGCACATTTGCCGTTTCGCAGCTAAGCAAGTGCTCTTTGCGTCTCATCCAGTGTCGGAGTGCGCGCCAAATTCGCCTTCACCTCGTGCTGCTTCAGTCCGTTCAACGTGGGCCAGTCGATCTCCGAACGGTTGTTCAAGAGACCGTCAGTGTATTCGCCAGATCTGCATTAGGTATGCTGTGTGTGTGCAGGTAGCGCCAGAACTACCATCGATCAGCGTCCTCAGCGGCTCCAATCTCGGTCCATACACCGCCTTCAAGGAGTCAAAGAATTCCTTGTGCTGATGAAGTTCGGCGTAGCATTCCATCTGCTTTGCCTTCTCCGTCCACCATGCATTTCTAATGCGACGGAGCTCTCGGGTCAGTCGCCGTCGAAGTTTGCGAAACTGACTACTCTTCCCCAAGTCACTGGGGTCTGCAACATGTGCAACAAATGCTGCATTCTTCTCCCACACCAAGGCGCCAATCGTCGCATTGCTGTCATCCAACCAATCAGGCCGCTTACAGTTTGCGCTCCCGATGGTCTCCTCCGCAGCAGCTGTCACCTGGTCGCGAATGTGGTGCCACAGGTCGCCCACCGTGTCTATGCAGTCCACATCACACACGCGTGCAGCGATCACCTACTCCAGCTCAGTACGTTTCACCACAGTACCGAGGGAGGGAATGTTAAATGTACGCCGATTCACGGCGGGAGTGCAATACATCGATTTACGAAAATATATGTACAGTTTGGTCCTCACCAACTTGTGATCAGTGCCACACTCAGCTCCACGCAGTACACGTGTCATGCGCATTTCACGCATATCACGCTGACGTACGATGACATAGTTGAGCAGTTGAGCGTGACCACTCCGTGGGTGCGTCCAAGTTACCAAAGCATTCGCACGCAGTGCAAACCGAGTGTTCGTGATCGTCAGGCCGTGAGTTGCACACAGTGAGAGCAGCCTGTCACCGTTCGCATTCGCTGAGCGAATGCCATGCGCACCGATAACAGCTGTCCACGCTGATGCATCACGCCCAACGCGCGCGTTGAAATCACTCAGTAGAAATAGTCGGTCGCTCCTCGGCACAGACCGTATCACGGAGGATAGCTCAGTGTAGAACTGACCACGCGTGTCATCAGGCTAACACATGGTCGAACCGTACGTGCTTATAAAAGTAGCAAACTTACCTCTTTCGAGTCGCAGGCGAACAGTCATCAGTCGCGCGCTGATGCCCGTTGGTTCACCTACCAGCTGGCCATGGAGGCGATCGGATTTTGCAAATCCGACCCAATGTTCACGTGGTGCTGAGGCGGCGTTGCCCACCCAGTAGAATGTGTAGCCAGCACCTGCTTCATGCAACTTACCTTGCTCAGCGAGCCGAGTTTCACTGAGCGCCGCAATATCGATGTTGTAGCGCACCAGCTCCATCGCGAAGAGTGCAGTGCGTCGCTTCGGACGCTCGCTGGAGTTCCGGACCAGTAGTGTGCGCACGTTGCAGCACCCGATGCTGAGCGCTTTGCTCGATGTCATACGATTGCATTGGTGGGCAATCGCACGCGAGGTGGTCGTTGTGCTCCGGAGGTTCGTTTGAGAGCCTCCGCCCGTGTCCTTTGGCTCAATAGCGTAACCCACAGTCAGTGGGTGGTTTGGAGGCTTGCTTGAGGTTCCTCAACCGGAGCCTTTGGCTCAATAGCCTGACCAATAAGGCAGTGGGGAGTAGATCTAGCTCGGGAATGACATTACAGAGACAGATGGGGATCTGCTTGACGGCCGTCACACGCAGCCCTTGAGATTCTCGAACGTTTTACATATATATCTGTTCCGCGCGTGCGCTTTCCCTTAACTGATCTTTAATACTTCAGTTCTATCGATCAATCCTTTCTCCCCTATTATGCTGTATCCGCTTTTACAGCCAAGGTTCCGACACTTATCTTTGTAGGAGGTTAGCTTTCATAGTCTTTTACTATTACAATAGGCCATAGCATTATACTCCTAGTACCCTCGTGTCATCTTTTTGTCTTGATCACCCGATAATTTTTGCTTAGCGCTTGAGTTCTATCTATCCGCTTACTTACCATCACTTTCGATGTAGGCTGGTCACCAGCCGTCCATCCACCTTTCTAACGCCGCTGGTCCCTGAACTCTGCTTTCTGTCTTTCCACGCAATAGTCGCCTCATAGTAAACTGATACTGCGTTTTTGCTTAATGGCGCAACGCTCTGTATTCTTTGTAGATAGTAGCAACCAACTTAATGGGCCACTGCTTTCGAAAAACATTCAAAAGACACTTTCAGCACAATCATTACTGCACATTGTACATCATTTGTCTTCACTCTAAAGGTTATAACAAAGGAGTTTAATAATGTTAGTATCCACGCCTGTTCGTTGCGCCCTTGGTTGTCTCTCATCTTCCCTTTTCTCCGAGGTCCGGAACTTCTTGGCCATCTGGGATTGGACCAAAAAACCGCTTTTGTCCGGGACAGAACAACCAATAAGGACCTATGAAGCACATGGCTGTACAAGAAACGGATACAACTGCACTCACTACCAGGACCGTTGTCCAGTGATGATAGCTGGACTCGAGAACTTCACACACCTGAAAGGAATACATACTCCTGAAATATCCAGACGCCAGAAACTGACATTTCACCCACCTGGATACCCACAAAGACGATTCTTCATGAAACCCACATCCTCGATTCGCCTCAGCCATTATGGCGGCCTTGCCCAAGATACCTGATCAAATAACAGAGGAAATTGAAGGTCATTTGACTGCGGATATCTGAGTGTGAAATCAGTCGACTACCTGGTCTGCCAGTTTTTATTGGTGCTCCAGGACGTGGTGGGTTTTCGCCTGGCAAGCGTTCTCCCTATAAAAAGCCACAAATGTCCGCGTAACAACACTGTGACGTGGCGGATGTGATTCCGCACCGAATTAAGTCACTGCCCTGAACTACCTACTGGCAAGTCGACCAGAATCATTATTCAATATTGCCCTGTCACTTTCAATAATAAGTTACACCATGCGTATATGTATCGTTTTCATTACACATGTAGTGCCCTGGCTGTTTCCACTACGCACTCTAGAATTCAACGTTTTGTCATTCATTGAAGACTCTATCCCTTGACTACTTACACAATTTCCGCAGACTGTACAACCTTCGGCTTACTGCCGGCTACACTCATAGCAACGTGTTTGTTGCGAAGCAATATTGCATGTAAATGTTAATCATGCCTTGCTTGGTGTGTCTCGACAATTCCGAGAATAAACTATTTATTTATTTAAAGCAAGTTACGAATCGGTCATGTGTCTCTTTATCTGTAAAGGGGGCTTCGAAGGCATACACTCTTTCCACTGTGGTGAAAGGGATGTGTACGGTAGTTGGGGTTTGTGGAATAGCCTGCCTTACGGCGTCCAGAATTGAATTAAGCGCAGCACCCATTGAGTTCAGCTGCGGAGGACGAAGTGCAAATGTTCTTAAAACAATGGAACGAGTGGTCAAACAGGTTATAAGGTTGCCGTTCAAAGGTTTAACAGCCTTTTGTATTGTTGTGGTGACAGTCGTTTGCGCACGGCGGCATGGTGGGCAGTTGTCTGCCATCCCGTGAGAAACGTGAAATACTTACTTGCTGATTCGTCAGTTTTTGTTTTTCCCCTGAGGTATGGATTGGAGAACATTCTCCGGTAAAACAGATCGTATCACGTACCGCGCAAGCGCAGCATACCTGCTTCTCCTAGGATAGCAAGGCTTGAGACTAGAATAACTAAATAATAGATATTTTATTCACTACTATGCGAGGCATGTTAATGGAGGCATAATCAGATTAGTTTAGGACAGGTGGCTACGGAATCATTGGAAGATGAATACGTGCACGTTACACTCACCTGTGTCCTCTATTTGCACTGCACTTGATTCCACTGCGTTGGAGGTAGGTGTTGATGCGGCCGACCTATTAAAAAGCTTAACGGGAGCAGGCTCCACGTAAGAAGCAGCAGAAGGCATGCCCTTTTGCATCTTCAGTGGCTTCCATCATCCTCAGAAATCAAGCGTTTTGGACGGCGGCTGTGCAAACGTATGACCAAGTAGACCGGAAACTTACGCGAAACGCTTGGGCGGAGTTCCCAATAAATGTTATAATCGGTGTCCTCGGTATCCCTTTGATTTCCGCTGGGTCGTTCTAGGAAGCAAGAGTAACAAAGTCACCTGCGCGTTGCATGCTACCATGAACCATACCGGTAGTTCGGACAATGCAGGCTCTTTTTCCTGTCCGTCAAACTGGGATGCCTATGACCCGCACAGATTGGTGGTACTGGTAATGTGGCACCCTTGGCAGAAGCGCGGTCACGCAAGTCGCTGGCAATCACTTGCTGTTGATAATTCTCACCTCACTGACACCGTGTGTGTAAATCGAAACACGTGATATGACGATCCTAAAACGGTACCCAAAATGCACGCTCCTGTCAAGGAAAACAGAAAATGTGGGTAAATGTGCCAGTGGAGGCACTGCATATGGTACGCGGATACCCGGCACTTACAAATTGGTTAAACATTAGATCACAGTCCTACGGCACACAGGTAACTCATTCCTGCAGGCATACGGCACATACTGCACATTAGGCTGCTGCACAGGGCCCGCCACAGTGGATTTTCAGGATGAAGTACGCAAAGTATACAAACATGCCATCAGTTGTCTACGAAGGGGTATAACAGAGGGACAATTACAGTGCAACCGAGGGCATTAAACCTGATGCATTTACACGTTAGGTTCGCGATGGCGTAGGTGAGCAAGTGCGACTCCAATCCTTCTGCACGGAACACACCCACATCACTGGACCGAAGTTTATGCACGTAGAGGGCCGTTGATTCGGCGAATGACTGACAAGTTATAGGTCCTGTGGTCCCCGCCTTTTACGCATGCTACGTATGACAACTGGCTTGCCGGAAACCTTGATCACGGTGTCCGGAGACTTTGAGAAATAGAACGCTTCATTGATGAAAGAAGCAAGTTGTCGTTTAATAAATACGAAAACTACACCGTCAACACATTGTTTCGGTGAACGATGGCATAATGACAGGTCTATGCACTCCAAACGACGTCAGGTTAAATGTGCAACTGGATTCACGGCGCTGCGCAATATTCCTTTTAGCAAATAAATATCCTGTTCAAATGGAAAAGCAGAGAGATTTTCCAGTGATCCGTCGTTGCGAATTTCCTGCGCTAAATGCGTCAGCGAGTGAACGTTAACAGTCATTTCATCCACGCCATAAAGTGGAAGTAGCCCTCAACGGAAACTCGCAACGCTGGGGCTGCGAAATCCCACGGAGTGCGGTGAAGCTTCGGGTGACAGTAAATAGCTGCCCATGCGTAAATCGATGAAGTGCTTGTAGCAGGCTTCGAGCAATACATTCAGTAACACCACGGGTCCAGCGTACAATAAGAATTGTCTAAATTCTGTAGCCTTCCAGTAACGAAACCACCGCAAGCCCTTGCAACGTCTGGGGAAGGCACGTGGCCGGCGCGATTGTTTAGCTTCCACTAAATCCTGCAAGGGCATGAGTTTCCGCTGAGTATGGTGGCACTGCTTCTTACCAGGGGAAGATGTTTACAATGTCATCACCCTACGCATTACACCGGGACATACTGCGTGCACAAAGTCGATTGGGAATGCGCTTATCATATGTATAGGTAAGCATCCGAAAGTAGATTTCTCATTGTGGCTAGCACGCCGAAACGTTTCCTTCGTACGAATCGAGCAATTAGTCCGTGCCAATGTGACCCGATGGTTTACCTACTCATTACGTTGACAGCGCATGTCACAGCTGCTTTATCCGGAGTGCCTTTGATTCTCTTCACGAATGCTCGTGCAGTGGCACCGCACGCTACACCGGATACGTATAATTTTGTTGCAAATGAGTTCCCAGGTAATTGCGCCTCGATCTCACGCAACACGATTGACACACATCCGTGGGTTTAACTGAACCATGGTATAACCCAACGCAAAGAGGCTCGAAGCGAATGCTGCAATGATTCTGCACAGCATTGGCCACGCCTGCAGTCGAGACGAACTAAAAGGGGAGAAGCTAGCTATTTGTAGTTGGACGTTAACCTCCTGTGTTGGGCGAACTTTCTGGCACTGACACGCTGTCATCAAACCAAAGGGTACACCAAGTTGACTGTATTTCTAGGATTCCAAGCTGTTGCTTTCCGATTCCCCTGGAGTCTTCATCTGGGTACTATAGTCCTTCGGCAAGTCGGTGTGATATAGCCCTAGGGTAGACAGTAAATTAGTACCAGCTGAAACCGATATACGACAATTTATCATCCACTGTCGCAGATACTTGTGCAGTGTTTTGTCCTTTATCACGGATACTTTGGAGACCACCACGTGGTCCAAAGGATGTTGCTTGTCAAACGCTGCGTACACTAGATATACTTGGTAAGGGTAGTCGCCATCTCACTCTCTGGAACCGTACTACTGCATGCGTCCTTTGCTGTGTTCGCAGAAATAGATTCCTCACCCTGAGCAACTGCACAATGCTGGTCTAAGCATTTCCTTAGCAATTGTACATATATAACTTGGTTCCGTCGGAAACACAGTTACACCACTGGTGCCGGCGTGCATGGTGTGCAGTTCGCTGAAGCCTTGTGCGTACACAGGCTGAAACGGTTCTGCCTCTTTAGGCCAATGGTAGAACTTCATCCGGCTAGGTCTATAGTATGAGCACAAGCGATAATTTCTCCTCATACCGTTGCATGCATCCCTGTTGGCGACCTTATTGCTTCGCAACGCCCTTGTTAATGCAGTATTGTTGCATGAAAGCGAGTCTGGACTGATTCGCGTGAACGAACTGCGTCGGATTTCTACCTTTGATAATGGATTGTTGAAGAGCGTTCTTTGTTTGCATTGGTAGCACCGGGTTTACCACGGTGAAGTTAAACGTGGTGTCTTAGAGAATATGAGCTTATGGGTTATGCCCGAATGAAACCCGAAATAACTATGGAGCAATGGAAGTATATCGTGAAACCGACAAATCATGTAATGTGCATAAGTGTTCGGCGAGTACTTTGGCGAGCAGTAGTATGCGTTCGCTTCTAAGACAATATTAGAACATACAGCTAACCTGGACCGATGGGCGCAGTGAAGGCGACAGATATATCACACACGAGCTGGTGCACTGATCTACACAATCACATCCCACACTACGCAGACGGCTGACGTAACGCACAAGCGGCTTACGTGGCACCACTTCCTGACCAACGGGCCGGCTTGTCTGAGGTAACCTCGTGTTCAAAACAATCATCATAGTTTATTACTAAGCCTGTAGATGCGTATTAGTCTGCTTCGACCCCAGCATAATAAACTGGGTCTCAACCTTCTGCAATCATGAAGCGTCACTAAGGTAACTAACAGCAAACGCTTTACCAGCCTCAAAAGCAAATACCAAATTATTCATATGTATAGTAATTTCATTTAGGACAGGTCAACTATTCGCACGGAACAGGCTGGGACAACTGAAGCCTAGGGAAGCTACACTATACATTCGGATGAGCGGCGAACAAACAGAAGTGCTGGTTATCCTACAATTTGAGATATGTGTCACCCATCGTGTTGTTGGATTGCGAACGCGTGGTCTATTGCGGCCCCGGCGCACGTTAATGTTACCCACAAACTTTCTGAGCAAAAGGACCGTTCATGTAGCTATGCTGAGGAGAAACACAGAAACATCTGTTATTGTGGTTTCATAACATAAACTATCGGCCTGGTTCTTATGCCATAACAGAAAATACCCAACCTGCATTACTTCTAATTTGTCACCTGCGCAATCCTCACCTGACTCCCCATAACTCTGTCTCATCTTTGCCTGGCTCCCAGGACTAATGACTGACCATTACTAAGCTAATTGGTTAGGCAACGTAAATACTATAACATGCTTCGATGCAAATAACTCGGCGAATGGAGCTTTCAAAAATTTATACTACCGTTCAAAACGATCGATGATAGGTTTACAGGGATTAATGGGTTTACACCTAGCAAGAATTCTCTCTATAAAAGCCTACGAATGTTGATTTAACAACGGCGACGTGTCGGATGCGACTCGCCACCGCATTAAGTTAGAGCTCCACACTGTGGGCACAATGTTAACAATTAAAAGCTTTCTCATATCATCCTTGACTGTGAGAATCTCAAACACCCACGAAGATAAGGAAATTGACATGTACACCAAGCATACTAAAAGACAGCCAAAAAGAACATTTCACGCAGGTCAACTTCTCGAGTTCTTCTGTATTATAGTTTCATCCGCCCTACTCAGCCGAACCGGCGGGTTCTAGGTCAAGCATGGCCATTGCCTATCCTTCGAGTGCTAGCTCCAACCGGCCCAAGACACCGACATTACTACGAATAAATTAGTAGGCCCGTTCTACCATTTTCTTACGAGCGCGGACGGCTGATAGAAGAAACGAGCTTACTATGAAATGGTATTTTGATAAACTTATCCACCAGTTTCAGGTAAATATCACAACCTAATCCCCAGAACAAAGTTAGTAGATTGCAATCGTGCCCTTTATTTGAGCACCTCGAACCGCAGTTATGTTCCTGGAGGTGCTTCATGTAGATAATGATACGTCTAAAAGAAGAGAAAAGGAAAGTAGAACCGAACAACTTGTCAATGAATGTGAACAGGCTTTGGCTGTGGTATGCATTAAAACCGTTTACTGCTATGTGGTGGCCAAAACAATGGAAAGACCAAAAGAAGCTTAAATATCAGATCTGTTAGTTTTAGTGCAAATCTGAGGTCTGCTAGCTGTTAGAAGAAAAATGCTGCCTTAAATGGTAAACTCTGTAATTAACTTACTTCACCTGGGGATGCGGAATAGTTGGGTTTTTGGGGGACTGACGTTGATTCTGACATTTACCCCCAAAGAATTGTACCCCGGTTAGCGGAGGCTGGAAAAACGCCGTCGCTGACAAGTGCTGCATAGAGTTTGGATTTAAACTCGTTGCTCTTCCCAGGACGTGCCATTGGTCCCAAAAGCAATTCGGAGGAGAATGGACTCTCTTTTCCTTTCGGAGCAGTTGGGCAAGACACGGGAAGGCGCAAAAGAGACTTGAGTCGGTTCGGCTGTACGCACCCCATTTTGGGCCTTAACACAAATAGACTGATTGATGGTAGAAGGACCGCGTGGCGTCTGTACATCACTACGGCGCAAAAGGATTTACAAACAAGGAGGTATGGCGCCGGATGGCTGCGTGCAAAGGTGCATCTACACTGCTTCGCCCAACAGGCAGACATCCATCGCACAAGAGGCAGCTTAATGGTTTTCAAGCAGTAAGTAACCCCTTTGACGCAGTGCAAGCAGCTGAAGCTCTGGTGCCTTACATACGACAACTTTCATGTAATTGGCGAGCAGAACCACATAAGCGATATTCAATCGCTTTCTACACGCAACCGGGCGTCATTATCCGCCGCGTGCACCGAAGTTGCGCTGTGAAGTGTACGCAGTTGCGGCGTTCCGATTTCTGAAGACATTTCAAACCTCAACTACACCTTCAACAGCAACTGTAAGCCGCCAATCTACAAATACGATGTTTTCACTTCCACTCCATTTGTGATGCCGGACGATGTTGTGGGATTTAGTTGTTAGCAAAAACTTGGGCAGGGCTGTCCTCACGGCTTAACTTCCTGTGACATATTCAATACACCTTTCTCGTCACCTTCGCGCGGTGCAGCCCGGACTTAAGCAAAGTACCTGGCTTTCGATTATTTGCAACGAAGTGGCTATTAGAGCGAATACTTGGTTCTAGCTTGTTGACAAGGAATTATATTCCCACTTTATCTTGGAGTAATGACACAAGAACGAAGGCGCGATCACGGTTGTGAAGGTAAGTTCTTTGCTTACTTAAAGAGGCGCTGCGGTACGAACGCATCTATACCGACTTTATTACGAGCGGACGGGACCCGGGAGCATACCGACTAGGATAAGGCTTATATACTTAGCGTACAGTATACTGGTGTCCTTTCTCGTGAGACCACTCCACCTCAGCTTGAGCTGGTTACAAAATTACCGGCGCAATACTGCGTAACTGAACTCAGCATACTGGAGACACCACTTTTCGAGGCATTGCAAGGGCTGCATCTATCCAGGGCTTCTGGCCCTGATGCAATTCAACCAAAGCTGCTACATGAATTGGCCGCCGAGCTTAGCAGCCCTGTCCTATGCAGGTTTACAACGTCGCACGACAGTTGTGGCGTGCCTTCGGAAAGGAAGAGGCAACCATCTGTCCGATATTTAGCAGCGTTGACAGCGCTCTGCTCGCGCACTACCGGTCTGCCAGCTTGACAAGCGTAGTAATTAATTTGTCTGAAACTTCGAGCAGGCATTAGGGGAAGTAGCACTTAAGTAAGTTTTATCTTCTTGGTGTGGCATAGCAAAGGTTGCGTGAGGTATGTTCATGTCTGACAAATGTATTTGTAACACTTGTAACCTGGGCTGCTGCAGTAGACAGCGAGCACGCAATCGGTGTGCTTTTCCTTGATTGCTCAAAAGCCCTTGCCATCGTCCCACATCAAGGACTTGTTAAATTTGAGGTCGTATAGGTTATCTAAAGACACTTTTAATTGAATATCCGTATTCCTAGAGGAAAGAGAACGGTGTATACGAGCGGGACGTTGCCTTTCCCTTAGACAAGCTGTTCGTAGCGGCGTTGCGCAAGGCACCGTTCTAGGGTCGTTACATTTCGTAAGTTATACCCTTGATCTAACTCAGGAGCTTGAACTGCGGTCGCCATTGTTTGCCGATGACCAAAAGCTCTGGAATATTTTGGAAATCCTTGGGGCTCTGAGGCAAACCAGAATGTCATGGATAGGCTTCGGGGTTGGGCAAAAATCTGTTTGGTGCTTCTACATCAGGCAAAATGACCTGTCCTCTGCATTGGAGGTGCCAGTCCCCCTCGCTGTATGTAGTTGGGGAAAGTGAAATCTCTGTTGTCACAGCAGATTTATCTAGGTAGTTTCCACACCACACTGCTTCCCTCTGGGGACTATTTGAGGAAGGCTGCTTGCAGTGGGTTCCATATGATGTCGTTTATTCGACGCTGCTTCAGTGTCCTAGCAACCAATACACTTGTAAAGCTTTTCTCAGCTTTTGTGCGACCCCGCTTAGAATACTTTATCCAGGCTTGTCCGCCCTGTCATGTAAGCGAAAAATGGAACTGTAGAGGTTTTGCGAGTGGCTACGAGGTTAGTGCAGGGATTACCGGAGCAAACATATCGCAAACATTGCTTAGCTTGGGTACGTACTAAATGCACTACCGGAGAACTAGAGGGACTAGATCCTCACTTACCGTATCCTAACGTGTAAGATCGGTCCAGACTTGTGC
>OX104071.1:46654009-46690195 GCA_944474145.2 Dicrocoelium dendriticum
GGCAAGACACGGGAAGGCGCAAAAGAGACTTGAGTCGGTTCGGCTGTACGCACCCCATTTTGGGCCTTAACACAAATAGACTGATTGATGGTAGAAGGACCGCGTGGCGTCTGTACATCACTACGGCGCAAAAGGATTTACAAACAAGGAGGTATGGCGCCGGATGGCTGCGTGCAAAGGTGCATCGACACTGCTTCGCCCAACAGGCAGACATCCATCGCACAAGAGGCAGCTTAATGGTTTTCAAGCAGTAAGTAACCCCTTTGACGCAGTGCAAGCAGCTGAAGCTCTGGTGCCTTACATACGACAACTTTCATGTAATTGGCGAGCAGAACCACATAAGCGATATTCAATCGCTTTCTACACGCAACCGGGCGTTATTATCCGCCGCGTGCACCGAAGTTGCGCTGTGAAGTGTACGCAGTTGCGGCGTTCCGATTTCTGAAGACATTTCAAACCTCAACTACACCTTCAACAGCAACTGTAAGCCGCCAATCTACAAATACGATGTTTTCACTTCCACTCCATTTGTGATGCTGGACGATGTTGTGTGATTTAGTTGTTAGCAAAAACTTGGGCAGGGCTGTCCTCACGGCTTAACTTCCTGTGACATATTCAATACACCTTTCTCGTCACCTTCGCGCGGTGCATCCCGGACTTAAGCAAAGTACCTGGCTTTCGATTATTTGCAACGAAGTGGCTATTAGAGCGAATACTTGGTTCTAGCTTGTTGACAAGGAATTATATTCCCACTTTATCTTGGAGTAATGACACAAGAACGAAGGCGCGATCACGGTTGTGTAGGTAAGTTCTTTGCTTACTTAATTATTCGCTGCGGTACGAACGCATCTATACCGACTTTATTACGAGCGGACGGGACCCGGGAGCATACCGACTAGGATAAGGCTTATATACATAGCGTACAGTATACTGGTGTCCTTTCGCGTGAGACCACTCCACCTCAGCTTGAGCTGGTTACAAAATTACCGGCGCAATACTGCGTAACTGAACTCAGCATACTGGAGACACCACTTTTCGAGGCATTGCAAGGGCTGCATCTATCCAGGGCTTCTGGCCCTGATGCAATTCAACCAAAGCTGCTACATGAATTGGCCGCCGAGCTTAGCAGCCCTGTCCTATGCAGGTTTACAACGTCGCACGACAGTTGTGGCGTGCCTTCGGAAAGGAAGAGGCAACCATCTGTCCGATATTTAGCAGCGTTGACAGCGCTCTGCTCGCGCACTACCGGTCTGCCAGCTTGACAAGCGTAGTAATTAATTTGTTTGAAACTTCGAGCAGGCACTCGGGGAAGTAGCACCTAAGTAAGTTTCACCTTCTTGGTGTGGCACAGCAAAGGTTGCGTGAGGTATGTTCATGTCTGACAAATGTATTTGTAACACTTGTAACCTGGGCTGCTGCAGTAGACAGCGAGCACGCAATCGGTGTGCTTTTCCTTGATTGCTCAAAAGCCCTTGCCATCGTCCCACATCAAGGACTTGTTAAATTTGAGGTCGTATAGGTTATCCAAAGACACTTTTAATTGAATATCCGTATTCCTAGAGGAAAGAGAACGGTGTATACGAGCGGGACGTTGCCTTTCCCTTAGACAAGCTGTTCGTAGCGGCGTTGCGCAAGGCACCGTTCTAGGGTCGTTACATTTCGCAAGTTATACCCTTGATCTAACTCAGGAGCTTGAACTGCGGTCGCCATTGTTGCCGATGACCAAATGCTCTGGAATATTTTGGAAATCCTTGGGGCTCTGAGGCAAACCAGAATGTCATGGATAGGCTTCGGGATTGGACAAAAATCTGTTTGGTGCTTCTACATCAGGCAAAATGACCTGTCCTCTGCATTGGAGGTGCCAGTCCCCTCGCTGTATGTAGTTGGGGAAAGTGAAATCTCTGTTGTCACAGCAGATTTATCAAGGTAGTTTCCACACCACACTGCTTCCCCCTGGGGACTATTGGAGGAAGGCTGCTTGCAGTGGGTTCCATATGATGTCGTTTATTCGACGCTGCCTCAGTGTCCTAGCAACCAATACACTTGTAAAGCTTTTCTCAGCTTTTGTGCGACCCCGCTTAGAATACTTTATCCAGGCTAGTCCGCCCTGTCTTGTAAGCGAAAAATGGAACTGTAGAGGTTTTGCGAGTGGCTACGAGGTTAGTGCAGGGATTACCGGAGCAAACATATCGCAAACATTGCTTAGCTTGGGTACGTACTAAATGCACTACCGGAGAATTAGAGGGACTAGATTCTCACTTACCGTATCCTAACGTGTAAGATCGGTCCAGACTTGTGCTAGCTATTCAGTCCCGCCAAACTGCCTAGTCACCGAGGTAACCCGTTTCGTTTGCACCAACTACATTCTGACCGGGCACAGACGGATACACGGTTGTCGCGCAGGATTAGTAAAAGTTAAAACTTGCTTCCAGAGCACGTCGTTATGGAGTCTGTTGGTGAGGGTTTTGAACGTCAGTTAGAAGCACTTGGGTGTCAGTACCAAACATTTCCCTTCTCCTCACTGACCTGTAGCTTTAACATTTTGTTTGTTTTTCAAGTTTCTTTTCACTTCTCGGTATTGGTATCTAGCTGACATCCCTCCTCTTTTTTTCTTAGCAGAGACTGCTAAGCAGGAAATGCGAGCAGTAATTGGTTAAACCGTGTGTGATGCGGTCTTTGTTTTAGGCTTTTTAATGTCTCAAGCAGACCTATCGATTCCAGATACGCTGCGTAAAAGAAGAATCATTCACGGGATTATCCTCTCTTTCCCCTCCCAAATGAAATTGAAGTTTCTGTCCTAATTGAGTGTTAAGTAAAGTTGAACTTACGTGTTCCGAAAAGCTAGAAATCACTGCTAAAATGTTTTACATGTAAAATCCATAGAACACATAAATCTCCATGCAAAGATTCATTTTCAGGTTGTAGTTTTATTAGTGGGCAATTGCTTGGAACCCTTCGTTTGGTGCCTTTTCTCAAGGTCGGCTCATGGTGCTTCCTCTCTACCCAGCGAGAACGTCGAGTCCGCCACTGGCGCGAATTTGAATAAAAGCGGTTGTTCATCAGGACAACCGGTTTCTGAGTTCTCTGAATCAACGGGTTTTATTGGGGTAATTTGTAAATAACTTGTTTGTAAAGAGGTCAGTAGCCTCAAAAAGCTAAAAAGTAAACTGTACCGTGCCTATTTGCAAAGTCGAATAAACTTGGAAAGGTTGATATATAACAGTGCGTAAGTGGTTAAAAATGAAACGAAATATAAAAATGATTTATGGAAGGCCGCAGTATGTCCTTGTAAAAAGAAGGAAGTGCCCGCACGCATGGTAAATATTCCAAGACGTAGAAGAACAGAGTTATGAACATGGTAATTAAGTAGAAATTTATTTTCAATAGGGGTTATTTATGAAATTGGTAACCGTATATTCGACATAATGACTAGAATACTTACTAATGGATAGATAGAGGAATGCGTGTGCAAAATTGAAAAAAGCTGTCGAAGGGGATATAGGGTTGGCGGCATCCGGTTTCGGATTTGCCTGTCACTGTGGGAAGCCACAGGACTCCTGCGCCTAGAGAGAGACCATGGATGGCTTGCACTGCACCACCCACAGCTCCAACCACAAAACCATATCAAGTGTAAACCCGAAGAAATAAGACCGGGAGACATGCGAAAGGGAACCACGTTTCGTCATCGGAGCCGGCCCACACTCCTTTACAGACAATAACAGGCACGCTGTATTTGGGGACTAAGCGCACACTAGGCGGTGGCTGGATCGTAGTCCGCTCCACACTGGGCGCATGGAACCACTCTTCGAGCCTAACACGGCCACGAGGACCGCGCACCCCGTCCCCACCATCAACCGCTAACTATCTCCTGGAGCCAGTATGGATGAGGTAGTGGGTAATATACAGGTAGGCACGTTGTCAACATGCACATCAAGCGCAGTCACACCGGGGATATCCAACAACAGCCAACCACTTGAGAGAGTGAGGTACTAAGAAACTAACTCGACTAATGCATAAGGAAACGGTGACATAAACCTTAAGTTAATGAGCATATGAAATAATTTGTTTACAAACGAATCCTAGAAAACTGCACGAGGTCTGAGAGTATACTTTACGGAAACGCCACGAACAAAATAATGGTATGAAAATCGAAACGATTGGTTTAAACGAGGTGGGAAAGTTAATGGAATAGAGTACAGATAGACATTTATATGTGAAAGAAAAGCATTTAGGCATAACTGAAAACCCACCACCTGAAACAGAGAGAGTTAGCAGGCAAGCACCCGTTTAATAAATCGAATGCAGCGTACCTACAAAAGCTGCACTGGTGCTGACCACGTCCTCTGCAGAATCCGTCGTCGCTTCGGTAGTAGTCCCGAGTGGTCTCGCTCAGGGCTCACTAAGGCTGCCTGGCTAACGCACTCGCGACCACATGTTCTACAACACCAAGCACTTGATGTCGATGCAGAACAACCCCTCGGTGCTTGCCGGTTCCGCATTTGCCGCTTCTTCTCTGCATGCATGAGGGCTTCCTCCTGCACATCGACGATTGCCTTCGTGATCAGATCACGCCATGCACGCCGATCAACCGCCTTCGATTCCCATGATCTGCAATCAACATTAGAACGTTTGAGGCTCACTTTACTCATGTCCTGGTGTCGTAATCTTGATTTCCCCACGTGACGCTTCCCAATACTCAGCTGGCCATATAATAGCTGTCTCGGTATCCGCGTCGAATCCAAACGGCTCACATGACCGATCCACCTCAGGTGTCTCAATAAAAGTATGCAGTCAACTGCATACATCCCACTTCGGCGCAAAACTTCCGTGTCCGCAACTCTGTCGCCCCAACCAATGCGCAAAATCCGTCGCAGACACTGCTGATGGAACCGCTCGAGATATCACACATCCCGACGGTACATCGTCCACGTTTCACTGCCGTATAGAAGAACGGAGAGCACCATGGATTTGTACACCATAAGCTTCGTGCCAACGGTAAGCTGATGGTTGTTCCACACTCGGTACTCAAGCTTCCCGAATGCCGCCGCTGTCTTTGACACGCGGATACGCAGCACACTGTGTATCTGCTGTTCTGTCGACATCACACTCCCAAGTAGCAAAAGCGGGAGGTGGTTTCCAAAACTTCAGCACCAATGCTGATTCGCGGCAATATTGAAGATTGCACCCCAGGAGAAGGCTGCAAGAGACAGACAGTTTTGCTTGTGCTGATGGTGTTTCCGAATTTTGCCGCTGTAGAAGCCAGAGCACTAGTCATGTGCTGCAACTCATCCGCGCTGTGTGCAAAACCAGTCGTCACCGAACAGCAACAAACGGATAGTTGGCTCACAGACTAGAGTTCTCGCGCCGAAACAACGAATGTTTAGCAACCCACCATCAATACGGTGCTCCACACGAACACCGTAAGCACAAGCGGCATCAAAAGTACAGGGCGACATTGCATGAAGATATAAATTAAACAGGGCAGGAGTTAAGACACAGCCTTGCATCACACCACAGACAACTGCAAAGTCATTCGAGGTCTCTTCACTCAGCTGCACCCTCGCTCGCATACCACTGTGCAGACATTCAATTAAACTTACAAACTTACGCGGGCAACCAAACTTACCTAACACCAGCCACAATACCTCTCGGTTCACCGTATCAAATGCCTTGGTGCGATCAACAAAAGCGAGTACAATGGCTGGTGTCGTTCTCAGCACCTCTCTTGCAACGGGCGAGCCGCATACACCATATTGATAGTGCTGCGATCCGAACGGAATCCGCATTGCTCTCCCGCCACGTTAGGTTCCACAACCTCACTGGCGAGGCTGTTAAGTTGGATTCGGGCAATCAACTTGCCCACACAACGCAGCGAGTTGATGCCACGATAATTCGTGCAACATTGCTTGCTACCTTTGCCCTTGTACAGTGGTAGCACAAGGGCATTCTTCAGCTCAGAAGGCACATAATCCTCAATCCATACAGGCTGCACCAATTGGTTCAGCGCAGTCAACAACGCGGGTCCGCCGTGTTTCAATACTTCAGGCGGGATCCCGTCGGCCACGGCACATTTGCCGTTTCGCAGCTAAGCAAGTGCTCTTTGCGTCTCATCCAGTGTCGGAGTGCCCGCCAAATTCGCCTTCACCTCGTGCTGCTTCAGTCCGTTCAACGTGGGCCAGTCGATCTCCGAACGGTTGTTCAAGAGACCGTCAGTGTATTCGCCAGATCTGCATTAGGTATGCTGTGTGTGTGCAGGTAGCGCCAGAACTACCATCGATCAGCGTCCTCAGCGGCTCCAATCTCGGTCCATACACCGCCTTCAAGGAGTCAAAGAATTCCTTGTGCTGATGAAGTTCGGCGTAGCATTCCATCTGCTTTGCCTTCTCCGTCCACCATGCATTTTTAATGCGACGGAGCTCTCGGGTCAGTCGCCGTCGAAGTTTGCGAAACTGACTACTCTTCCCCAAGTCACTGGGGTCTGCAACATGTGCAACAAATGCTGCATTCTTCTCCCACACCAAGGCGCCAATCGTCGCATTGCTGTCATCCAACCAATCAGGCCGCTTACAGTTTGCGCTCCCGATGGTCTCCTCGGCAGCAGCTGTCACCTGGTCGCGAATGTGGTGCCACAGGTCGCCCACCGTGTCTATGCAGTCCACATCACACACGCGTGCAGCGATCACCTACTCCAGCTCAGTACGTTTCACCACAGTACCGAGGGAGGGAATGTTAAATGTACGCCGATTCACGGCGGGAGTGCAATACATCGATTTACGAAAATATATGTACAGTTTGGTCCTCACCAACTTGTGATCAGTGCCACACTCAGCTCCACGCAGTACACGTGTCATGCGCATTTCACGCATATCACGCTGACGTACGATGACATAGTTGAGCAGTTGAGCGTGACCACTCCGTGGGTGCGTCCAAGTTACCAAAGCATTCGCACGCAGTGCAAACCGAGTGTTCGTGATCGTCAGGCCGTGAGTTGCACACAGTGAGAGTAGCCTGTCACCGTTCGCATTCGCTGAGCGAATGCCATGCGCACCGATAACAGCTGTCCACGCTGATGCATCACGCCCAACGCGCGCGTTGAAATCACTCAGTAGAAATAGTCGGTCGCTCCTCGGCACAGACCGTATCACGGAGGATAGCTCAGTGTAGAACTGACCACGCGTGTCATCAGGCTAAAACATGGTCGAACCGTACGTGCTTATAAAAGTAGCAAACTTACCTCTTTCGAGTCGCAGGCGAACAGTCATCAGTCGCGCGCTGATGCCCGTTGGTTCACCTACCAGCTGGCCATGGAGGCGATCGGATTTTGCAAATCCGACCCATGTTCACGTGGTGCTGAGGCGGCGTTGCCCACCCAGTAGAAGGTGTAGCCAGCACCTGCTTCATGCAACTTACCTTGCTCAGCGAGCCGAGTTTCACTGAGCTCCGCAATATCGATGTTGCAGCGCGCCAGCTCCATCGCGAAGAGTGCAGTGCGTCGCTTCGGACGCTCGCTGGAGTTCCGGACCAGTAGTGTGCGCACGTTGCAGCACCCGATGCTGAGCGCTTTGCTCGATGTCATACGATTGCATTGGTGGGCAATCGCACGCGAGGTGGTCGTTGTGCTCCGGAGGTTTGTTTGAGAGCCTCCGCCCGTGTCCTTTGGCTCAATAGCGTAACCCACAGTCAGTGGGTGGTTTGGAGGCTTGCTTGAGGTTCCTCAACCGGAGCCTTTGGCTCAATAGCCTGACCCACAAGGCAGTGGGGAGTAGATCTAGCTCGGGAATGTCATTACAGAGACAGATGGGGATCCGCTTGACAGCCGTCACTCGCAGCCTTGGAGGTACTGGAACAATTATTATACGTTTTGCGATCGTAGTAGGATACGCACCTGCGACCACGGCCAGACGCAAGTGGGTTATTGGCGCTACACAATGTGCTGCGTATCCGCGTGTCATAGACAGCGGCGGCATTCGGGAAGCTTGAGTACCGAGTGTGGAACAACCATCAGCTTACCGTTGGCACGAAGCTTATGGTGTACAAATCCATGGTGCTCTCCGTTCTTCTATACGGCAGTGAAACGTGGACGATGTACCGTCGGGATGTGTGATATCTCGAGCGGTTCCATCAGCAGTGTCTGCGACGGATTTTGCGCATTGGTTGGGGCGACAGAGTTGCGGACACGGAAGTTTTGCGCCGAAGTGGGATGTATGCAGTTGACTGCATACTTTTATTGAGACACCTGAGGTGGATCGGTCATGTGAGCCGTCTGGATTCGACGCAGATACCGAGGCAGCTATTATATAGCCAGCTGAGTATTGGGAAGCGACACGTGGGGAAATCAAGATTACGACACCAGGACATGAGTAAAGTGAGCCTCAAACGTTCTAATGTTGGTTGCAGATCATGGGAATCGAAGGCGGTTGATCGGCGTGCATGGCGCGATCTGATCACGAAGGCAATCGCCGATGTACAGGAGGAAGCCCTCATGCATGCAGAGAAGCAGCGGCAAATGCGGAAGCGGCAAGCACCGAGGGGTTGTTCTGCATCGACATCAAGTGCTTGGTGTTGTAGAACATGTGGTCGCGAGTGCGTTAGTCAAGCAGCCTTAGTGAGAACTGAGCGAGACCACTCGGGACTACTACCGAAGCGACGACGGATTCTGCAGAGGACGTGGTCAGCACCGGTGCAGCTTTTGTAGGTACGCTGCATTCGATTTATTAAACGGGTGCTTGCCTGCTAACTCTCTTTGTTTCAGGTGGTGGGTTTTCAATTATGCCTAAATGCTTTTCCTTCACATATAAATGTCTATCTGTACTCTATTTGGATAACTTATACACCTCACTTAAGCCGATTGTATTCGACTTCCATACCATTTTTGTGCTCTTGACATTTCCGTAAAGTATACTCTCAGACCTCGTGCAGTTTTCTAGGATTCGTTTGTAAACAAATTATTTCATATGCTCATTAACTTAAGGTTTATGTCACCGTTTCCTTATGCATTAGTCGAGTTAGTTTCTTAGTACCTCACTCTCTCAAGTGGTTGGCTGTTGTTGGATATCCCCGGTGTGACTGCGCTTGATGTGCATGTTGACAACGTGCCTACCTGTATATTACCCACTACCTCATCCATACTGGCTCCAGGAGATAGTTAGCGGTTGATGGTGGGGACGGGGTGCACGGTCCTCGTGGCCGTGTTAGGCTCGAAGAGTGGTTCCATGCACTCAGTATGGAGCAGACTGCGATCCAGCCACCGCCTTGTGGGCACTTAATTCCCAAATACAGCGTGCCTGTGTTTTTCTGTGAAGGAGTGTGACTTGGCTCAGTTAATGAACCTTGGAATGAAATTTATCTAGCTTAAAAGGACCTATTTTATTTGTAATTTGATTTAGCCCAACTGCGGTGTAGAAGCATCAAGTATGCAACGTCCGCCTCAGGATAACGCACAAATACATACCTGGTTGGCGGCGTCCGGTTTCGGATTTACATGTCACCGTGGCAAGTCACAAGACGCCTCTGCCTACAGAGAGACCATGGTTGGCTTGCGCTGCACCACCCACAGCTCCAAGCACACAACCCATATCCAGTGTAAACCTGAAGGATTGAGACCAAGATGCATTTGGATGGCAGCCACGTTCCATCAACAGAGCCACCCTATACTCCTTCACAAGCAAACACAAGCACGTTGTATTTGGGAATCAAGCGCACACAAGTCGGTGGCTGGACCGTAATCCGCTCCACACTGAGTGCATGGATGCACTTTTCGAGGCTAGCGCGGCCACAAGGACAGTGCACCACGTCCCCTCCATCACCCGCCAACTATCTCCTGGAGCCAGTATGGACCAGGTAGTGGGTAATAGACCGGTAGGCACCTAGTCAACATGCACATCAATCGCAGCTTCATCGGGGATATCAAGCAACCGCCAATCACCTGGAACGACAAGATGAACTAAAGCAAATCCGATAATGCATATGGGTACGGTGGCATAATACTTCACTAAATTCCCGTATGAACTAATATGGTTAGCGACGAATCCGCGATAAGGAAAAATGTCCACTGGTTAGTGGAAAATGCTACAAACGCAACAAAGTTACCGAAGATATGCGCAATTAATATAAGCAACGGATCCCGTTGATAGAAAATTATTCAGATAGGCGGAACAAACCAAATAATGTGGCATGGAATTTAGCCAGCTTTAAAAGATGTGGTCTAAGTGCAAGTTGGTCTAGCCCAACTGTAGTGAAGGATCATCTAGAATGCAACATCAGCCTCAGCATGGGGCATATATATATATTTATATATATATATATATATACATATATATATATATTGGAAGAGTTTGCTGCGAATACTTGCTGCTTTTAAACCTTATACTCCCTTAAACCTTTTATCCACTAGGCTATCTTGTCAGCATGCAAGCTCCGCTTCACTTCCCGCCTAATAGTGTATGTAGACACACTGTGTTCACAGCAAGTTTTTTTCTGCATTCCAACAGGTTCAAGAACCTCTCGAATATTCAGTGGTTGGTGTGAAGATGGCTGATATCGCCGCAAGTAGAGTAGTGCATGGCGGCCGACATACCATTCCGCCAAATAGCAATGTCTCTGTAGTAATTAAGTAAAATCATGTTATGCAGGACAATCTGACAACTTTGCTTGACTAAGGGCCGAAATAACTTCAGTCGCTAGTCGAGGGGATGTTTGACACATTCCCCAGCGAGATTCATGGAAAACCGGGAGTGAATCAGAGTATGATTACAGTCGTCGCATTTGTTACAAAAAGAGCAGCAGTCCAAGATGGAACAGCGGCACTTGAAACTTACAGCGCTGTTGTCTATCTGAGTCAATCGCACACCAGAAATCGGAGGATGCAAAGTGGCAGATCAGTGCCCACTGCATCGGAAGACCATGTCCCTAAGAAATAGGCGATGCTTGCCATTGTCCATAGGTTCCGAATTGAGCCCAGTTCAGCTGATGAGCTTGGATGACCTATTACTGCACTTATATTCCATGCAGCCTGTGCGTTATCCGGACTAATAGCAGTGCGAAGCAACGATTTGGCCACGTGGTACAAAGTGTCTCTCAAGTCTGCAAACGGTGGGGCATAAGCGGCAACAACAAACGGATGATTTCTAGCTCAACTCCGTGCGCTAACCTTGATTGATGTCGTTAAACGGGCTGCTCAGTGGTACCTAAGCAATTAGCGGTTAGTCCGCCATGGATCCGAGAGTGATGCCCATTACAGCTAGATCTGCGGTCAGTGTCCACGGATGTGTGCAAGCAAAAGCGAGAGGATAGGCCGGGCTCAGTTAGTTACATGATCGCGTGATGGTCATTGGTCCTATTTACAGACACATCGTGCACGTCGGCACTCAGTGTGTTCGGTGTGTGTTTAAGTGCAGTCTGCTAGCCTAGAATACAAAGGTTGAATGCCGCCAGAGAAGCAGATCAGCGTTGCCTGGTAGGTGGTTGCTAATGGCACAAGCCCAGAGTGCTGTTGGAGTGTAAATGCAAGGAGAAGTCCAATGATGCTGTTATCGATTAAGCTGAGGATTGTAGAAGGAATGTTATAAGTGCGGGTAAGGAGGTCTGCAAAAACAGGTAGGAGAAAAAGACACCAGCAACAGTATGTCCTCGTTTATCTGCGCTGCTGTGCGCAATAAATAAGGCGACACTCTATAACTGTGCGAAGGCCAGTGCAAGATGTAGCTGAGTTTATGATAAATCCATTTATTCACGTTTAAAGTGCTAAGTGAAAGTACAAATCGAGAGTGCTTCATCGACAAATGCTTCTTTGTTCACCTTTGTCAAACACAGGTTTCTTAGGTACATTGCTGTAAGCAGTTGCTCTGAATGAAACGGAGAAAAATGAATGCGCGTGTCATATACGTTGCACCCAATCACATGACTACAACGCAGGGTTCCCTGTATACCTCACTTGGAAAGGTACCCCATTTGGCAATGATTGTTTTAAGGTAAAAGTTGGAAACGCCAAGCCGATTAACCCTACAAAAAGCCATTGTGCATATGTCCGGCGCAAATCTGTGAAGTAGCTAGATATAAGTTTATCCTTACCGTCGCGGGTTTACTAGCGCATGAGGTGCTGCTGACGGGGCTTGTAAAAATTACACGGAAAAGGCACGTGATCAATGCAACACTGATCCCGATACCTACAAAACATGAAAAATATATATCTATGTATACGCATGTATGGCTGGCGGCATCCGGTTTCGGATTTGCCTGTCACTGTGGCCAGACACAGGACGCCTGCGCCTACAAAGGGACCATGGTTGCCTTGCGCTGCACCACCCACAGCTCCAAGCACACAACCCATATCCAGTGTAAACCAGAATTAACAAGACCGGGAGGCGTGTGGATGGGAGCCACGTTTCATCAATGGAGCCGGCCCACGCTCCTTCACAGGCAAAACACAAGCACGCTGCATTTAGGAATTAAGCGCACACAAGGCGGTGGCTGGACCGTAGTCCGCTCCACGCTGAGTGCATGGAACCACTCTTCGAGCCAACCACAGCCACAAGGACAGTGCACCCCGTCCCCTCCAGCAACGACCAGCTGTCTCCTGGAGCCAGTATGGACGAGGTAGTGGGTAATAGACAGGTAGGCACCTTGTCAACATGCATATCGAGCGCATCCACACCGGGGATATCAAACAACAGCCAACCACTTGAAAGGAGAAGATGAACTAAGGCAAATCCAATAATGCATAAAGATACGGTGGCATAACTCTGAGCTAAATAAGCATATGAAGTAAGTTGGTTAGCAACAAATCCGAGATAAGGAAAAATGTCCACAAGTTAGTTAAAATACTACAAAACGCAACAGAGTTACCGAAGATATGCGCAATTAATGTAAGCAACGTGGCCAGTTAATAGAAGAGTATTCAGGTAGGCAGAGCAAACCAAATAAAGTGGAATGAAATTTAGCCAGCTTAAAAAGTCCTAGTTTAAGTGTAAGTTGGTTTAGCCAACCTGCGGTGAAGAAGCATCAAGAGTGCAACATCAGCCTCAGCATGTGGCACATATGTATGTATATTGACCTATATATATTTCAGGTGAAATGTCTAGTGGGACATGAGCTAGGCCCTTTGGGGGCAGTACAGAAGTGACGACAGGTCCTGCAGAGAATTGCGGCGAGCCGGCGCAGCGTTTGTAGGCACGCTGAATTCGATTTACTAACCGCGTGCTTGCATGCTAAGTCTCTTTATTTCAGGTGGTGGGTTTACAGTTTTTACCTTAATGCTTTTCTTTCTCATATAAATATCTCCCTGTACTCTATTCCATTAACTTGCACACATCGCCTAAGCCAATTGTATTCGATTTCCATAACATTTTTGTGTTCGTGGCATTCCGTGAACCATACTTCCTCACCTCGTGCACTTAGCTAGGATTTGTTTGTAAACAACTTATTTCATATGCTATTAACTTAAGGTTTATGTCACCGTTTCCTTATGCATCAATCGAGTTATTTTCTTTCCCTCTCTCTCTCAAGTGTTTGGCTGTCGTTTGATATCCCCGGTGTGGCTGCGCTTGATGTGCATGTTGACAAGGTGCCTACCTGTCTATTACCCACTACCTCGTCCATACTGGCTCCAGGAGACAGTTGGTCGTTGCTGGAGGGGACGGGGTGCACGGTCCTTGCTGCCGTGTCAGTGTCAAAGAGTGGGTCTATACACTCAGTGTGGAGCGGACTACGGTCCAGCCACCGCCTTGTGTGCGCTTGATTCCCAAATGCGGTGTGCTTGTTTTTGCCTGTGAAGGAGTGTGGGCCGGCTCCGTTGATGAAACGTGGTTCCCATCCGCATGCCTCCCGGTCTTATTCCTTCGGGTTTACACTGGATATGGAGTGTGTGGTTGGAGCTGTGGGTGGTGCAGCGCAAGCCATCCATGGTCCCTCTGTAGGCGCAGGCGTCCTGTGGCTTGCCACAGTGACAGGAAAATCCGAAACCGGATGCAGCCAACCATGTATACTAACATATATATATATGTATACATAGATGGAAATATATATATACCTAATATGTATATAGTACATAAAGGCCTACGTATGTAAGCATCTATAGGTTATTGAATTTAGTATGAGATATTGGCACAATCATAAGTAACAAATGTTTACATTACGTAATGTTTCTATGTAAGTCTATCTACTGCCGCATGCTTTATGCATAATACATGTGAAATGGTAGGTGGCATAGATTTCCGGATTGTTATGTCGCGAAGGATGAAAAGTTTGCTTCATTACAAATGGTTATGTGGTATACATTCGCGGACGCAGTGGAATGTTATATATAAGAGTTTGGACTGCGGCGGTTTGTTATAGGGATAATCGGACTTCTCTCTAGGTTTGCTAAATGCAATGGCCTTCATTCACACAAGGAAATATGATTTTGCATGAAGTGATGGTATGTAAGCATGGAAGTGCATAATCACTGATTTCGGAGGTTAAGAGGCTTTCTGCGGAAAAGTGGTTTCTTGAAACAGTTACAATGGTCTAAAGAATATCGCCTCGGTAAGGGTGACGGAGTTAATCTATGGTATTCCGTGAAGTAGGGAAAATGGAATTCTGTAAAGGTTCCCGCAAAAGATAAATAAGACGTAGTGCTCTGTGTGCATTAACCTGAACTGAAGACGCAGTGGATTTTACGTTACTTATATATAAATGTCTAAGTTAACCCGTTGCTTGGTCGAGTAACAAAACGTCATGAATCGGAGGGTAATCTTTGGCGCAAGGTATTGTCAGTATGATGCTAAGGCATGCGCATGTCTACCTTGTACTGAGGTACGCATTGAGTTCGTAAGGTGGTGTATGATTATATATGAGGTGGGCAGACGGGACGCTCAAACCATATGCAAATATTCTCGTCTAAGTGGGGAGCGTTGCGAACGCTCATCACCCACCAAGCGAGAATACTGAAAAATGGTTCATCAAATATTGTTACCGGAGGAAGGGAGGGCGCAACGAGGTGAACATTGCTAAGGCGGAGTGAACTACGGAAACAGGGTTTACGAATAATGGACGGGTACAGCGGCATGTTCGTGGTTGAAAATGTCTGCATAAGGTGAACTTACCACGTTCTTATTGGATGAGCAGGTTGTTCGCATAGCTTGCAGGGTTGCGTCACACGTCATGATGTAGGAATTCCACCATATATTGTCTGAAGATTACGGAACCACCCACTGAACCTGTGAGCTTGTAGTCCGCCGCAAGGAATTTGCAGACTTTGCAAACTTCCTATGCGTTGTGGGACGACAAGACACAGAGACAGGGGTGGCCCTGAAAAGGGCCGTTGCTCCGTTCTCTAAGGAATGTGAAACGTAGAGGAACTGGAAAGCGAAGGAAGACCGGACCCGGTGCTATGGCAGGAGACGGCAAATGCACGTACGTCACAGAGGAGACCAAGGGCGGTAATGAGGACGGCGGAGTGCGGTGAAGGTGTGCTCCGTCTGTCAAAGGTAAATCATCATGGAAATTGGATTTCACCTTTGGCTCGCATTCACTGACGCCGGATATATGGATGCCAGTTGGCGACTGTATGGCCAGAGGCTAGGTATCAATGCAGCATCACACGGCGGCGGCGGTACTTGGGAGCAGGTTCACTGGCATCGTGAAGTAGGACGGCAAATGTCAGCGCATATCGCAGTGGCTCTGAAAGACAAGTGATCATGGCAAACAAATGGTGCCCGTGACTGGGTATTAATGGTGCACGGCATGGCGGCGGCAGTACATGGGAGCAGGCTCATTGACATCGTCAGGTCGGAAGGCAATGGGCAGCGCATATCACTATGGCGCTGAAAGAGAAATCAGGATGCACGCGCAATGTTACTTGTGGCCAGGTATCAGTGATGCATCGCACGGCAGCGGCGGTACGTGGGAGCAGTTTCACTGGCCTTGATGGACTGGCTCCGGAACTACCTTCAAAACCGTACCTTCCAAGTACGCGTCGATGGAGCGTTGTCTCTCTGCATCCCTGTTACAAGCGAAGCCACACATCGGTTTGTTCTCGGACCGCACCGCTTCCTGGCCTTCATTGATGACGCCACTCCGCAAGTGAAGCCTTGGCTGCTGCTATACGCGGCTATTGCGAAGCTATGGCCGACGAATAACCTTCCGGACGATGCCCACAAACTACAGACGGGCCTCGAATGTGGTCCATAAAATGCAACCTTCCATTTAACGCTTCGAAATGTCCCGTCCGTTCTACCCTAACTTCCGTTTTTCTCCTATATATTACCCGGGAGCGGCTATCCGCCAGATCACTTACACCGTAAGAGACTTGGTTATCATTACGCAGCGCAGCCTTTTCGGATCCGCTTTCTGCCGAAAAGCAGTTGCTTCTGCTAACCGCATAGTGAGATGGCTGAAACGAGCCTACGGTCAAATTGGCCCAGCAATTTCCACCTCCTCCTCAAAGCTATCCCTCCACCTCACTTGTAGTTTGCTATTCAGGCTTGGACCCCTTGGTTGTTGAAGGACCAACGCATACTCCATGCCCCCAACGTCGTGCAACCAAACTGGTCCGAGGTCTCAAGCACCTAGATTATCCACAACTACTTCATTGCCTGAGTCGCTACTCGCTTAAGCACCCAAGGCTACGGGGCGACCTGATCCTTGCATTTATGATTTTATCCAATCCTGGACATCCCAGTCGCCATCGACTCACACTGCACTAATCGGGCTCCCACCTACAGTGCCACCCACTGAAGCTCACACATCAGCACACTCGGCTGAACTGCAGACCACACTTCTTCTCTTTACGAATCGGCCGACCGTGCAATGATCTGCCTGCCAATTTAGTCTAGGCACCCACTGTGGCGGATTTTTAGACCCGCCTAAACTGTCATCTGGCCACGTTTCACCGCGATATTCCCTGATATTACTACCTTCTACTTGATGGAGTTCCTTTCTTATTTTCCTCTACATACTTCCGTTCCATAGCCGTTTCGGAGGGTGGTGGGATGTCACGCTTTGAGCCGGCGTGCATTCGGTTTAATTGCAGCATAAGCTCGGTAAAGATACCGCTAACACGCGCGTCTAATCTGCTAGAACTTTGCTCGCCCTTGCATTGGACAGCGCCAGAAAAGTTTTTCCGCGTGGGCCATATAGATGTCCAGTAATGCAATGATCTCCACGTAAAGTAACACTTACGGCGCTCAGCGGTGTAAGTGGAAGCCAAATAAAATTCGGAAGAATATTGATGGCTGATGGAAAATGGTCAATTTCATTTCTTCAATGCAGGTAAGACTGGAAATATAGGAGAATCCAGTGAGTGTTCCATCTTGAGTGGGTCGTTGAGCCAGGAATTAATGAAGTGTTCAGTTATTGATGGATCTAAAACGGAACACCCGTATCGCACCCTGGCCAACCAGGTAATGCCCACGTTTCCTGCCCTAGCAGTCTCTGCTGTGGCAGTCGCCTAAAGTAAGCAAAGGATGGAAAGAGAAATCAAAGGTATAGAATAAGGAAGTGCACGTAAATAAGAATATAATACCAATGCGTGAAGAAAAGTAGAGAAAAGAAAATCGAAGTAAGAAGATGCGAGTTACTCTGGAAATGGAAATGTTTCATGTTGGCACCCAAGAGCGTCAAGTTGCCGCTCAAACCCCTTAACCGTAGATTCCCTGATAACACTTTCCGGAAGCAGGTTAGAGCGGTCGATGACTCTGCGTGACAGCCGGATTTCCGCCCTAATCCGCTCGGACCGCGGTTTGGCCAGCTTCAAGGAATGACCGCGTAGGACAGACAATCTAGCAGGACTGAATATCCAAGATAAATCTGGACCAACCTTCCCAGTCAAGATACGGTAGGTTAGGATTAGGTCTCCTCTAAGCCTTCGGTAATGCATTGAATGCATTCCCAAACTAAGTAGACGCTCGGGGTACGTCCGTCCCCGTAATCCCTCGACTAACCTAGTACCCACTAGTAAAACTCTCTCTAGCTCCATTTTGTCCCGGACGAGGCAGGGCAGACAAGTCTGGATGCAGTATTCCAGATGAGGCCGAACGAAAGCCGAGAACAGCTTCGTAAAGCTGCCGCCCGTCAAGACTCCGAAAGAACGTAGAATTAACCACAACATGCGGAAACCTCTGCTTGTGGCCTTCTTCCAGTTGTCGCCGGTGTATAAAGCCGAAGAGTGTACGACTCCTAGGTCAATCTGGCTAGCTACAAGGGGAGTTCGACCCCACCGACCAAGTACTTCGCAGTAGGACAACCTCCACCAATTCGAAGAACGGAGCACTTTGCCTGATTTATGGGCAATAACCATAAAGTAGACCAGTCCCAAAGCTTATCCAATGCTCGCTGAATAGCTTCGGAACCCCCAGGAACATCGACAATGTTCCACAGCTTCAGATCATCAGCAAATAGCAGCGATGGTACCTCAAGCTCCGCGGGTAGGTCATTCACATAGATAGAGAACAGCAGCGGTCCAAGGACCGAGTCCTGCGGCACGCCACTGAGGACAGACTGCCTAAACGATAGGCCCCGGCCTACCCGTACACACTGTTCTCTACCATCCAAGAAGGCGGTCACACAAGGAAGGGCGCGGCCAGGTACCCCGTAGGAGGACAGCTTTTGCGCGAGCCTCAAGTGTGGTACCTTGTCAAATTCCTTCGAAAAGTCGACGAAAAGCACGTCCGGTGTGTGGCCGTTATCCACTGCATCCGCCCAATTTTCGCGAGCCACCAACAGATTCGGCAGACACGAAAATCCCTTCCGGAATCCGTGTTGTACATTGCTAAGTAGATTAAATCTACTCAGATGACTCTCCAACGAATCTCTCACCAGTTTCCCGAGGAGTTTGACTACTACGCTCGTCAAACTAACTGGCCTGTAATTTGCAGGCAGACCCCTGTCCCCACTTTTGAAGATGGGACAGATGACAGCTTCCTTCCATTCGGAAGGCAATGCACAGCTATCAAGCGATTTCTGAAACACGATAGCGAGCGGTCCACTTCGTTTCGCAGCCAACTCATGTAACAGATTCGGGTGAATTAAATACGGCCCAGAAGCCGTAAAAGGGTTCAGCCATTCTAACAGCCGAACAACCTCCTCGTGGTGCAAGCTGTGTGGTTCAGGTTTAACCCGTTCCAGCAACTAGTTCGGCGGCAATGTTCCAGGACGTGGTGGGTTTTCGCCTGGCAAGCGTTCTCCCTATAAAAATCCACAAGCTTAACAACACTGTAACGTGGCGGATGTGACTCGCCACAAACTAAAGTCACTGCCCCTTGGATATTTGAAAAATGCTGTCCAACCCACGAAAATCAATCGCCTATTCCCACATTCCTGACGATAACAAACAGTCGAAAATTCTTCGGCGCATTCAAAAACACGAGCTACATTCCTACACAATTACATATGTATATACATGGTTTGCGGCATCCGGTTTCGGATTTGCCTGTCACTGTGGCCAGACACAGGACGCCTGCGCCTACAAAGGGACCATGGATGCCTTGCGCTGCACCACCCACAGCCCCAAGCACACAACCCATATCCAGTGTAAACCAGAATTAATAAGACCGGGAGGCGTGTGGATGGGAGCCACGTTTCATCAATGGAGCCGGCCCACACTCCTTCACAGGCAAAACACAAGCACGCTGCCTTTAGGAATTAAGCGCACACAAGGCGGTGGCTGGACCGTAGTCCGCTCCACGCTGAGTGCATGGAACCACTCTTCGAGCCAACCACAGCCACAAGGACAGTGCACCCCGTCCCCTCCAGCAACGACCAGCTGTCTCCTGGAGCCAGTATGGACGAGGTAGTGGGTAATAGACAGGTGGGCACCATGTCAACATGCACATCAAGCGTAGCCACATCGGGGAAATCAAGCAACAGCCAACCACTTGAAAGGAGAAGATGAACTAAGGCAAATCCAATAATGCATACAGATACGGTGGCATAACTATTCGCTAAATTAGAATATGAAGTAATTTGGTTAGCAATGCAGCCGCGATAAGAAAATATAATGTCCAGAAGTTAGTCGAAAATGCTACAAACGCAACAAAATTACCGTAGATAAGCGCAATTAGCGTAAACAACGTGGCCAGCTAATAGAAGACTATCCAGATAGGTAAAAGCAACCAAATAAACGTGAATGAGATGTATGCAACCAAAAGAGACCTAGTTTAAGTGTAAGTTGGTTTAGCCCAACTGCGGTGAAGAAGCAGCAAGAATACAACATCAGCCTCAGCATGGTGCAGATACGTATACACACACATATGCTAACATAAAAACGTTAAAATAGCATGCCCTTTGCATAATTTGATCACACAAGTTTGGCTAAATACGATCATGCCTGTGAAGGTGTGCATTGCCTTGTCGAGAATAAAAATTTTTATTTATCTATTTATCTATTTAGTTACTGGAATTGACATGTACGAATCGCAGCGCCTTCTGATATAAGCAAAAATCTTTTGTATTCTCTGACGCTTCGTTCGCTAAGCCTTTCTTGAAATTGAGCCGAGAATACCTTAGGTGTTGCTTACACTTATTTCTAGAGTTACGGTACCTGTCATAAGTATCGATGGATGGAACATCTCGGTAAGTCCGCCAACATCTAGACCTCTTTGTGAACAGATGTCTGCCAGTGGGATCTATCCAGGGCGGATGTGCTCGTGCTTCCCTTCTCCTTGTGACTGGGATGAAGGGAGCAGAGACCTCGGCGAAGTAGGACTTAAATTTATCCCAGGCAACCTGGACAGTATCGTCGTCTGAGATCTCACAATGGAAACCAGGAGCTTTGGCTCTCATTGATTGATAGTCTGCTTGCCAAATGTTCGGGCGAGACTTAACAGTACGCTGGTAGCGTCTAGACAGAGTACAACTGAAGAGCAGACAAACATGATCACTGGAACCCTGTGGAGGTCCGTAAGTAATGTCATAAACAAAATCGAGTGACTTAGCGAATACAAGGTATAAGATAGACGGTACTTGGTCGTCCATGTACCTAGTGAGGAGGTCAATGCACTGGTGCAAAGATACTTGGAGCGTAAGTTCAAGCATATCAGCGCCGAATGTGCCTGACGCTGAGTCGCAAGAAAGATCTGCCCAGCAAATCTCTGGGAGGTTGAAGTCACCCATCACCAAACACTTATCTGCAAACTGAGAGCGAAGGAAGTCAAGTACCTCGTTGGATACGCTCCCAGGGCTTCTATACACAATTACAACTGTAACCTGAGCCGAGGATGTGCTAATAACAACCGATAGAGCTTCAACAGTTTTATCTGCCGACTGAAATAAGCAAGTCTTCAAAACGTCGAGTTTACAGCCTACATAAAGAGCGAAGCCCCCTCCCTGTCGGCCAGCAGAGCGATCGCATCTAAATAGTGTGTAGCCAGATAGCCGTACTTCACCATCCGTGATGTCCTGAGACAGCCACGTTTCAGTGAATGCAAGTATATCGGGATGAGACCCATCTACAAGCAGACCTAACTCGTACACCTTATTCCTTAGGCTGCGCACATTACTTAACACTATCTGAAGGTATTCGTTAGATCCAGACCTGGATCGCGCGCTACCAGAATGGGCAGTGGTAGGGCGGAAAACGACCGCCGATTGACTACCCGAAAACCCACTAACCGGAGACCCTGTTCATCGGCCGCTCGCCTAGTTTTGAGGTCCTTGATGGCCTCTCTTAGCTTCAGCCTATCGGCTAGCGGAAGGTCCGGCTGAACGCTAATATTTGTACCTTTCAGCTTAAAAGCAAACCGCATGAGAGCGCTGCGTTCCTCCGGGGTAGAGAGTACCGCACGAAGTGGCCGCTGGCGCGGGTTTGGTGCGTTAACTGGGACGTTCCCCAGTCTAATCACCTTCCTGACAGCAGCGCCTGGAAAACCAGGCGGAAGAAACTTCGTTACGCACATGCTAAACCATTGAAGGTCGTCCAACATGCGATCAGCGGGAAGGACAGCAGTAGATTCGGCCGCGTTACGGAACATAACGCTACCATCCGTGAAAGAATCGCCACGACGGGGTGTATTAACCCCACTGGTCTTTGATGCAATACTTGGAGCAGGTGGCTTCACTACTGGCGATGGAACTGTCTTTAGCCCCTCCGATGAGGTAGCAACCGCAGCGTATGTTTTTCGCTCCATTGTCGATGCCATCCTTTTGTTAGGGTCATCGATTTCACCGAAAGGCTTTATAGCAGATTTTGTCTGCTTTTTCTTCTTGTTAGCAGGAGCACGGTCCAGTGAGGCTTTTTCGCTTTGAGCAAAATCAAGCACACCTTCAGAATATGTCTTCTCGGTGAGAACCAAGATTTCCGACATCTTCGGCTGACAAGTAGTGCGTGTTGGAATCTTCGCCTTTGCATAGCCGTCAGACGGTTTGCCAAGTAATGACACTTGGCTTGTTTCCGGTGCCGAGACAACTATAACTTCTTGTTTAGCAGAGAGCTTACGAGGTTTCCTGTCTCTTCTTCGCTTAATTCGAAGTGACACTTGAACCAGCAATTCGGCGTCGATCAGGGTAGCTTTAGATACGACGTCCGAAGCTGCTTCATTCTTGTGGTCGGTAGCCATCTGGACCAGTGACATAATGATTGGTGCCACAAATTGATCATCAGTGTAGGCGATCAAATCTGCGTTGTTGGAGACCGGAAGCGTCGTCATAAGCAGGTCAATCTTAAAGCGAAGACCTGGCATCCAGAACAAACGCTCTACATTTCGACGCCGGGTATCAAGAGATTCGTCTCTCGCACGTAAGGCTGTGCGGCCTTGCCGGCGGCAGCAGCAATTGGCACAACTAAAAAGCAACTTCTCGCTAGAGGCCAGCGCTGCGTACTGCTCGCTATTTAGCTCCGTACACAGCTGAAGGTACCATCCGTTGCAGACCTCGCATTGCATACCGCCGCAATCGTCAGTTCCTGATATATTGCCGTTTGTGCCGCCACAAATTGCGATAAACTCAGAAACCGAGCCATCACGAACAACAGCCTCGGTGCATTGTGAGACCGACATTGTAGAAAACAGAGTGGAATTATAACAGGTACACAAAAGTTAAACGACTTCAAAAAGGCAAATACCGGGTGTAAAACGGGGTTAAAACTGGGAAAAACTGGAAAAATTACCAGTAAGCGCCAAAACGCTTTGACCAGAACCGCTTTAATCGATACAAGAAACCTTGGATCAGAGGAAACTTGACAGTAGTCAACTTCCGTTTTAAGAGTTTATTCAACCACTATTTTCCACAATATTGTAGCTAAAAAGCTTGATCAGTATGGCACACCAAATAACTAAGTAAGCAAATGAGGTATCGATTTCCGGAAGCAAATCCATAACGTGCGCACTTATCGATGGTAAGCGTTTTCCATAGGGGAAACTTATATAGGCCACAATGAAATTGTGTTCTTTTGCAACGCTAAGGAAATGTTAGATTACATACCTAAAACGTAACTTACCCGCAGCAGTGCGTATATGTGTATGCCGGCTCACCATGGTATGCAGCACAAGTTTGATGAAACCATCGGCCGCATGCGTCGCAACTTATCCAATCAACGTGTTCGGAGCTCCCCGAGGCGTCATCCTCCTGCTCACACAGAGCACAAACCGCGCTGTCGGCATCTTCAGCAGCCGTCTCCCTCGTTGCACGCCATGTATATGTGCGGTATCGAGCGGATGTTCTCCTTTTCAGGGTACGGATTTTCAATTCCGCTGACATCATGCTGGTACCCCCAACTCCACTGCAAGGGCTATCAACAGTGACTTCCGTTTGTGCCGCCTGCGGTCATGGCATTGAACGTGCGAAACACCAGCCCCTGCTACCACCAACTTGAGCGCTTCGCTAACGTGCGGTTCCGGTGAATTGCTGCTGGTCGAAGAACGGTTGCTCGTCCTCACCTGGGTAGCGGCATCGGAGGATGACGCGTCCATTGCTTGGAAGCTAGCCAAGTCCTCACATGATAATGGTTGCAATTGTTCAAGCTTCGATGCTCGGGCAATCACCACATTACTGTGAGTAGCCAGCAGCTAACGCATGCATGCCATTACCCCCATGGTGCGGTAGAAATCTTCCGTGCTCATACTCAATACATGCGCCACCAAGTCAGCAAACAAATCCCGATTGATGCGAATTTTTGCGGCCCGGTCAAGGACACTATCACTACGGCATCGCATCCGCGCCACCAGGCCGGTTCCCTCCGTGTCCCCCGAGAGGGCCGACACTGCTACAACTTCCGCTGGCAGTACCAAACGGCAACCACGACGCACCACCTCCTCGTCGTACGGGTGTCACGTGTATGCTTGCCACGTGAACAGTGTGCGCACATGGAATGCGCCACTGACGATTAAATCGGCAGCCGCATGCGCTGCCCTTTTCTATGACGACACACTGCATGCATGGGGCGCTCGTCATCCACCAACCAATACCCGCCGTATGGGTTCACACTGCGAATGCGAACTCACACTCTGCCACACTTACTGCTGCCCCGCGTATGACGACATCCTTCTCAAAATCACGTGCCCACTGCTTACACCCTGCTCATCCTCGCACATACCAAGCTGATCTCACGCAAGTAATGTTTCCCTCTCCTCCCAAATGCCAGTGCAACGCTGCACTAGCACCTGAAACAGGTGCGGTAGAGTTGACCGCTCACTCAAAGTTTCTTTCAAACGCTTGTTTTCATTCTCAACGCGATTAGGGTTGTCACAACCAAATAATACCACGTGGCCCATAAAATGCGCCGCCCAGCTAAGCCGCCATGGGATCCACGTGCGACGGAGGTATTGGAAACATTTAGCTCTGCGCACCGATATACCTTCCATAATCCGGTGATAACGTTCCCAATCTTGGGTGTACAACAACGAGCGCAGCATGTTGAACAGAGCTCTCTTATCTTCCGTGTTACAGAAAGGAAGGTGTGAACAATGCCGCTGCATGTCCCGCATGATGTGTACCTGGCAGAATACGGTATTGACAGTGGGGTACGCATTGTGAAACGCATTCACTTGCGCAGCGCACTTGTCCTTCACCAAAGTCCGAGCACCCGTAGCCGCAGGAGACACGTCCAACACAACTCTCAATGCCCCTTCGTAAGTAATGCAGATATCTCCATAACCACTGCACCTAGCTTAATTATTTTACCTTTGTCGTAACCAGCGCCTAGGGTTTGTCCTAGACCGCCCACCGTTGTCCCGTTTTAGTTAACATTTCGGCTCCAAAACGGCGTTGATTCCGCTTGTTTGGAGATTTAAACTTTGAAATTCGCGCCAGATTTGCGGTTCTGGTATGCTGTTTTTGGGCTATATTTTGGCTCCATTTTCCAATATTATTCTATTTTCTAGTTAAGTGGGCCGGCCTTTCAGTCGCACTTTTCTAAGAAAGGCTAAATTGTTAGCCACTACTGTTATTTCCTTTGTTTCCGCCCTCCACTTTTACGATCTAATTTTAACTTGCTTATTCCTTTCCATGAGCCCGCTACTAATGGATGCTCGAAATGCGGTGATTTGACCAAAGAAAATGGATCAAATTTCCTCTAGTGGTGCATTTTCCATCGAAAATAACACAATCCATTAGCATAATTGATTGATCGTTTACTAATGGAACCAGGCACCTCAAGGTTTGGTAGCGGTAGCCGGTGAAAAGCGCAGAATAAGTACATAAGCTACGGAGACCCAAACTACTGCCTTCAAAAATGTCGAGGCCTACGAAACGTTTGTATTTATCCCTGCTTTACTGTTCGGAAAGCTAAACACGATCAAATGCAGTTGTTAACGATATTTCTTCTCCATGCATGAGCATGGATGTTATGTACAATTTGATCTGATCCCACGCAGGAACAGCATCTAGCGCTTGTCTAGAAATATACCTATATTTATTTATATTTATTTAAGTAGCCTCCGCCTTATTTGTCAAAAGCGCATAATAGAAGCTCATACCAAGGCCAATAACGTCCACAAACATGCAATGCCATAGGCTGGAACCCCCGTAATTGATCTGATATGTGGAGTCCTCCAAAATGACCTCACCGTATTGGTCCACCAACTCCAGCATACGCGAAGGCACGAAGAACAGGTACCGACTTTCATTTCTCTTATGCGTAATTTTAACCTGACCGTTTCTTCGCAACCTCGTAACCTCTTCCACTTCAGTGACACAAGCGTTCAGATGACGCCGCCGTATGTCATAAAAATTGCGTCTTGTTAAACGAATGTTATATTGTGGCGCAAAATATACACATCTCCTGCGTCCCACGAAAGGTTTTCATTATCGTAAGCACCATGCTTTCCTGCTCCGCTCTTAGCCTCCTATTTTTCGCATACAGCCAAGGCTTCCCAAAGTGAAAACTGTGCGAAAGCCACAGAAACGCGTTTCTAATCTAGTAACCTACGCCCTTAAACCTTGCTGAAAAGCGAGCAGGGCAACTATAACAGCTGTACCTGTAATAATCATTTTATCAGGCAGATACAATGCACTTACCGCTTCCCAGAAACATTGCTGCGCTTGCTATGCACGCATACAAACGGAATATACCGGTACGGGCATCCTTCTGGTAGCACCTGTCCAGATTCCCTCTGGTACACCTTCGCAGATATAACGTTCCGACGACTAAACGATGTCGCCGTTTCAAACTGAAACCCTTTCAGATCATCTTCCATCGATGCGAAGTACAGATAAGGACCCTTTGGTATACGTCGGAATACAAGCGTGTCATCCACTATGGCTGCTATGCATGAAGCGGGAAAATGATTAAGCACCGTAACACATTTAAACCACTTAGAATTTTGCTTCCAAATCCAACTTAGCATTCCAACAAAAACCCTAAATAATTAATAAACATTCACATGCGCCCGATGGCCTCAAATTTACATCCAACCACATCCAAGCGTGTGTACCGACGTCACACTGTCGAAAGATCATTGATCGCAAGTGGCGGCTGCGACTTAGTCGCAGCACCGTTACCCCGCAAAAACCTAGTGCGCAAAAAATAATTTCGTGTCATTTTATGGCATGATTCCCGGCTATCTTTCTGGCGTTGCAGTTTTATTCAATTCTGCGCAAATGTGATATTGCATTTGTTTACATGTGTCAGAAGCCAGATACGCACCGTTACCCCGCAAAACCTGGTGCGCAATAAATAGTTTTTGGTCATTTAATAGCAATGTTCCCGGCTAGCTCTCTGCCTTTGCCGTTTTATTTAAATCTGTGCAAATGTGATATTGCAATTGTTGAAATGTGTCGGACTCTGTGAGTGCTACGCGGTAACTCGACTTTTTAAAGTGTCATACTGGTCGAGAGTTTTAGTTGAATTAACGTGGAAAACAGTGTTTAAGTAAACACTTGAAACGAAATTTAACTATTGTAACGACTATTTTGACTATTGAAACGAAGTTCCTAGCATGGGGTACCGACGGGAGCTGGAAAACGGGCACGGAACGAATCAATGGCGGTAGAAAGCAGCACGGTCAATCACAGCGGACACGACGCGAGAAGCACACATAGAAACCGGGCCCTCACAGAATCGCAATACGCAAGCGTGACACGGGCCAAACGAGCAGGCACGGAGGAAGCACGTTTATCCACAACAGGAAAAACAGAGGTGTACAGGACCTTGAAAAGACAATCAAAACAAAAGGGGAATGTCAGAGTTTTTGGGTCGGTAAAGTGCCTTCGCACTTTTTCATATATCTGCGGTTTCTCGAGAATCTGCAAATGAAAGAGAAAAGAAAGAGAACCTTTAAGTAGTCTTTAAAAGGACCCATGGCGGTTTCGAGTTCGTTACACCACTCCCTCTTCCGGCGAAGACACTGTCCTCAGTGTCTCAGTGCCCTGAATACTCACTGAGCCGCCTTCGGGGTTATCTCCACAGTGTGTTCCACGATCGGGAGGCATCCGGGTGGGACGACGTCCTCCTTCTGAGTAGAGGCTGAAGATCCCGCTGGTTTCAGCTGATTGTAATGCACGGTCAGAACGTCGGAATTTGGTTGAGCGACATCTCGGACGACATACACCGTGGGTGAACGGACGAACACAATCTCGTATGGCCCTTACCACTGTCTGTGAAACTTTGCTGCTGCGCCAGGCGGAGGTCTTGGGCGGTGCAACCATACGCGACATCCAATGTGATATTCAGGGCCCCTACTGTGCCGATCATAACATACTTTCTGACGGTGCTGTGCTAGCCTTGCGTGTTCTCCCGCACACAAAAAGGCTGATCGAAGACGTTCGCCAAGCTGTCGTACGTAGTCTAACAGAGAACAAGCCTCGATTGGGGAAGTAGGGGATATCAGCTCCAGAGGCAAACGCAGCTCGTGACCACATGTCAGGAAGGCTGGAGAATACCCCGTGGATGCATGCACAGACGCTCGATACACCATCATGCATTGTGGAATAGCTTCGTCCCATCAATCTGACTGGTGCCGCTCCAGGAAACTCTGCAAAATCCCTTTTATAGTTCGGTTGGTGCGCTCTACTAATCCATTCCCTTGTGAATGATACGATGTGGTACGTGTCTTCCTCACCGAGAGCAGCCAACACACCTCCTGAAGCAGGTGACTCTCGAAGACTGCGCCTTGATCTGAATGCAGTGACAGCGGTGCTCCATGGCGGGCAATCCACTCATTTACGATGGCTGACGCAAACGTCGCCGCATCCGGATTTTTGATAGGTATGGCCCCGCACCATTTCGTAAAATAATCTATAAGAACAAGGAGGTGGCGGTTCCCGTTCCTTGTGACTGGTAAAGACCCCATTAGACCGACTCCGACTCGCTGATCTGGGGACGTGGCTACTATCGGTTCCAATGGGGCCCGGGATAGGGCGTCTTCGATTTGATAGCGGCACAGATCTCGCAGGCGTTACATAGCTTCACGACGTCGGCGTGGATTCCTGGCCACCAGTACCGTTGACGTATGGCTGTCTCCGTCTTTATTTGGCCAGCGTGACCTAACTGCTGATGGACTGCTTGTAGTACGCCCGGCACTCTCGACTTAGGAGTAATCACTTTCTGGCCCAGGTCATCCATTAGGAACAGCGTCCCACCAATGATTCTTAATCGGCTCAAATGGTCCCACAGTGAGCGTTCGTCTTTCGAATGGGATTGCGTTTCCGTACCCGATGGTTTAGACGATCCTTCCACTTGCCGCATATAAATGTTAGATATATATGGGTCCTGGGCTTGATCCTGTGACCACGTTGTATCAGTTTCCGAGTGGTGTAGGACGGCATTGATTTCGTCCAGAGCGGGAATTCGAGAAAGGGCATCTGCGTTGGCATGCCGTGCTCCCGGCCGGTACTCACAGGTAAAATCGTACTCTTGTAGGCGTTCTTGCCACGGCGCGACTTGTCCCGCCGGGTCACGGAATTTTTGTAACCACTGCAGAGATTGATGGTCAGTCCGCACAAGGAAAGGTTTTCCGAGTAAATAGGGTCGAAAATACTTCAAGAAATACACCAAGGCCAACATCTCACGTCTCGTTGTGCTATACTTACGCTCTCGCTTGTCCAGTCGGCGGCTAGCATAAAAGATCACGGTATCCCCAATAGAAGTTTTCTGCGACAAAACAGCGCCAATCGCCTCGTTACTGGCGTCGGTGTCCAGGACAAAAGGCCCTGCTCGTTCGGAAGTATCCGGGAGACCTAACAGCGGTGGCGACGTGAGGCATTCTTTTAGTCGTCCGAAAGCACTGGCTCACTCGTCCGTCCAAACAAACTTCTGTCCCTTTTCCGTCAGGCGATGTAACGGCGCCGAGATCGAAGCAAAATTGCGCACAAATCTTCGGTAGTAAGATGCCAGTCCCAAATACTACGCAATTCATCAACTGATCCGGGTTGTGGCCACGACCTTATCCGTTCGCACTTGTCGGGGTCGGTTTGAATGCCGTCTGGCGTTATTACGTGTCCCAAAAAGTTAACCTGCTCGCGGAGAAAACGGCACTTCCGTCCCTTCAGCTTTAATCCAGCCTGCCGTAACCGCTCCAAAACTGTACGTAGACGGGTGTTGTGCTCTTCCACTGACCTACCATGCGTTATCACACCATCTAAATATATCAAACATTCCTTGGGTACGAGGCCCTCCAATACTTTCTGCATCAGGCGCTGGAAGGTGGCTGGGGCATTAGCCAACCCGAAGGGCATGGTCTCGAATTCATACAGCCCGGATGGTACAATGAACGCGGTTTTCTCTCTCTTTCGGACGGACGGACCTCCACTTGCCAATACCCGGCGGCCAAATCGAGAGTAGTAAACCATCGCGCACCATGAAGAGCATCAAATATGGTGTCAATGCGAGGGAGGGGGAAGGGGTCTTTACGGGTGACTTCGTTTAGCTTTCGGTAATCTACACAAAGTCGTAGAGAACCATCCTTCTTCTTCCTCTTCTTCTTCACGAGTGCGATAGGAGACGACCAAGGCGATGTCGATGGGCGAATAACGCGCATATCAAGCATCTCTTGGATCATGCGATCTAGCTGGGCTTCGTAATGAATGGGCACCCTTCTCGCCCGCTGGCGAATAGGATGCTGACTCCCTGTATCAATTTCGTGTTGGTGCGCCCAAGTTGAGTGTCGCAAAACCGATCCTCATAATTACGCAGCATGGAGAGAAGTGTGGCTTTTGAGTCTGGGGAAATACCACTGTGGATACGCAAAGGCTCAATGACATCAGTCTCGAACTGCGATGGTTTCGAGGTGGCTTCTAAAACTGTGCAAACTCCCCGTGAGTAACACAGTTGCGAGTTGACAGGAGTGGACTTTGGTAATAGATTCGCGGTACCAAGCTGCAGCAAGCTACCATGCTTAGCCAAAAGATCCATCCCTAGGATGGCGTCCCACCTTAGGATACGACAAACTAGAAACTCGTGTACTGCAGTAACATGTTCCAGTTGGACTTGAGCCAACACTGCGAATTCGACGGGTAACTCAGCCCCGTTGGCCGTTAACACACGTGGCCTTCTCTGAGTAGTGGCGCGGTGACCCCCGAGGCGGTCGGCTATTTCTAGATGCAACAACGAACATGACGCACCGGTGTCAAGCAAGAACTGGATGTTAAAACCATTGAGGCAGCCAACGGTGGTTAAAGGTCGAAACGGAGCATTACGAACAAAAGTGGACGCAAGGAAGCCGGATGGATGAAGACGTGACTTACCTTGCGATGGTCGCGGCTTGATCGGTGGGTTAGGTCCGCAAAATCGCGCACGATTTCCAAAGCGACGGCAGTACCAACAATCGCGCTTGGACGGAGTGGAGTTGAAGTAAGATGCTCCGCTGTCGGAAATGGACATGTTTCTCAGTGCCGAACACAAAGTGGCCTGTCCATACTCGTCGCGTTCGTCCATTGAATCCAGGGACTCGTGAAACTGTGCCTTGTTCATGGCATCCGTAAAACTGCAGGGCAGCATCCCAGCTAGTTGGTGACGTGGGGACCTGTCGTTCAACCCGGTGCAACAACGCTCAGCCAGCCACTTATCCCGCTCGGCGTTGGAGAGATCAGGAAAGACTCTCAAGGAGAGCACTTGAAGTACGCGCGCGGACGCTTCGACAGATTCTCCTGTCTGTTGGGTACGAGCAGCGAATTTCTGTCTATATAGAACTGCGGCTTCCTGTTTCCGAAACAGTTCGCGCAGCGATTCCCATATTTTTGACGCTGGCACCGTTGGAGCAATTCCAGTTGCGCGGAAGAAGCGCGTGGCTTCCTCGCTCAAAAAACTGGGACCGTAAGAGCCCACGTGCTTTTCGGGGATACTGGAAAGGTATGAGGATACATGAAACTCCCAATTGTCAAAATCATCCCCAGGCCGAAAAACTGGTGGTTGCCTCGGCACAGGTCAAAAATCCGAAAAATCCTGGGTAACAACACGAAGTTGCGATTTCATTTTTGGGGGCTGACTTTCTCCTTCTCCATTGCGATCCCACCTCTGACACCCAATGTAACGAAGTTCCTGGAATGGGGTTCCGGCGGGAGTTGGAAAACAGGCACGGAACGAATCAGCGGCGGTAGAAAGCAGCACGATCAATCACAGCGGACACACGACGAGAGAAGCACACACAGAAACCGGGCACTCACAGAATCGCAATACGCAAGCGTGACACGGGCCAAACGAGCAGGCACGGAGGAAGCACGTTTATCCACAACAGGAAAAACAGAGGTGTACAGGACCTTGAAAAGACAATCAAAACAAAAGGGGAATGTCAGAGTTTTTGGGTCGGTAAAGTGCCTTCGCACTTTTTCATATATCTGCGGTATCTCGAGAATCGGCAAATGAAAGAAAAAAGAAAGAGATCCTTTAATTAGATGGAAATTGGGTACTGCCCACCCGAAAACACTGCACAACCACGACGCGTTTCGATGTAATTTTTCATCTCATCAGGTGGAGACAGCAGGATTTGAACCCAGGACCATTGGAATAGCAGCCAACACTACTACCCCTTTGGCTACCGGGTCACGATGGGCAATGCTTTTTGTCACAACGGTAGATGACTAATTGGAGGGTCAAGTTTGGATTACACGTTGTGTGATTGGATTGCGACACGCAACCTCAATTTAATAGACTGTGATTCACATTGAAATTGAGGTTGCGTGTCGCAATCCAATCACACAACGTGTAATCCAAACTTGACCCTCCAATTAGTCATCTACCGTTGTGACAAAAAGCATTGCCCATCGTGACCCGGTAGCCAAAGGGGTAGTAGTGTTGGCTGCTATTCCAATGGTCCTGGGTTCAAATCCTGCTGTCTCCACCTGATGAGATGAAAAATTACATCGAAACGCGTCGTGGTTGTGCAGTGTTTTCGGGTGGGCAATACCCAATTTCCATCTACTTTGAATACGGTCCCAGCGATCGCAGTGACTACGGTTCATTTCAATGTGAATCACAGTCTATTAAATTGAGGTTGCGTGTCGCAATCCAATCACACAACGTGTAATCCAAACTTGACCCTCCAATTAGTCATCTACCGTTGTGACAAAAAGCATTGCCCATCGTGACCCGGTAGCCAAAGGGGTAGTAGTGTTGGCTGCTATTCCAATGGTCCTGGGTTCAAATCCTGCTGTCTCCACCTGATGAGATGAAAAATTACATCGAAACGCGTCGTGGTTGTGCAGTGTTTTCGGGTGGGCAATACCCAATTTCCATCTACTTTGAATACGGTCCCAGCGATCGCAGTGACTACGGTTCATTTCAATGTGAATCACAGTCTATTAAATTGAGGTTGCGTGTCGCAATCCAATCACACAACGTGTAATCCAAACTTGACCCTCCAATTAGTCATCTACCGTTGTGACAAAAAGCATTGCCCATCGTGACCCGGTAGCCAAAGGGGTAGTAGTGTTGGCTGCTATTCCAATGGTCCTGGGTTCAAATCCTGCTGTCTCCACCTGATGAGATGAAAAATTACATCGAAACGCGTCGTGGTTGTGCAGTGTTTTCGGGTGGGCAATACCCAATTTCCATCTACTTTGAATACGGTCCCAGCGATCGCAGTGACTACGGTTCATTTCAATGTGAATCACAGTCTATTAAATTGAGGTTGCGTGTCGCAATCCAATCACACAACGTGTAATCCAAACTTGACCCTCCAATTAGTCATCTACCGTTGTGACAAAAAGCATTGCCCATCGTGACCCGGTAGCCAAAGGGGTAGTAGTGTTGGCTGCTATTCCAATGGTCCTGGGTTCAAATCCTGCTGTCTCCACCTGATGAGATGAAAAATTACATCGAAACGCGTCGTGGTTGTGCAGTGTTTTCGGGTGGGCAATACCCAATTTCCATCTACTTTGAATACGGTCCCAGCGATCGCAGTGACTACGGTTCATTTCAATGTGAATCACAGTCTATTAAATTGAGGTTACGTGTCGCAATCCAATCACACAACGTGTAATCCAAACTTGACCCTCCAATTTAGATCCTTTAAGTAGTCTTTAAAACGACCCATGGCGGTTTAGATTTCTTTACAGCGTGTCATACTGGTCGAGAGTTTTAGTTGAATTACCGTGGAAAACCGTTTTTGAATAAACACTTGAAACGAAATTTGACTATTGTCAAATTTTCTCTGATCCATGGTTTCTTGTATCGATTAAAGCGGTTCTGGTCAAAGCGTTTTGGCGCTTATTGGTAATTTTTCCAGTTTTCCCAGTTTTAACCCCGTTTTACACCCGGTATTTGCCTTTCTGAAGTCGTTTAACTTCTGTGTACCTGTTATAATTCCACTCTGTTTTCTACAATGTCGGTCTCACAATGCACCGAGGCTGTTGTTCGTGATGGCTCGGTTTCTGAGTTTATCGCAATTTGTGGCGGCACAAACGGCAATATATCAGTAACTGACGATTGCAGCGGTATGCAATGCGAGGTCTGCAACGGATGGTACCTTCAGCTGTGTACGGAGCTAAATAGCGAGCAGTACGCAGCGCTGGCCTCTAGCGAGAAGTTGCTTTTTAGTTGTGCCAACTGCTGCTGCCGCCGGCAAGGCCGCACAGCCTTACGTGCGAGAGACGAATCTCTTGATACCCGGCGTCGAAATGTAGAGCGTTTGTTCTGGATGCCAGATCTTCGCTTTAAGATTGACCTGCTTATGACGACGCTTCCGGTCTCCAACAACGCAGATTTGATCGCCTACACTGATGATCAATTTGTGGCACCAATCATTATGTCACTGGTCCAGATGGCTACCGACCACAAGAATGAAGCAGCTTCGGACGTCGTATCTAAAGCTACCCTGATCGACGCCGAATTGCTGGTTCAAGTGTCACTTCGAATTAAGCGAAGAAGAGACAGGAAACCTCGTAAGCTCTCTGCTAAACAAGAAGTTATAGTTGTCTCGGCACCGGAAACAAGCCAAGTGTCATTACTTGGCAAACCGTCTGACGGCTATGCAAAGGCGAAGATTCCAACACGCACTACTTGTCAGCCGAAGATGTCGGAAATCTTGGTTCTCACCGAGAAGACATATTCTGAAGGTGTGCTTGATTTTGCTCAAAGCGAAAAAGCCTCACTGGACCGTGCTCCTGCTAACAAGAAGAAAAAGCAGACAAAATCTGCTATAAAGCCTTTCGGTGAAATCGATGACCCTAACAAAAGGATGGCATCGACAATGGAGCGAAAAACATACGCTGCGGTTGCTACCTCATCGGAGGGGCTAAAGACAGTTCCATCGCCAGTAGTGAAGCCACCTGCTCCAAGTATTGCATCAAAGACCAGTGGGGTTAATACACCCCGTCGTGGCGATTCTTTCACGGATGGTAGCGTTATGTTCCGTAACGCGGCCGAATCTACTGCTGTCCTTCCTGCTGCTCGCATGTTGGACAACCTTCAATGGTTTAGCATGTGCGTAACGAAGTTTCTTCCGCCTGGTTTTCCAGGCGCTGCTGTCAGGAAGGTGATTAGACTGGGGAACGTCCCAGTTAACGCACCAAACCCGCGCCAGCGGCCACTTCGTGCGGTACTCTCTACCCCAGAGGAACGCAGCGCTCTCATGCGGTTTGCTTTTAAGCTGAAAGGTACAAATATTAGCGTTCAGCCGGCCCTTCCGCTAGCCGATAGGCTGAAGCTAAGAGAGGCCATCAAGGACCTCAAAACTAGGCGAGCGGCCGATGAACAGGGTCTCCGGTTAGTGGGTTTTCGGGTAGTCAATCGGCGGTCGTTTTCCGCCCTACCACTTCCCATTCTGGTAGCGCGCGATCCAGTTCTGGAACTAACGAATACCTTCAAATAGTGTTAAGTAATGTGCGCAGCCTAAGGAATAAGGTGTACGAGTTAGGTCTGCTTGTAGATGGGTCTCATCCCGATATACTTGCATTCACTGAAACGTGGCTGTCTCAGGACATCACGGATGGTGAAGTACGGCTATCTGGCTACACACTATTTAGATGCGATCGCTCTGCTGGCCGACAGGGGGGGCGTCGCTCTTTATGTGGGCTGTAAACTCGACGTTTTGAAGACTTGCTTATTTCAGTCGGCAGATAAAACTGTTGAAGCTCTATCGGTTGTTATTAGCACATCCTCGGCTCAGGTTACAGTTGTAATTGTGTATAGAAGCCCTGGGAGCGTATCCAACGAGGTACTTGACTTCCTTCGCTCTCAGTTTGCAGATAAGTGTTTGGTGATGGGTGACTTCAACCTCCCAGAGATTTGCTGGGCAGATCTTTCTTGCGACTCAGCGTCAGGCACATTCGGCGCTGATATGCTTGAACTTACGCTCCAAGTATCTTTGCACCAGTGCATTGACCTCCTCACTAGGTACATGGACG
>OX104071.1:46690694-47002740 GCA_944474145.2 Dicrocoelium dendriticum
TAAACAGGGTTAAGTATTCACTGGTACTAAGCAATATAAATGAATAAAAAAAATTTTATTCTTGAATACTTAGATGAAAGCCAAAACGGAAATGATCAAAATTTTATAAACAAGGACGTTTCGATAGTTTAAATATCATGTAGTGGTTAGAACATGTAAATGTAACCTGAACACGTGATGAGCAGCATAGTTAGTGCTGTTGCTTATGTGGAGGTGAATAGGTTGAAAGAGGGTATGTGAACCTTGTGAGCGTAGGCATCGGAATTAGTTGTATGTGAAGTAGGGCGACCTGCCGGCGTGACTCAAATAGCAATGACTTTATTCGTGGCGAGTCTTAGCCGCCACGTCGCAGAGTTGATAAGCCGACCTCTGTGGCTTTTATATGGTAAACGTACACCAGGTGAGAATTTACTAGGACCTGCAACACTGCCAAAAATGCTAATGTCTGGTTTGTGTCCTAGGAAGTACTTCTGATGGTGAGGGACACGAGGGATCTTGGACAGCCTGTGGAGTGTCGCAGAGTATAGTGCCGAGGATTATTTAAAGAGGAACACATTGCAGACGCAGTGAAGAGTACCGCAACATACGTTGTGAGTAAACAGCTTGTGCCCTTCCCAAGCCATGGCGGCAAGGGCTTGATGATACAAAAATGAAGAGTGAGGTTGATACATGAGAGAGGGTCGATGAAGGTATTGTTGACACATGAGACCCGGTATATGCCCGCATTGAAATGCGTGACAAACCCTAAGTGCCCAGTTTTCCCAGCCCAGATTTGTCAGCCAAGAAGCTGGAAGCAGAAATTTGGTATGCGTGATCAATGTAGGTAGTCAGTGAGCAACTTTAGAATGTCTTAGTTGTAAATAGCTAAGTAGCTGACAACAGGAATCTGTAACACCTACTACAGCGCGATTCCGCTGGTAGCAAGATTTCCAAGAAGAAACCGTGTTGTTGGATTTGCCCAATGACGTGTTTATGGAGGACAGTCACTGGCGTGAACCTGAGGCAACAGAAGCGATAGAAATAGGTGCATTTAGTTTAAAATGAGACAGAAGAACAGGGTACCCGACGGTAAAGGGAGTGTGTGTCATCCACGGGAAAACGAACTAGCGTAAAGCTAAAGGGAGAATATCCGATAAAAACTCTTTGTGCTAAGTACAGCAAAGGAAAATATGCCCATACTATCTGGCTAAACCAGTTTACACGCATGTTTGTGCATTGTACCAAGCTTTTGGCGTATCACATCTTCGAACTCACTGCAGTACTTTCAACTTACCCAGGCTAAGGACGCTGTTTTGTCGTCGATGACACTCTCATCAGTCATGTGACCTAAACCAATGGGACACCGGTTAGAAGTCACCAGCATAAGCGACAGACAGTCCCATGAAATTGGTCGAGTACCATCTTCGGTTCTGTTTGATGCCCATCTGAAGTAGACCTCGATGCTTGGTCCCCAACCTGAAACCACCTAATGATCAAATTGTGATGCCTTTCAAAAGAGGAGATCCTAGCTATTACATTATCCGAAGCTTAAGACGTAACCAGTGCGGGCAGACATACTAACCAGCACGTGAAGCGATCCACACATAGCGATCCCTAGCGGCTACCTGGTGGTAGCTTATTCAGCGGCCTAACCATAGTGGCTTAGACAGGCAATCTCCTAACCGGTATTCTGCAGTCCCGGAGTTCTGAGGAAGTCAGACAGGCCTGAATTTGCGGTGGGGCAGACATGCTCCAAGCCTTGGACACTGCATACCCAAAGCTGAATTAGCAATGGCACTCATGCAATTCAACTAGAGGTGGTTTTAGACGGCATGCCATTTGGAAGGAAAGTAAACCGATGACATCATAGCCACCGTCTTTAGGCACATAGCAATGGTAAGCCTATGGAGTGGATTCAAGCAATAAAGGAATGTGCTATGTAAATGGCAATGCGCAATATTTATAGTTAACCTCGTGCTGGCGCCTCCGTTTCTTTGGGTTGCGGGAGGCTTCTGGCCAGGTATGGTGAGACCTGGAGCTGGCGTAGACCGCATTATACGAAGAGGACCGTATGTGCGACACTCGCCTGAGGTGAGAGAACGAATTTTGAGTGCATCTGAACAAGGGGAGGATTGGATGATTAAATAAACTTTATTCTCGACAAAGCGAGGCACACCTTCACAGGCATGATCATGCTTAGCTAACATAATAAATAAATAATAAATAAATAAATAATATATTCTCTGTAAAACGAGACACACCTCTAAAAGGCATGATCAAGTATGCATACAAGCATAGCTACTTTGGAATATTGAAACATTTCGTTACAATGAAAGGAATAAACGAAAAGATGTAGTCCATAAGAGCGAGCATATTGTCAGGTAATAGTCAGACCAAGGATCATAATGGCGCCGTGGCGCGCAAAACTGTTGCGTCAAGATACAAGTGGGGGGCAAATTTGCCATGTAGTGATCCATCAGCACAGGAGCCCGAACAAGTTTTAGTGCAATCGATGACCATTACGAAGCCGGGATGATCGGTACTCCACTAAAGCATCCTTCATAGTAAAATCAGTTGCACAGGTTCGATGTTGGAGGCTGAGGACTGCGTCAGTGTGAAATGTATAGCTGTGACTTTATTTTGTGGCGAGTCACATCCGCCACGTTGCAGTGTTGTTACGCGGACATTTGTGGCTTTTTATAGGGAGAACGCTTGCCAGGCGAAAACCCACCACGTCCAAGTGTGATCAAAAGTGTACAAAAAGTACATATTTGGCATAACAGTGTAAGTGTATGAGTGCATATGCGTATGTAATTTCGTATGAAAGTAGCTTGTGTCTTTGAATATGCTGGATCATTTTTGACTGTTTGTTATCCTCAGGAATGTGAGCATAAGCGATTGATGTCTGTGGGTTGGATAGCAGTTTCCGGATATCCACGGGCCAGCGACTTTATTTTGTGGCGAGTCACATCCGCCACGTCGCAGTGTTGTTAAACAGACATTTGTGGCTTTTTGTAGGGAGAACGCTTGCCAGGCGAAAAACCACCACGTCCTGGAACACTGCCGACGTCCTGGAACACTGCCGACGTCCTGGAACACTGAAACACTGAAAGTGTGCACGTGCCGTAGTTGGATACGGATGTTAGAATCGGTGGAACGGAGGGAACAACACGGTGGAGCTCGCCGCAGAACCCTGACAGCAAGTCATGTCGATGCTCTGAGCAAATGGGTATCGGAAGAACCGACCGTTACCTTATCAACCCTAGGTTGGAGGCTAAAGGCAGTATTCGAAGTTGAAGTTAGCATCATTACAGTTTCCAGCTACGTTGACGGTCGCCTTATCACACTAAAGAAGTTGCACACATGGCCGGAATCCATCAACATTTTGGCGAAAGAAATACGATGGAAGCTGTTTGGGCTGCTGCCGCTAGAGCTAAAGGCCGAAGGTAAACAGCCCGCTTGCATTAATGAGACTAAGTTCAATCTCTTTTGTAGTCGCACCAGGGTTCGTTCACGGAGGGGAACTCGAGCACAATGCATGGTGGCGAACAGCCGCGGGTAGAAGGTGCACGTTGAGGGTGCAATGACGAGCGAGGGCTCATCGCATGTTCGTTTTAAGAGACAGCTTCAGAAAGCGGAAATGCACGCAGTGGGTTCAAGATATCCTGGCCTCCCTGGGAGCCGCTTTTATTGACTAGTGTGTTCTGATTTGTGACAACGCACCGTGCTACCCAGATGTGCAGGAGGTATACAAGGAGGAAGGGTGACGAGCAGGAATGCTACTACGACTAGCACCATAATCTCCTCCGCTAAACCCTATCGAAGGACTGTGGAGCGTTGTAAAGACATACGTGAATGACACCATGAGGAGGAGGTATGCGAAAATGCTTAGAGGGGATGCAGAAGGGGTTCTTTGCACTGGCGAGTGGCGCACCTGATTTCTCGAGCAGGTGTCCTTTGCCGATAGAAAGTGCGTTGTGCAGCACAATTGGGAGCAGATGGACAGACATTTTGCGAAGAATTACGGACCGGTGATTCAAGATGCAGACATAATTAATGCGTCCGAGTAAATGTAATTTGTGTACATATCGATCATCGGTTCTTTGATAAACATAAGAGAAAAAAGGCGGTTCATGCCCGCCAAATTATATCAAGTAATTTAGTAGCCGCAGACATTTTGTCACCGTTGTTACGGTTTGGGTTTGCGTGCAGTCCTTAACCATGAGGAGGCGGATGGTTAAGAGCGGATGGGTGAACAGTGTTGGAAACGGCACATGTCTGTTCGTGCGAAGTTGCGTAGACAGCAGTACTTCGCTAAGGTTTGCGTACCAAGTATTTGTGCGGAGGACCAGATGTGATGTAACGCAAGTTCCTGGATGAGTTTGCCTTCACCGGACAAGCAAAGCTTAGTCGAAGACCTAATTCCAACAACTGCAATTGATTGCGGCGGGGAATAGGAAAATTGTTGCGAACGAGATTAGTAAAGCCTAGAACTATCGTACAAATGGAAATTTTGCAGCTGTTCAAGTTGCAGAGGCCGCCTGTTGTGATCTTCCAGTGGGTCGTGCGCTGAAGTGAATCCTGTAGCTATGCATCGCCAAGGTAGTGGTTGCGTTGTGTGCCTATTGCAGGTTCCCTGGTTGAAAAACAGCCTCAATGGACCATAGGATATTGATCAAAGTAGGAGGATTCCAAGTGTGTCTGCGGCGTGACGCCACCTGGAAGTCACCCAATAGTGACTTGATTAGGCAGTTACCGCTTCAGTGTCTCCATGTATCGCGTAATATAATGGTCATAGGAACCTATGTATTCTTAGGATAATTTGGCTTCACTTCCATATGGTCGCCCATGGTGGCGTAGACAGGCAATAATCTAACTAGTATTGCGCAGTTCAGCAATTGCTGCTAGGTGGTTACACAATTTTTTGCGATTGTTATTGCGACCACCATAAGGGACATTGTTCCCATTGAAGTTGGTAGACCAACCGGAAGCTGAACAACGAAAGTTCTATGTTTGCTTACTTCTATCACCGTTGAAGACTCAACAAAATAGTTGAGGATTCCAAGTTTTGCGTCGGCTTGACGTTAGTGAGTGTTCGTCTGTCTCCACACCCATGGACTAGTTTGTTAATCAGTTATCGCTTCAGGGTCTGCATGTATAGCGTTATATAAAGGTCATAGGAACCTATGTATTCTTAGGATAATTAGGCTTCACTTCCTTATGATCGCCCATACGTGTTAAGACGCTTTGACAAGTGGCTCTCCAAATGGAACAATTAGAAGCACAGTCAATGAGAATGGAACCTTTCTATTAAGTGAACGAACTGGCATGCTGTCCCATGAACTCGGCATTACTCAACAAAGCAATGCCTAAAGGGGCTACAATGACTACGGTGCTTATACATGACTCATAATTCTGCTAGGAAGAACGCAAGGCTTATAATTGGTGGCAACGCAGACATTTTACTCTGGTAATTCAAGAGAGTACTTGAAACAGACAAACACTGTTGTCTCACGCACAGGCGTTCCTACACTGTGTTTGCAATCATTTACAAAGTTAACCACGCCCACTAATCCTGCAATGGACCACTGTTGCAGCTACTCTTAGAAGCAGTCATGTATGCACGCCGTGGCACAGGTTGTTATCGACTTGGAAGCTACTCGGGAACAATTTGTCAATTGAAAGTAGGTAATTCCAGTGGCATTGTTGAAGGTGGAAAATTGCTCCAAACTGTATGCCTACTATGCGTAGGCAATGCTCTCTGGCAGCGCATGTCAGGAACCGTAGGGTCACTCGATATTTCAAGCTTATAGATTACTTGGAAGTGAAGTGCAAATATCATGTTGAAACGCAGAATTGACGTGCATCTTACGATCTTAACATAACGGCAGGTCCATGGGTCCTGCAGCGGTGACTGGTTGCCGAAGTGGCCCACAGGTTTGGAGACGAACTAATGCTCACTAATGTCGTGTCACCGCCACGCTATGAACCATCCTCTTTGGAACAGTGGCTACAGATCCACTGATGGTCTTACCTACACAGCGAACCTGACTTTAGTATATAGTGCGTGGACCACATCAGTGACACGTAGCGACGCTACTCATATGAGTGTACGACCAACTGGACAACACGGCACGAGAACTTTGTAGCTGTAAAGCTTTTAACAGTTATTTTTGCGAAAAAGTTGTAGCTTTACCTCCTTCATACGAAGTACGGCATTGTTTCTAGGTACATCACACTGCCCTAACAATCACCCGCAAATCCTATGCGAAATCACACACATATAAATAAATAAATAAATAAATAGTTTATCCTCTGTTTCATAGAGACACACCAACGCAGGCATGATCAAGGTTTAAAAACAGATGTGTATCCCGACGATACGTCGGGTTCCATCGTGTGTAGTTGAAACAGTGTCGGGAAGAGTTGATATGTGAGTCTAGTCGACTTGCCAGTATGTAGTTGTGGGCTGGGACTTTATTCAGGGGCGAGTCACATCCGCCACGTGGCAGTGTTGTTAAACAGACATTTTTGGCTTTTTATAGGGAGAACGCTTGTCAGGCGAAAACCCACCACTTCCTGCAACACTGCCGTAAAGCATTTTGAACAATACTGCTGAACTGGCAAAGCCGCTTGACGACTGGTTTTACCTTCGGATTTTCGCAGAGCAGTGGCTTCCAATTTCCTCTGCTAGTTGGACAGGTAATTTGGTCGGGGTCGCCATTACTTTTGAGATCGATGGAGGAGAGGGACCTCGTGATTATTCATCTTGTTGTATGTCCAGGTGAGCAAACGTTCAACTTCTCCGCTGTCCAGGTTTTACAGATGTATAACTTTTGGGAGTATGAGGATATGTCCATTTCTCCATACTGTATAAGGGTTATGGTGATTGCAGTTCGGTCCTTTCGCAGTTCTACCATGCTCCAGGTAAGTCCATGTGGGTTGTTGCGTCCGTCCTGGGCCAAAACTGTTTCTCAGTCCAATCCCAGATCTCCAAGAAGTCCCGGACCTTTTGATTGCTCTCAGTGGCACGATTACACTATGCATACCTTACCACGTGTGGGCAGATAGGCAAGCGAGCAAGGAAGGCTACCGTGCAGTCAACCCGTAAGACCACGAAGCTGGTGTAATCCTTCAAAGCTTCTCTTCCAACAGCCTGAAAGGGTTGCATCCTCAACAAAACTACCGATCCGCTTCTTATTACCACTCACTTAGATGTTATCTCGCTCGCTTGCCAGTGAAACCTCCTTACATCAGATTGCCAATACGACCAAACACGTATTATGTCCCTCATTGACTGATCCCCCTCGACACTCCGACGAAAACGCTGGTGAACCAGTTTATCGCTAGCTTCAGTTGGTAGTTTATCCGTCCCTTGGGACTCGTGGCCCATTACACTTCTCGTTTGCTCTGGACCATATTGTTCCGCTGCGGATCACGCGCTGCAGTTTGTAGTCGAGTCTCCGGCCACACCAAAGGGAAGAATGACACGTGTGACACAGTTCGCGCGTGCAGTCGTATGGACGCTTTCTTTCATGTCGATTGGACGGTCTGACTTCAGAGAGAACGCCTAGGCTTTCCTTAAGGCGCGCATTAGTGCGGCACAGAATCTGCTGATAATTTTAAACAAGCGAATATCATGGAACGCTCGTTTTGTTTAAAACTACCTGCTGGCTGGTAGTAGGCTTACGAAAACGCTCTGTTTGTCGGTCGAATAGCTGTTGATAGCAATCGCTGTACGAGCACAATTCAGTGGTGTCAAGTTTGCTCAGCCAATGCGAGGCATAATAGGTGTTTGGTCGTACTGGCAATCTGGTGTATGGAGGTTTCACTGGCAAGCGAGCGAGATAACATCTAAGTGAGTGGTAATAAGAAGCGGATCGGTAGTTTTGTTGAGGATGCAACCCTTTCAGGCTGTTGGAAGGGAGGCTTTGAAGGATTACACCAGCTTTGTGGTCTTACGGGTTGAATGCACGGTAGCCTTCCTTGCTCGCTTGCCTAACTGCCCACACGTGGTAAGGTATGCATAGTGTAATCGTGCCACTGAGAGAAATCATGAGAATCGATAAGTGTGCGATTTCTCTTAGGATTTGCGAGTGATTGTTAGGGCAGTGTGATGTACCTAGAAACAATGCCGTACTTCGTATGAAGGAGGTAAAGCTACAACTTCTTCGCAAAAATAACTGTTAAAAGCTTTACAGCTACAAAGTTCTCGTGCCGTGTTGTCCAGTTGGTCGTACACTCATATGAGTAGCGTCGCTACGTGTCACTGATGTGGTCCACGCACTATATACTAAAGTCAGGTTCGCTGTGTAGGTAAGACCATCAGTGGATCTGTAGCCACTGTTCCAAAGAGGATGGTTCATAGCGTGGCGGTGACACGACATTAGTGAGCATTAGTTCGTCTCCACACCTGTGGGCCACTTCGGCAACCAGTCACCGCTGCAGGACCCATGGACCTGCCGTTATGTTAAGATCGTAAGATGCACGTCAATTCTGCGTTTCAACATGATATTTGCACTTCACTTCCAAGTAATCTATAAGCTTGAAATATCGAGTGACCCTACGGTTCCTGACATGCGCTGCCAGAGAGCATTGCCTACGCATAGTAGGCATACAGTTTGGAGCAATTTTCCACCTTCAACAATGCCACTGGAATTACCTACTTTCAATTGACAAATTGTTCCCGAGTAGCTTCCAAGTCGATAACAACCTGTGCCACGGCGTGCATACATGACTGCTTCTAAGAGTAGCTGCAACAGTGGTCCATTGCAGGATTAGTGGGCGTGGTTAACTTTGTAATTGATTGCAAACACAGTGTAGGAACGCCTGTGCGTGAGACAACAGTGTTTGTCTGTTTCAAGTACTCGCTTGAATTACCAGAGTAAAATGTCTGCGTTGCCACCAATTATAAGCCTTGCGTTCTTCCTAGCAGAACTATGTGTCATGTATAAGCACCGTAGTCATTGTAGCCCCTTTAGGCGTTGCTTTGTTTAGTAATGCCGAGTTCATGGGACAGCATGCCAGTTCGTTCACTTAATAGAAAGGTTCCATTCTCATTGACTGTGCTTCTAATTGTTCCATTTAGAGAGCCACTTGTCAAAGCGTCTTAACACGTATGGGCGATCATAAGGAAGTGAAGCCTAATTATCCTAAGAATACATAGGTTCCTATGACCTTTATATAACGCTATACATGCAGACCCTGAAGCGATAACTGATTAACAAACTAGTCCATGGGTGTGGAGACAGACGAACACTCACTAACGTCAAGCCGACGCAAAACTTGGAATCCTCAACTATTTTGTTGAGTCTTCAACGGTGATAGAAGTAAGCAAACATAGAACTTTCGTTGTTCAGCTTCCGGTTGGTCTACCAACTTCAATGGGAACAATGTCCCTTATGGTGGTCGCAATAACAATCGCAAAAAATTGTGTAACCACCTAGCAGCAATTGCTGAACTGCGCAATACTAGTTAGATTATTGCCTGTCTACGCCACCATGGGCGACCAAATGGAAGTGAAGCCAAATTATCCTAAGAATACATAGGTTCCTATGACCATTATATTCCGCGATACATGGAGACACTGAAGCGGTAACTGCCTAATCAAGTCACTATTGGGTGACTTCCAGGTGGCGTCACGCCGCAGACACACTTGGAATCCTCCTACTTTGATCAATATCCTATGGTCCAATGAGGCTGTTTTTCAACCAGGGAACCTGCAATGGGCACACAACGCAACCACTACCTTGGCGATGCATAGCTACAGGATTCACTTCAGCGCACGACCCACTGGAAGATCACAACAGGCGGCCTCTGCAACTTGAACAGCTGCAAAATTTCCATTTGTACGATAGTTCTAGGCTTTACTAATCTCGTTCGCAACAATTTTCCTATTCCCCGCCGCAATCAATTGCAGTTGTTGGAATTAGGTCTTCGACTAAGCTTTGCTTGTCCGGTGAAGGCAAACTCATCCAGGAATTTGCGTTGCATCACATCTGGTCCTCCGCACAAATACTTGGTACGCAAACCTTAGCGAAGTACTGCTGTCTACGCAACTTCGCACGAACAGACATGTGCCGTTTCCAACACTGTTCACCCATCCGCTCTTAACCATCCGCTTCCTCATGGTTAAGGACTGCACGCAACCCCAATCCGTAACAGCGGTGGCAAAAGGTCTGCGGCTGCTAAAGTACTCTACATATGTTGCCCAGCAAGTTTCGCCTATTTTTTCCTCTCTCATATTGTCCTTCTCTAATCCAATCTGGCCAGTCTACTTCTCCTTGGCTTCTTATATATTACCGAGATTCAAACCTTCTGGCATCTGTAGAATTAAAGCCATGTCTTCCTCAACTTGGCGGCCTGCTGTACTGGTTTACTCTGCTTTATTATAACCACTTCCCTCGCTAATGTTTCCATTTCTGCCCCTAACCATCTGTCTTCCAACGTTAACTATAACACCCACTCTTATTGTGTCGACTTATCCAGGCTTGTTCGATCGGTCTCTCGCTCTTTTACTACTGTGACACTACCGGCCACTGTTCGGAAGCCTGAACGATTCATACTCCTTCTTACGAGATAATCGTTGGCTTCTCCACAATTTACCAGTAAACCTTTTTCATCCTGACTGCCATCTCCTTGCTGCCCTCTTTGCTTTCAATGCTTCAAACAAGCAGCCAAATCTCGGTGCTCTTCCTTAATCTAGCCTGGTCTGCTTCTCTTTGACCTCTTCCAGTCCACCGGGATGTTAGCGGTCTATACTCTGCAGTCTCAATGCTGTCTTTATTATCTCAAGAATTTGCTGAACTTGTTCGTCCAATGTCAAAACAGCCTCTTCCCTCTGTTTCCTACTCTTAACTGCCGATCCTCTCTATTTTCTTTCCATTTTACCTGTACAACTCAATCTCAATGTACCGATTACGCAACTGTCGTCTGATCGGTTTCCCGCTCTTCGAGAGGCTTGCTAGACCAAGTCACCCCTGTATAACATAGCTTCGTTAATATTTAACCTGCCTAGTTCCGCTGACCCTCAACACAGTTGTTCTCACCACAACTGTACGACCTAAAGTGGGATAACGACTCCCAATGCACGGCAGTTTTGGCCCTCTTTTACTTTTCTTTAGATTCTGTCGGCTTTTGGACTGTTGAATCATGTGCGCTTTAGCGTAATTATTCTCACGAATTACTCTTCGCACTGCCGTCCGCATTCCCCGCTCCTTGCCGATTCTATGAATTTCCTTTTCCTTTTGGAACGTTGCTTTACGTACTGTTGCTACCGCATTCGGTCTCAACCTAGTTCGCCTTACTTTTACCTAAGGTGCCTCTGGCAGTCGGAGTGCTGTCACCATCATCGGTTTATCTGTTCTTCTCAAACAATTGTATTATTCGCTCGATTCTGTAAACACGTTTTCTTATATCTCTTTCTTGATCCTGCGCGCGCAGATCCTTCTTCCTACGCAGTAGTTGTAGTTTGAGCCACACCAGCGACGTGATGTATAGAACGCGCTTGCAGTTCCTGTATACTAAGCGTACTTATATAGATTTTAATGTATCATAGGCACTGTTGCGCGCCACCAGTCTTCAGATAGTGCCCCTTGATTCCTTGCTGCCTGTCTGTTTGGATGCCGCTGGTCCGTTGTCCGTCTTTTCCCGCGATTTTCGGTTACTTCGGCCAAAACAAGAAAGGTTATCCATTGGGACCTTCCGACTTATTCTCAATAGCCAGCTGGCTTAAACACTTGATCCTTTTCCTATCGATAAAGAACCAACTCATCGTTTCAACTAGAGCTCTATCCTCCATTCTGGAGACGCCAATTTCACAGGGTCTAACCAAATGGGTTTAGCTCACCTCGTACTCACAGTATCACAATTTGCTCACCTGGAAAATCTACATGGATCCCCAGTTCCACGACGCAAGACAAACGATGCTGGCGTGATTACTTCGGTTGGATTTGCTCATCCTCACCGGCATACAAAAAATTGGTTTCGGTGCCATACAGTTCCGAAAGAACATACCGATTATCCATTAACCTGAAGCTTTTTGATATCATTACACGGACTGTTTTACTCTAGTATAAATGGCTTTTCGATGGCCTTGCATAGTCTTGACTAGGATGGAGACAATTATACCCACTTACATTTTAAGGAATTCCGATTCCATTTTACGTAGGCAGCAACATGTAACGATCAGGCACTGCACAACGCAATGGCATTTTCGCCTGTTGTGGACGCATTTAGCCACAAGGAACAACTGCACTCACTTTCCCCGTGACAGGTCCAGTGTGGATGGCTGGACACGGTTTGCGGACCAGACAATTATGTAACCGATAAAGCCAGCCTCAACTAGCAAAGTTTTACTCACCTGCACCTTTTATCATTCGACTCTGCATCCATTTAGCATCATTGACCGGTTTCAATGACTACTGCTGGTACATTACCAAGCCAAGCGGTCAACCAAGGAAGAATTTTGGCTGCAGGCCGACTGCGCATAATAGAGTGTAAAATCGGTCTGTACGATGTATAACCGATTAGCACTACTGTTCAACGGAAGCGACGGCGGTGTTCCAGGATATGGTGGTTTTCGTCTGGCAAGCTTTCTAACTATAAAAAGCCACAGCTGCCCGCTTAACAACAATGCAACGTGGCGGATGTGACTTGCCACTGAATAAAGTCACAGTTGAACATTTCGCAATCACGCAGACATTACTTCTACATACAACCTTTGCAGCTGATTTTACTACGAAGATGGCTTTGATGGAACACAGAACATTCCGATTTCTTAATGCTCATTGATTGCACCAAAACTTGTTTGGGCTCCTGTGCTCATGGATTACTACATGGCGAAATCACATCAATCTTGTATCTTGACACAACCGTAATGCCTGCTTTTTACCCGCCCCGGCGCCATCATATTTCTTTGTCCGACTATTACCCGACAAAATGCCCACTCATATGGACTACATCTATTCAGTTATATCTGTCATTAAAACGAAATGTTTTACTAAGTCATAGTAGCTATGCTTGTATGAATATTTGCTCGCGCCTTTACAGGTGTGCCTCGTTTTACAGAGAATATAACGTTGAGTTATATATTTATTTAAGTGTTATAGTTAAAGGGTTGCAATCTGTAAATCGGCATAATGAATCACCAGCCCGTAATTCTTCGCAAAATGTTTGACCATCTGCTCCCAATTGTGCTGCACCACGCATTTGCTATCTGCAAAGGACACCTGCTCGAGAAAACAGGTGCGCCACTCGCCAGTGCAAAGAACCCCTTCTGCATCCCCTCTAAGCATTTTCTCATACCTCCTCCTCATGGTGTCATTCACGTATATCTTTACAACGCTCCACAGTCCTTCGATAGGGTTTAGCGGAGGAGATTATGGTGCTAGTCGTAGTAGCATTCCTGCTCGTCACCCTTCCTCCTTGTATACCTCCTGCACGTCTGGGTGGCACGGTGCGTTGTCACAAATCAGAACACACTAGTCAATAAAAGCGGCTCCCAGGGAGGCCAGGTTTTCTTGACCCCACTGCGAGCATCTCCGCTTTTTGAAGCGGCCTCTTGAAACGGACGTGCTATCAGTCCCTCGCTCGTCATTGCACCCTCAACGTGCACCTTCTGCCCGCGGCTGTTCGCCACCATGCATTGTGCTCGAGTTCCCCTCCGTGAACGAACCCTGGTGCGACTACAAAAGAGATTGAACTTGGTCTCATCAACGCAAGCGGGCTGTTTACCTTAAACCTGCCACTCTAGCGGCCGCAGCACAAACTACTTCCAAATTATATTCATGTACCCTCTTCAGTCCCTAACCTGTCCATCGCTGCCGACTCCATTTTATCTTCCCACCTCAGCTGTACGACTTACTCTAAGTGTGCCGACTAATCCAGTCGCGCCCGATCGGTCCCCTGCGCTCCGAGCTCTCTCAGACTGTTGTGACGTTACCGGCGTTTATCTGGAAGACCGAACGCTCTGTTCCCAATACCTCATGAGCCTCATTGACTTTTTCACACCTTATAAGTAAACCTCTTTCTATCCGGACCGTCTCTCCTCCTTATGGCGCTCTCTACTATCATTTGTTCTCTAATCGGACTGCCAACTCTCATTGCCCTGTAATAACCTAGCGTCCCCTGACCGGTCTGCTTCTTTGACCTTTTCCAGACCAGTAACATTTAAACGGCCTAGACTCTGTAGGCTTAGGCTATATCGCACATAACTTGACAGCCTGCTAAACTTGTTTACCCTCTTTTTATACAGGCACCTCCAACTCTAACCTGTCCACCTCTCTACGCACTCCATTTGCCCATCAAAAAGTTAGCTGTTGGACTCAATCTCGTTTCGCCGACTAATCCTGTCTCGTCTGATCGGTCTCCTGCTTTCCAACTTCATTCAGACTCCTTCCTGACTTGCATACCTTATATTCATGTAGCCTCTTGCATCCCAAACCTGTCCGTTGCTGATGACCTTTATTTATCTTCCCACCTTAACTGTTCGAACTACTCTCAATCTGCCGACTAATCCAGTCTCGTCTGATCGGTCCCCTGCTCTCCAAATTTACTCAGACTGCTGTCACGTTACCGGCATTTGATGAGAAGACAGAACACTCTGTCCCCATTACCCCGCGAGCCCCATGGACTTTTCCACACCTTATAAGTAAGCCTCTCTATTCGGACCGTCTCCTCTCCTTATGGCGCTGTCCACTACCATCTCTTCTCTAATCGGACTGGCAACTCTCAGTGCCCTGTAATAACCTAGTCTTATCTGACCGGTATTCTCCTTAGACCTTTTTCAGACTAGCAAGATATACCGATCTAATCTCTGTAGACTCAAAACTATGTCTTGCTTACATTGACAACCGGGTAGACGTGTTTACCCTTTATTAATATAAACACTTCCATCAGTATCCTGTACATTCCATCTTCCTCCCAACGGACGACCATCTCTCAGTGCCCTGCAATAACCTAGTCTCATCTGACTGGTCTGCTTCATTGATCTTTTCCAGACCAGCAACATTTAAACTGTCTAGACTCTGTAGACTCAAAGCTATGTTGCACTTTCATTGACGGCCTGCTAGACTTGTTCACCCTCTATTTATATAAGCAACCCCACCTCTAATCTGTCCACCTCTTGACCCACTCCGTTTGCTCTCCAAAATCAACCTCATCTCGCCGACTAATCCCTTTCGCAACTGATCGGTATCCGGCTCTCCGACTGCTGTGACGTTACTGGCCATCGTTCAGATGACTGAGCGCAGTTTGTATTCAATCCTTCTACAATCGGGCGGCCACCTCTTTGTGCCATACCATAATTGAGCCTCATCTGATCAGTCAAACTCTCTGGATCTACTACCAGGCTACCGGGTGGTTAGCGGTCTAGGCTCCGTCGATCCAAAGCAGTGTCACCCTCACTTTGATAGCTTGCTGGTCCTGTTCGCCTTATGTTAATATAACCACTTCTATCTCTGACCAGTCCAATCCTACTGACTCCACTTATCTTTCCAAACGAACCATAGGACTCAATCGCAATGCGCCGACCAAATCCAATCTCCGCTGATTTGTCTCCATCTCTCCGACTTTTGTGACCCTGCCGGCTATTGCTCGGAAGACTGAACGCTCTGTCACCATTACCACGAGAGCCACGTTAACTGTCGCATTTCTTAGCTCTAAACGTAAACTCTCGACTCTGTCCTCTCTTTATCGCGGCCTGTCTTTATTTCTTTTTCAACCGGTGATCGTGCTCTCAGTGCCCCGCCATATTATCCTCTCCAACTATCGAAATTCAGTTCTAGACGCTGCTTCACCAACACACAATTCTCTCACATTGTGAGCCTGCCTGACTTGCATGCCTTATATTCATATAACCTCTTCCATCCCTAACCTGTCCATCTCTGCCGACTCCATTTTATCTTCCCACCTCAGCTGTACGACTTACTCTAAGTGTGCCGACTAATCCAGTCGCGCGAGATCAGTCCCCTGCGCTCCGAGCTCTCTCAGACTGTTGTGACGTTACCGGCATTTATTCGGAAGACCGAACGCTCTGTTCCCAATACCTCATGAGCCTCATTGACTTTTTCACACCTTATAAGTAAACCTCTTTCTATCCGGACCGTCTCCCCTCCTTATGGCGCTCTCTACTATCATTTCTTCTCTAATCGGACTGCCAACTCTCATTGCCCTGTAATAACCTAGCGTCCCCTGACCGGTCTGCTTCTTTGACCTTTTCCAGACCAGTAACATTTAAACGGTCTAGACTCTGTAGGCTGAAGCTATGTCGTTGACAGCCTGCTAGACTTGTTCACCCTCTTTTTATCTAGGCGCCTCCACCTTTAGACGCACTCTATTTGCTTGCAAAAAATTAGCCGTTGGGCTCAATCTCGTTTCGCCGACTAATCCTGTCTCGTCTGATCGGTCTCCTGCTTTCGAACTTCTCTCATACTCCTGTGACATACTGGCCATCGCTCAGATGACTGAGCGCCGGTTGTATTCAATCATTCTTTATTCGGCCGATTGAGTCTCTGTCATCCGTAGCTCAGCCTCAGCTGATCGGGCAAATTCTATGGGACTGCTACCAGGCTACCGGGAGGTTAGCGGCCTACTCTCCGTCGATCCAAAGCACTTCCTCTCTCACCTTGATATCCTGCTGAATTTGTTCGCCTTATGTTAGTATAACCACTTCTATCTCTGACCAGTCCAATCCTACTGACTCCACTTACCTTCCCAAACGTACCATAGGACTCAATCGCAATGCGCCGACCAAATCTAATCTCGGCAGATCGGTCTTCTTCTCTCCTACTGCTGCGACGCTGCCCGCCATGCTCGGAAGACTGAACGCTCTGTCACCATTACCTCGAGAGCCACGTTAACTGTCGCATTTCTTCTCCGTAAACGTAAACTCTCGACTCTGTCCTCTTCTACTCGCGGCATGTCTTTATTTCTTCTTCATCCGGATAGCGAGCTCACAGAGCCCTGCCCTATTATCCTCTTTGACTGCTTCCTAAATAGCGAAAAGTCGTTGTCGGCTCTGTATTACCAACACTCAACTTCTCTCATATTGCGAGCCTGCCTGACTTGCATACCTTATATTCATGTAGCCTCTTGCATCCCAAAACTATTCGTCTCCGCTGACTTTTATTTAACTTCCCTCCTCAACTGTTCGACCTACTCTCAATGTGCCGAGTAGTCCAGTCTCGTCTTATCGGTCCCCTGCTCTCCGAATTTACTCAGACTGCTGTCACGTTACCGGCATTTGATGAGAAGACAGAACACTCTGTCCCCATTACCTCGCGAGCCCCATGGACTTTTCCACACCTTATAAGTAAGCCTCTCTATTCGGACCGTCTCCTCTCCTTATGGCGCTGTCCACTATCATCTCTTCTCTAGACGGACTGGCAACTCTCAGTGCCCTATATTAACCTAGTCTCATCTGACCGGTATGCTCCTTAGACCTTTTCCAGACTAGCAAGATATACCGATCTAATCTCTGTAGACTCAAAACTATGTCTTGCTTACATTGACAACCGGGTAGACGTGTTTACCCTTTATTAATATAGGCACTTCCGTCAGTAACCTGTACCCTCAAACCTTCAATCGTACCACCGACGGTTAGTGCTACACCCTTCTTTGTCATCATCAGATCAGTGAAATTCTCTGGGTCTACTGCGAGGCTTTCGGATGTGTCGACTATTCAAGTCTCGTCTGTTCGGTCTCCGGCTCTCAGAGTTCTCTCAGACTATCGGGATATTACCGGTGATTTTTCAGAACTGATCGATTCATACTTCGCAGGAGAGCGTCCTTGGCTTCACCATACTCTAGTGGTAAACCATTTTCATCCTGACTATAAATAAATAAATAAAAATAAACTTTTATTCTTGACAATGCGAGGCACACCTGTACAGGCATGATCATGTTTAGCTAAAATAGTGTGATCAAAATGTGCAAAGATACATGTTTGGCATAACAGTGAAAGTAAGTGTATGGGTGTATATATGTATGCAATTGTCTATGAATGTAGCTTGTATTTTTGAATGTGCCGCAGCATTTTTGACTGTTTGTTTTTGGTAGGAATGTGAGAATAAGCGATTGACGTCCGTGGGTTGGATACCATTTTTTGGATGTCCACGGGCCAGTGACTTTATTTTGTGGCGAGTCACATCCTCCACGTCACAGTGTTGATAAGCAGACATTTGTGGTTTTTATAGGGAGAACGCTTGCTGGGCGAATACCCACCACTTCCTGGAACACTGCCGCCGAACTATTTGCTGGAACGGGTTAAACCCGAACCAACCAGCTGGCACCACGAGGAGGTTGTTCGGCTAGTCAGCCTAATTACTCTCACGAGTTACTCTTCGCACTGCCGTCCGCATTCATCCGCTCATAGCTGATTCTTTAAATTTCCTTTTCTTCTTGGAAAGTTGCTTCACCTAGGTTGCTCCGCATTCGGTCTCCCCCAGTTGTCCTTAGTTTCACCAAGATGCCGCTCGCATCGGACTGCTGTGCTCATCATCGGTTTACCTGTTTCTCTCCATCCATCGTATTAATCGCTTACCTTTGTCAACACGCTTTGTTATATCTGTCTCTTGACCCTGCGCGTGCAGATCCTTCTTCCTAGCCAGTAGTTGTAGTCCGAGTCACACCAGCGACGTGATGTAAAAAACGCGCTGGCATATCATGTATACTAAACAAAATTACATAAGTTTTAACGTATCATAGACACCGTTTCGCGCCACCAGTATGTGTTTGTGCTTCTTGATCCATTTCTGGTTGGCTGCTTCTTGTCTGTTGCCCGTTTTCTCCTGAGGTTTCCAGTTACATCCGCCAAAACAAGAAGGTTTATCCGCTGGGACTGATCGACCCACACTCAATAGCCAGATGCTTTAAACGCCTGATCTTTTCTCCAGGAGAGGTGGAACCCACACATCGTTCCAATTGGAGCTCTTTCCGCCATTCTGGAGAAGCTACCACCACGGGGTCTAAACAAATGGGTTTAGCTCACCTCGTACTCACAGTGGAACCATTTACTCACCTGGAATAATACATTTACATGGATCCACTGTTCCTTAACCAAAGACAGACAATTCTGGCGTGATTACCTTCACTGCCTCAAACATTCCCATTCCCCAGTCACCTGGAGCTTTTCTGATGTCATTTCACGGACAGCATTGCGCGCGTATATGCGGCTCTTCCGATGATCTTTCATAGAGTTCTCACTTGGCCATGGAGACAATTGCACTTACATTTGAAGGAATTACTAGTCCATTTTGCGGGGAAAATAGCACTTTTTCTGATTATGGGCGTATTCAGACACAAGAAACAACTGCAGTCACCGTCCCTATGACAAGTCCAGCATGGATAGCTGGACACGGGTTGCGAGGCGGACAATAAAATAGAAAAAGCCGGCCTCTATTAACAGTGTTTACTCACCTGCATCATTATCATTCGACTTTGCGACTCTTCTACATCATTGACCGAATTCAACGACTACTGCCGGATCATTACTAAGCCATTCGGCCAAGGAAGAAAGAATTTTGGCTTTCAACCGACTGCGAATAATAAGTGCAACATCGGTCTATACAATGCATAGCCGACTAGCACTACACTTCAACGGAAGCTAAGACAGTGTTCCAGGACGTGGTGAGTTTTTGCCTAGCAAGCGTTCTCCCTATAAAAGCCACAAATGTCCGCTTGACAACACTGCAACGTGGCGGATGTGACTCGCCACAAAATAAAGTCACAGCTATCCATTTCACACTGACGCAGTCCTCAGCCTTCTATATCCAACCTGTGCAACTTATTTAACTATGAAGATTGCTTTAATGGAGTACAGATCATCCCGGGTTCGTAATGATCATTGATTGCTCTAAACCTTGTATGGGCTGCTGTGCTCATGGATAACTACATGGCAAATTTACCCCCCACTTGTATCTTGACGCAACAGTTTTTTGCGCGCCACAGCGCCATCTTGGTCCTTGATCTGCCTATTACCTGACAATATGCTCGTTCATATGGATTACATCTTTTCATTTATTCCTTTCATTAAAACGAAATGTTTTAATATTCCAAAGAAGCTATGCTTGTACGCTTAATTGATCATGCCTTTAGAGGTGTGTCTCGTTTTACAGAGGGTATATCATTTATTTATTTATTTCTTCAAACTGTTCATGGATTCCGGCCATGTGTGCAACTTCTTTAGTGTGATAAGGCGACCGTCAACGTAACTGGAAACTGTACTGGTGCTAACTTCAACTTCTAATACAGCCTTTAGCCTCCAACGTAGAGTTGATAAGGTAACGGTCAGTTCTTCCGATACCCACTCGCTCAGAGCATCGACATGACTTGCTGTCAGGGTTCTGCGGCGAGCTCCACCGTGTTGTTCCCTCCGTTCCACCGATTCTAACATCCGTATCCAACTACGGCACGTGCTCACTTTCATAATCATCCAATCCTCCCCTTGTTCAGATGCACTCAAAATTCGTTCTCTCACCTCAGGCGAGTGTCGCACATACGGTCCTCTTCGTATAATGCGGTCTACGCCAGCTCCAGGTCTCACCATACCTGGCCAGAAGCCTCCCGCAACCCAAAGAAACGGAGGCGCCAGCACGAGGTTAACTATAAATATTGCGCATTGCCATTTACATAGCACATTCCTTTATTGCTTGAATCCACTCCATAGGCTTACCATTGCTATGTGCCTAAAGACGGTGGCTATGATGTCATCGGTTTACTTTCCTTCCAAATGGCATGCCGTCTAAAACCACCTCTAGTTGAATTGCATGAGTGCCATTGCTAATTCAGCTTTGGGTATGCAGTGTCCAAGGCTTGGAGCATGTCTGCCCCACCGCAAATTCAGGCCTGTCTGACTTCCTCAGAACTCCGGGACTGCAGAATACCGGTTAGGAGATTGCCTGTCTAAGCCACTATGGTTAGGCCGCTGAATAAGCTACCACCAGATAGCCGCTAGCGATCGCTAAGTGTGGATCGCTTCATGTGCTGGTTAGTATGTCTGCCCGCACTGGTTACGTCTTAAGCTTCGGATAATGTAATAGCTAGGATCTCCTCTTTTGAAAGGCATCACAATTTGATCATTAGGTGGTTTCAGGTTGGGGACCAAGCATCGAGGTCTACTTCAGATGGGCATCAAACAGAACCGAAGATGGTACTCGACCTCTTTCATTGGACTGTCTGTTGCTTATGCTGGTGACTTCTAACCGGTGTCCCATTGGTTTAGGTCACATGACTGATGCGAGTGTCATCGACGACAAAACAGCGTCCTTAGCCTGGGTAAGTTGAAAGTACTGCAGTGGGTTCGAAGATGTGCCACGCCAAAAGCTTGGTACAGTGCACTAACCTGCGTGTAATAAGTGTATGGACCAAATATTTAACAGGCTTGAATAAACAGGTCACAGATGGAAGTGTTTAGGTGCCGGACGTTAATTTGATTTGGTTCGTGAATATTGCCGTCGATTTGCTCTGTTTACGCTTTTACAGGCTAACCGTGGCACTGTGCTGGTTCAACCGTTTTGTGCGAGCTTAAATAACTAACGTTTAAACCACAATTATGCTCTTGTGTGAAGCCCTCTAACGTATGCTCGACTTTGCCCAGTCGTAAGGCATTCGTACATTTTCGGATTAACGGAAAGTACTGTGGACGGTAATTTTATAAACTTCCTTATTTTCATTAGGTATCTCATGACACTGCTGAGCAGCACCGAAGGTATGGTATATCGTCTTATCTTACAGGCAAGTGGTAAGATGCCAGTTATGCGGAAAAGTGTATACAGCTGAGACATTTAGCTTATTGTGTGCTTGGTAGTCACCGCGAGGAGGTCAGCCACCAGAATTCTTAGAACTTAACTGCAGTGAGGAGGACCAAGTGCTGGCTAATGGGTAAATTATCCCTAGTAGAATTTTGATCCCAAACACTCTCTTAGCTACTCTAAGTTTAAATAAATTCGGCTTGGATGAGAAGAGACTTGAGGCTCATTGGCATGATTATGGTACCTAAATTGGGATGGCGCAGGCACAGCTGCCTTCCTTGGCCGAACAAATTTGGCATACTGGGAGACAAGCTCGGCGTAGTCTGACGAGGTTTATGGAAAAGGTTGACTGCACCGTTACAGGCTATGTGGGCGATGATACCTCACACACTTAGTTTCTCCGCGGGATCAGCTATCACCTAGAATTTTGCATTGATCAAGAGACCAAAATGCCTGAGGTAGTCCGTGCTAAGGATGAAAAGTTTGACTACAACAGTGGTGAATACCCAGCGGTACGTTTGCCGAAGACCAAGCTTTAGTGTATAGAGAGGGCGTTGCAATTGGTAACAGAAAGAATGATATCAGTTCATCCAACTGACGAACCGATTATCCCATAAATAGCTGCTGTATGTAAAAGTAGCGTCTTCTAGCGATGGCAAAAGCTTTATCCTTTCACTAGGTCAGGGTTAGGTTTTGTAATCCATGCGTATCCTCAAAGCAACTCCAAATTAATGGTCTGCAACAAAGCTTTGGGTTTGTATCAAAATTCTAAGCCAGTATATGGTCATTTAGTTATAACCTATGCCTCAAAATTTTGAAATGTGAAGTGTTGAACACAGTTCCACAAACCAGCGTGAAGTACAGCACCTTTTCAAACACAGTGATACTAAATTCTTTCCAATTAGCTAGGTTATTGTTTTGGCAGGTGACCCGACCATCTAGAGTCAAACAGAAGCTAAATGATACATAATTAGAATAGCACCACTTAAAAGCCATTCGAAAGTATTAATTTTAAAGTGTTGATAGCGGTCACGTTTTTCAGATTTGAGAAGTGTGACACCTGTTTAGGACAGCTCGAAACTTAGTTATTCCAAACTGAGGTGCCGTTTCAGTAGTATCTGCTGCTATCCGTCGCCAGGTGAAGCATCCGTGTTTTACATGAGAGTGATAGTCAAGTTCGTTGGAGGTTGCTAAAACGGTTGCTAAAGCTGATCCACCTGGTGTCATAGGACGGTGTTGCGGTTGCCGGACACATATTTTTGGAAACCAAACGAAAACGTGCAATGAATCAGTGGCATCCCAACAAATAGACGCCGGAAATTGTGAAACACGCAACTGACAAAGCGCTAACTTTGCTACATTATCTACTTGATGAGACACTGTAATCTGTGTCATTGTGGTCATTATATGGATTACATACACGCACCAATACACATCGCACTGTATCAGACACAAACATTGCAGCAGCTTGCTTGCAATAGATAAAAGCCAGCAGCTACAGGAGAGTTGGTACAGCATACATCTAATATGCTGAGCGAAGCGCCTGTGCCGGGTGTCGATACAAATTTATCTAAGCTGCCTAATGAACGTCCATAGTAATTCTCGCCGAGCATTGAACGGGTTACGAAAGCGTCGCTGAGCATATCGGTCATGTGTTATTGTAAAGCACACTGCCGCAAATATGGCGTATAAGACAACGGGTGGCACGCGCTTTTCGCGAACAAATGTGGCACTCCTACTGCGGTGTAGTTGCCTGTTAACGTAACTCTAGACATTAACAGCAACAGCTTGACATGGTGTTAAGCTGGCCGATAGCACCCAACAGCGCGGCAGTGTAAAGTGCGTATGCAACTTCAGCAACCATTTCAGATATTTTAGTTACAAACTGAAGGCCAGCTTTGCAGACTGAAGCAGAATTGCGAACATTTAAAAGGAGACGAGCATCAAGGAGAAAGCGAGGTAGAGCTGAGTGGCTAATTAAGAGGGTAGACCAAGGAAGCGTAGCAAAATGTTTAGAACTCCGTTTGTGGAAAGACGGGAGCATGGGTTGTGCGAATTTACAATCATGTAACACTAAAGCGCTGTGAGGCGACGTTATAGTAAGCGGTCCTTGGACTACACGCTAATACATCTTGGCATAAGATTGTTGGCCGTATTGAAGGAAACGTTAAGCAAACCATAAAGCTTAACACTGTTTGGTGAACAGCGTGTAGGTACCAAATTTGCCTGTTTCAGGGCACATTCAAAGAAGTAAGAAGGGTCCAACAGTGTTACCAAAATGCAAGGTCTGGAAATAAAATAGCTTAGGTTAGGTAATTAACGATACGTAAAGCCAAAATCGGGTACCATAAGTGAACTCAAGGTTGTCAAGTCCTCGGCAAAGCGGATAACGTTTACACCACTCGCATGCTTCATGACAAGCACTGTAAGTTTAACAAGAAATGTCAGTTTCTTTTTCGGGTAGGTGGATGTACCTTACAGTATTGGCCAAATTATTAGAAACATAATTCAATCGGCAAACTTTTCATATTACATCACATATTTCGTGAGAAGCAAATGATGTAACCGTAAAATGGTTAGAGGTACCAAGAATAACATTATCAAATAAAAAATTTCAAGGTTGGTATTTCGTAAATGGCCCATTGGCAAGTTTCAAGTAGTTAACACGCAAAGGCATAGTATGCGAGAATTTTTGTAAATGATGACAAATTGTTTGAGGTGACGTGTACAGTAGTTATGTAAACGGACGGTTATATTTTTATCTTATTTCGTTATTTACAGCTGTAGTCAACATTTCAGGATTACGTTTGTCTGGTTTTGGATAGTTATAGGTCTGTTTAATTACTTTTATTGTTACTTTTCAAGGTGTCCTCTCAAATATCCACGCAACGGTACTTATCGCCAGTTTTTAGATGGTGTTGGCGAATTAATGGGTAACTTACGTGACCTAACCCTTCGAAATCGTGCGCAAATTGAAATTTTGTTCAGAGAAGATCGTAAAGGAGTAGAAATTACGACCAAGGTTAGTGGCAGCAAAGCGTCTCTATTGCGACTTCAAAAAATTGCAAAAGAATTTACCCCTGTCCCCTACACGTTCCGGTAACTTTGGTCGCAGAAAAAAAGCAGCTGCTCCAGACGACTCACTTCTACCAAGGGAATGCCTAAAGAATCGCAAAGAATTTAGCAGACAGCTACAAGGGATCTTGGAACAGCATGGTGTTGCAGTTAGTTCGAGAACTGTAAGAAGACGACTTTTAATTTCTGGACTTTCAGCTTGCAGGCCTTTGAAGAAACAAACGTTTACCAACGTAATGAAAGAAAAACCCAGGGAATGGGCCAACCAGCTTCAGAAATGATCCAAAGAAGACTGGGAGCGGGTAAGAAGTGGAACTTTTATTTTTATAAAGATTTTCTAGAAAAGCGTTTACATTACATTTGCCTTGTATTCTGCGCTTTTCTCTGTTTCATTTTAGATGGTTTTCAGTGATGTGTACATCATCCCGTGCTCTAAGCAGCAATTTATACATAAATAAACAAATGGTATAGGGGCCAAATGATTACAGTAACAAAAATTGTGCTGCTTAGGGACGTACCGTGGTACAAATGGTACATAGCAACGAGGTTGCCTAGCGACGTTGCCAAGGAGGATGAATGTGCACATACCGGCAAATAGCTGGATAGTGTGTAGGGAATGGAATTGTGTGTTTAGTATGATACCATAGAAATGGTAACCGGTGATGGTGCATATGCATGCTGTTTGGTTTATTATTTCGGTTGCGATACTTGTTTTTGCCGCTATCGCTATGGTTGCGAATGATGGTGAGCTGTTCAGGTCTTTGGTTATTGGGAAGTATGAAAGTGTTGAAGACATGGAGGAGCAGTTGGGACTTTTTCAGATTAAAACAGAGACTTGTTTTTCCCGAGTTACCTCACCCTCTGCTGCGGCGTACCGGCGTGAAAGGCGGAAGCAGTTGCTGGATGGGGACGGCTACGGTTACATCCTGTACCGTTGCCTACATTGTGAACGTTCAGCATCGCGTAACAAGCGGTAGGTTAATATTTTTGCAACAAGAAGACTAACGCATGTAGATACAAATCCTACAAATGCGATGCGCGATTCACCGTGGTTTTGAAGGATGGAAAATATGTCGTGCGAAGTTACTTCATGATCCATAGTCAGGATTTTTACTTGGGTAACCCCTGGCTGTATGCACGCAACCGTAGGCTCTCTCCGCGGCAGGAGAAGGAAATTCTGCGTTTGATGGACAGTTTTCATAGCACGCCTGATTTGCGGCGCTTTATCTATCAGGAGCACGGCAAAAATGTAACCCGTGCGAACCTGTACAGTTTGCGCTTTCGTCATCGAAATGCAACGTCATGTGAAGTGTCAACGGTAGCAAAGATCTTGGAAGGGCACGGTGTTTGCCGATTGGTGTCTGAGGGTAGCCAGATTCTTTATGTATTCCTCTCTCCATCCGTAGTCCGTGGCATTGTTAAGCGTTATGGCGAGGTTTTATTGTGCGATGCGATGCAACAACTAAATTATGGTGGATACATTTTGTAGCATGGCATGTTCGTGGATGTAACAGGGCTAGGAATTTCCTTCTTCTACGCTCTATTACCTGATGAGACGTCTTACAGTTTTGAACAAGCGGTGGAGGCGATGCTCGAGACGGTGCCTAACAGCATACGTTGCCACACTGTGGTGATGGAGAAACGTGCTGCATAGCTGCGGGCGTTTCGACGTTATTATCCCAACGCGAAGGTGGTGTTTTGCCGGTACCATGTGAAAGTGAACATGGCCAGACGTTGCGGGCGCATACATTGGACTTCTGATGCTCGTCGATTGCAATTGCCTGCGTGGCTTCATAACCTGATATATACTCGCGATGCGTCGGTATTTGAAAGATTATTGAACGCGGTGCGGCTTGCCAATCCAGAATGCTACCCGTATTTGTGCGCCACGTGGCTTCCACAAGCAGACTCTTAGGCGGCTGACAGACTTAGGGATGCTGTGGGTTTTGGATGCCACACTACGTACAGGGTAGAGAATGAGAACAAACATCTGAAGGAGCATTTGTTGGAGAGGGCATCTATACTCACTCTTTTCACTTGCGTGGTGGATAGGGTCAACAGTATCGTGCACGAAAGGAACAGCACCATAGCTAGACGGAGCATGAGCGTACTTTCTGTTCCATCGGAGGCGTCCCCAGTGGCTTGTGCTTTCGCACAGCTGAGCGAGTTTGCAGGCAATGTCTTCATAGCCCATTTCCGTGCATCAACCGTTCTAGGTTGTAGGTTTGATAGGCTTTATTGGTTAGTTACCTGCCCTCTTTCGAAAGTGCGTCGGGTATACATCACAAGCGGCAGTGAATGTGATTGCGAGTTCAGTCGATAGTGGCGGCACCCCGTGCTCACATTTGTTATGTGGCGGCGCTTCACGGAGATTCCGCGGAGGACATACCACATGGATGTCGGTGGATTGCACCCCGGCAACCTCACGAAGCTTCCTCAGACGGTGTTGCGTCGGATGGCGGTACTCAGATCTGAGACCGTCAGGTAGGGGATACCGATGCGGTTGTAAGCCGCATCATAAAGCTTCGCAAGACGCGGGATTTCTTGTATGATATCGGCGCGCAATTGTAAAGCTATGGAGCGGAGAACTTCACCGCTGCGTTGACCTTCTTGCAAATGTTTGTGTTGCTGATGTCCAAAGAAGCGACCTTTCAGTTGTATGGTTCAACGTCGAGGTGCCCTGTTCCGCTTTTGTTAGATAAGGAAGCAAAAGTACGGATGTTATGTTGCTTGTCTACGCCGGGAACGTTGCATGGTGGCGCAGCGTCTGAGGTAGCCTGGACGTCGAAATTGATGCGCTAGCACCGGTGCAAGTAACGCATGTGAATGACGTTATCCTTGCCATTGCCACGGCAACACCTGATCCATCCACCTCGGCAACTGGGTCCAGGAAGCGTAACTCACCCCTTTAGTGCCGTGTGATGAAGGTGAGCCCCAGTAAGAGTGCGCTAAGGAGCAAAGACTACCGTAAGCTTCCCACCCGGACATCCTCCGGCTACAGCGTTCCCATGAAACGGAAACACCATACTCGGGGAGTGGTTTCAGAGGACCTCTGCGGAGTATGTCAGCAGGAGGATGACGTGGAAGTTGGCTGGGACGCAGTGCAACGGGTTATGTACGATGCATGCTCACAGTGGTACCATGCGTCATGTGTGTGCTATGCCGGTGACGAGGAATTTATTTGCTTCCCTTGCTCTACGTAGTGTGTGTGAAACATACATGAAGGGCGTAGCATGACACGCGCTGCAGGTATGCCTAATTTGCGTGCCCTTCCATTGTGTACATTTTGGTTATAGCATACGGTATTGAAGTTTACGGTTGATATGAATACGTGCGAATGAGAATTGAACAAGGTGCGGGGACAGCCGCGGCACCACCGAAACATTATGCGACGGTAAGTTTCCAATATCCCCGTTATGAACCCTGATTTGGCCCCTATTTCCTATGATTCCGTAACACATCCGCTCAACCGCGTGGGACGTATGGCCTCCACCGTCTCATGCACGCTGCGTATCTGGTCGCAGGTGGGTTCCCTTTCGTTGATGTCCTCGGTTGCAGACACCCATGGATTTGCGCGGAGCCACGCGTTGCAACGTACCACCGTCACTGAGCTGTCTCAGACGCATCTTCGTTCAGCCTCGTGCGTACTCATTCAAAGGTAATGATTGCTTTCCGTGATCCATTTCCTTTATCAGCTAAAGTGAAAAGCGCCGCCCACTGCCTCGCAACTTTGCACCGCCACTGAGCCACCTCCGACGCATCGCCTCCGCCATGTGAACCTTCATTCATACGTCCTCACAGGTAACCAGTGTTATAATGGATGAATGTTGTTTAACAGGTAAAGTGAAAGAACCCGCCCATTGCCTTGCGACCTAGCACCGCCACTGAGCCACCTCCGACGCATCTCCTCCGCCATGTGAAACTTCATTCATAAGTCCTCACAGGTAACCAGTGTTATAAAGGATGAATGTTGTTTAACAGGTAAAGTGAAATGACCCGCCCATTGCCTTTTGACTTAGCACCGCCATTAAGCCACCTCCGACGCATCGCCTCCGCCATGTGAAGCATCACTCGCACGTATGCACAAGTAAGCATTTCTTTCCATAAAGACTTCTGCAGAAGTCCTGATGTGTGAGAACGGTTAGTAGAGGTGAAAGGATCTGTGGTATTGATGTTGGATGTCCATTTGTCATTAGCAGCAAACTGCTGTCCTCGGCTGGGCGCCGTATATCCGTGTGAGTTTAACTAATGTTGATGAGTTGCGGTTTCAGCAGTTTCATTTGCTTGTTTCAGTAGATGTTGTTTTTTGAATGCATGGATAGATCAGGTCCGAGCAACAATCACGGGTAACGGTTGATAAACATGGGCAGGGGGTCTAATAGTCACCGTTTTTACTTGAATGGTTATTGCTTTGTTAAGGTGGGAAGTGTAACCGGGTTTGTCGGGAATTTGAAAGTGCTTGTTGGGGTTTGGGGTGTTGCGTACGTAGTTCCGACGATCAGACTGTGCTTCGTTGACAATGGACTTCGGTCCGAAATTGAGAATCGGAGGTCCTGTTCTATACTGCGGAGCCATCTGGTGGCATGGTATATCTGGCACTGGCAATTAAGTATAACTTAGCCGTATCGGGACGTCTGCGTATACACCTTTTGTTGTACAGATATGGAATCGATGGGAGACGATGTAGGAGAGCTGTGGAACACCGTTGCCTTCAGCTACTAGGTCACTGGCTTTGTGTCCATAGGGAGTTGCGTGGGGTAATCACCAACGGTGTTTAATGTAGTATATACTGATAGAAAGCGCACACCATCCAGTTCAGGGTCTATGTCGTACAGGGCAGACATAGCAAATGCCTTTGTACTATAATCCGTTTTGTCTACGGCAGTCCAGTCTGCAGCTGATATGCCTGACTGGGAAACAATATATTTCGGCTAACGTTTGCCTTTTGAGGGCTTTTTGGCATCACGGTATCTTAGTCGCTGTGAAGAATGCAAATGAACTTCCCACTGAGTCGAGGAAGACGCCGTGTGGTATAGAATTTCATGTGCATGTACGTCTTGGGGTTCTGTGAATGATGAGACTGCACCATAACGTGGTGCGACGGTCTGCGTACCTCATTGACCCATTGAGCTATACTGGGTGATGCCTTCGAGCATCTTGAGAGCTGCTCCTACCAGGTTGGTCAATGATGGGACGTCAGACAAACTCAGTCTCCTAGTCCTCCAGTTTGGGGTTTGAAAGGGGATGGCGTCCATTTCTGTAAAAGTAAATCACTGCCACCCCGCTGCCTTGCGGACAGGCATTTGAGCCAAAGGCTTTGGATGAGGACTCTAATCGTCCTGCTGTCTAGGTCTGGGCGCCCTGGCAGGCTCTCAGCCCACAGACAACCACGACATTTTCTTCACACAAAAATTTCATCCTGCATCGGCCGTCGCGCAGATTATCAAGGGTCGCCATATATGCTTCATACAGCAGGGCGGATAAGTGAACAAAGGATAAGGGAAATAGGATCTCGACCGCCATGCACGACGCAGGAGCATCTGCTTGTGGCACTATCAGTCGTCACCGCCCTAGTCACTGGATATCCGAGAGGTCCGTGAACCTGTTGGAAGCTAGAAGACACCTCCCGGCTGGTTCTGAACACAATGTGACCAGACAGGCTATTAGGCGTGAACTAAAGCGGAGCCTACTGCTGACAAGAAAGCCTGGTGGACCAGTCGGGCTCATGAAATGGAGGAGGCAGGAGCAGTAGGCAATTACCGGAAGCACTTCCAGCTGATTCGCATTACTGGTCCAGAAAACCAGGCGTCAGTGAGACAATCAGAGGCAGCGCGGGTGCGCTTATAAATAATAAGGAGCGCCGTATGGCTCGTTGGGCTGAACACTTTGAAGACCAGTTCAGCTGGCCCTCAGCTCCCGGATCTCTTCCTACTCAGATGATGCAGGACTAACCATAGACGGTTAATTTAGATCCTCCGTCGGAGGCCGAATTCGGAAACGCGATTACAACCCTTAATCGTTTTCGTGCGGCTGGCCCGGATTCCCTCCCAACTGCACTATTTAAGGATGGAGGTGAGGTCCATTGCAGGGCACTGACGTCCCTATTTGAACGTATCTGGAACGAAGAGAGTGTGCCGGCTGATTGGAGCGGATCGATTGTAGTGGCAATTTACAAAAAGGGCAGTCGCACAGACTGTGCGAATCACAGGGCTTTTAGCCTAACGCCAGTTGTGACAAAGTTACTGGCCTCGATTATCGTTCGTCGTCTCACTGCAGAACGGGAATCTCGGATTAGGGAAGAGCAGGCCGGTTTTCGCCCAGGTCATGGCTGTATAGACCATATACTTTCGTTGCGACAGGTGCTAGAGCAGCGCCACGCGTACCGCAGCCCGATAATAGCTGTGTTCTATTCGGTCGATCGATCGATTCTGTTCGAAATACTTGCGCGGAAATGTGTTCCCATGAAATATGTGAACATCCTTCATGCTCCGTACTCGAACACCACAGGCCGCATAAGAGTCTATGGTGTCCTTCGGATAGCTTTTCGACTACAAGTGGCGTCCGTCAGTGCTGTCCGCTTTCCCCGCTTTTGTTCAATTTAGTCGTGGATTCTATCACGGAGTGTTCCTTGACGGAATCCAACGATGTAGGCGTTGAATTACTGCCTGGTGAAAGCTTAGTTAACCTAGATTATGCGGACGATGTCTGGCTTTTCGACGATTTCGCTGCGGCACAATCAACCCTGATTAGCCTGTCTAGAATAGTCCGATTATTTGGTATGCGTTGCGCACCTTCAAAGTGCTTTGTTGCTGCAGGACCACCAGCCACTTGATGACCTCTTGACGCTTGCTAACGGGAAACTCGAGGTGCTTGATCATTTCACTTAGCTTTGGAGCTGCATCAACAATGATGGGCGCATAGAAACTGACGTGCGCTCACGCATTGCCCAGATCAGAGCTGCCTTCTTGAACCTGCGTCAGCTTTGGCGACAGAAGGGTGTTTCCCTCCGTCTGAAAGGCCGTGTATACAAGGCCACAGTGAGGGCCGTTCTGCTCTATGGTAGTGAAACTTGGCCCCTTTGGTCTGAAGATCTGAGACGCCTTCAAATCTTTGATCATCGTTGTTTGCGAAGCATTGCTGGTGTCGGACGGCACCAGCGTATCCCCAACGATGATGCGCGTAGGCGATTACTAGGTAGTGATAATCATGCTAGCACCCTAGAACAACCGATAGCGCAGAATAAGTTGCGTTGGCTCGGGCACATGCTACGCTTGCCCGGTCACCGCTTACCCAGGAGGGCCTTGTTTAGTCTACCAGAGGTAGGATGGCGCAAGGCTCGACGTGGACCTAAGTTGACTTGGCAGTGGGAACGGAAGTCACTGACAACCAAACTGGGTGCCATTGGTCTACCTCGCCTTCCGGGTTGGAGTCCACGTGACTCACCTTGTGCTTGGCTAAAGACTTTACAGGACATGGCTCGCAGTAGACACCAGTGGCGCGTCTGCTGCCGTCTTCTAATCGGATTGCCTGTTTAAAGCATGTTTGGTGCTGAGTTATCTGCTGAGTAATGGTTGATTATGACGCGTGACAGTGAAAGCCGCGAGGAAGCTGTCGCGCCGATGCCGCCTTATCTTTGCACGATGGCCAGCTGTTTGTGACGGTATGTCGTCTACACAAGATGTAGGCATCTTGACCCCGAATGTTTGCTTAGGGCATTAAGTTTTTCAGGTCCTCCTTTCTCTCCCACTTCTTTTTCTTTATTTAATAGGTCCACATGGTTGTATGGCAGCGAAGCATCAGTTCAAATGGCCGATGTACTGCTGTTCAGGAAGATGACGACTGTGAATGACTTCGCACGCGTTTCTTCCTTCGGATAAACGGAACTAGTAGGCCAAGTTTATCTTTACAGCGGTGTTCTGTCCGGTTTTAGCAGATTTCTCTTGAGGTTCCGGTGCTAAATCATTGCATAAGGGGCGTCAGGGAGTCGTACAGGCACCTGTGGGTTGCAAATTTTCCTACGTTGATAATTAACATACGAAATGTTAATAAATGCCGACACTTGCCTATTGGTGGAAACCCCATTACACAAAAGTCTCCTATGTGAGCTATATCATTGTGGTGTAGTGACGAAGCCCGCGATGCAGGTGTCACCGTAGAAAGCAATTTCAATTGCTGAATAACGTTCCTCCATGCCGTCAATGAAGGGAGAGATGAGTTACTTCGTCTTAGGAGGGCGCTGAGAAACACTGAGGCGGATGCATTCTTCCCTTTATATGAAGCAGCGGTTAAGCTACATAGCATTGTCCTGTTCAGGTCATGTCGCCATACTTGCGGAGTGACAGCCTGTGTATGGAAAAGATTCAGAAACTTTGCGACCACGATGATCGAACCTCAACGATGGAAGTCGCACGAATATCGTCCAAGGATGAGGGCATCAAGAGCGGTACACGGAAAACTGCAATCGGTTTCTGTAACCTTCTCACCAATGGCAGCGGCGCCATATCACTAGCACATGTACGGTTACAAAGCACAAATGGGGCTAACTGCCGCGCATTAATTACATCTGTGTGCCGTTAGCAGTAGGTTGCAGGAAGCTCACTCCGTCACTTACGTTATACAATCCACGTAAGTCAATGCTACGCAAACCCTTAATGCAGCTTTCATACCTAATCCAGTTTATATAACTCCCACTTGTCCCCTGGTGTCCGTAAGGTCAGCTCCCTCTTATAAACCATTTTATGGTATCCACATGCCTGTATTCTCGATTTAGCACACCGTCTCAATAAGGTAATCACCTGTGCACCGTTGCTGGTCATCGACATCAATCGGCCATTACACTTAACGCGTCCTTCCATTGCAGGTACCTGTTGAGGCAGTTCCACACTTATGTTCCCCCAAGTGTTTCAAGGATCCACAAACCATTTCCCTGTGTTCGCGAATCGTGGGTAACCAGCCGTGAAGCAGCTAACCCACGAGGTCGGGAATGTTTGTGAATGGTTTAAACATCATATGACTGCAGTGTGTCTACTACCCTTCGTGCCACAGTGGATGCATAGAAGTCAAGGAAACTGCTAGGAATACCAAAGCTTGGTAACCTATTGTGAACATCTCATTCCTACCTTTGGCGTGCTTATGTTCCATCAACCACCGTTACCGTTTATCAACATGGCACTATGACACGCATAAGTTTATTTCCAACAAAGAATTTCCGCGTATTCATCTATCTGCATAGCATGTCCCCTGCTTTCCAGGAATGATGCCTCTGGTCCCCGACAGCAATTATAATCACAACGACGGGGTAATGCAGTCCAAGGCATTGCAGACTTTTCAACTGATAGGTAGATTGCTCGTTGCTTGGAAACAATCATGATGCGTGGCAATAGAGAAAGTATTACATGTCTTTGTAAGGTGCTACGTGAAGAGGCACCAGGTGTTCTCCCAGCTACCGTGAAGCATCCAAAAGTTCAATTAGTAACGGCCAGCGCGATAGCTCAACGTTGACGGGGACTAATGCGCTGCATAAAACTCTTACCTGTGGTTGCAAATCGTGCGATTACCGCGCGGCCAAGAATCACCGGGGTGCTTCTTGCCCACTTGCCCACTTCACCATGCCGCTGCATATCCCCACACGTACAACAGCGGCCATGCGATTATTCAGTGGCACATCGTCACAGGCGCCTTTGGTTTCATATCATTGCTTATCAATCAGAGCCCCAGTGGTATGCGCAGTGACACGCAATAGCAGAGGTTACTCATCTCTTGTGCACACAACGATGATCATATATCACTCTTTCTTTTAACACGCCATTCCCAAGGCATTGCATCTATTAACTACATCGGGGGCATTACCTTCCAAATCACACCACCTGCCCCTACCTTTTGCTCAGGATCATAATTCAGCCGACTAACACGTATGGCTCAGTGGGCGGACAATTTTCAACAACTTACCGTAACGGTAATCCTTCCTAACAGTCGTACGTGACATCTACTAAAGTAGTGCAGTACCCCTGTCCTTCTTCCATTACATCCGTATTCCACCACCTCCGCCGTGTTACTTAACATGAGAGGATAACAAATCTTTAGCCACTTATGCGTAGTGCATAAAGCGGCGTGGGTGTGTAGATGGATATCATGCTTACTCCAGCACTGCGGCAACATGGGTTAGGTAATTACGCTTCTCCTGCGTAACTTTGTTTCGTTTTATCACCTATAACCACATTGTGTACGTGTCATCATTATCGCGATATCCTTGCTAACCAACTGACATCATACCCTAATTTGGAGAACAGTTATGCCACCTTTCTCTATGCATCATTAAATGCAGTTCATTTCATGTTGTACGTTCCAATGATAACCGGGCACTTGATATCACCTATGTGGCTGCGCTGGATGTGCATGTTGACAAGGCGCCTACCTGTTTCTTACCTACTACCTCGTCCACACTAGCTCCATGAGGCAGTTGGTTCTTGCTGGACGTAACGGGTGCAGGGTCTTTGTAGTCGTGTGACGCATCATTGGCGGTTCCATGCACTCAGTGTGCAGCGCACGACGATCCAGCCACCGCCTTGTGTGCGCTTGATTCCAAAAATACAGCGTGTTTGTTTTTCCCTGTAAAGGAGTATGCCCTGGCTACCTTGAGGAAACCTGCTTTCCATCCACATGTCTCCCGGTCTCATTTCCTTCCCTTTACACTGCATACGGTGTGCGTGGAGAAAACTGTGGGTATTGCAGCAAAACCCACTCATTACCTCTCTGTAGGCGCATGTGCCCGGTGGCTATTCACTGCATAACACACCTAAGTTGTTGTATGCATATGTACACGTACACATATGCGTATGCAAGAAATACATATCTGTACATATCCATATTCACATATATATATATATATACGTATGTATATATACCTACATTTGTATCAATATGCCTATACACATGCATACACATACCTATCTATTCAGATATATTCATCAACATCTACATACGTAACATAACAAGTGGGATATATATATCGTTTCCGGAATCCGGTTTCGGAGTTGCCTATCACTGTGGCCTCCACAGACCCGCAGGTAAACTGGGTTACCTATGATAGCTACTTTTTCTGACCTAGGACCGAAATAAAATTTATCCGCAAGCGGTTAACCCTACGTACCATCTACGCCGCACCGTCAGTTAACGTACCGCAAAAGGTAAGTGCATACTAAACCTTATTTAATGCCGGATCACTCCATTTCAGGTACATGTTTATGTATCCACAAACCGTTTCTCCTTGTTCCAGCTTCCTGTGTAACCATCCTTTGAGCAGCTCACGTGCGAGGTGGGGCAAAATTGTGATCGCCTTGAACTTCATATGTCACCAGAGCATCCACCTTTGGTGCTGCATTTGTCAAGCCCCTTCCATTTCCCCATCTGAAGAATAACCTCAAGATGTACGTTTGACGCGATGATGCCTGTGGCACACGCCTCCCGGAGTACCATTTCCGCTCACCAGAGCGGAAGCATCCAGTTTCATGAAACGGATTGCAATAGCACAGGTTAGTAGCCTCTTATGGACTTCACACTCCTACTCGCTGCGTGCATTTCCCCCCATAGGCTGTTCCGCGTTAGCACTGGTATACACCGACGGACACAAGGTTTACTACACTAACTGATAGCAGGGTACATATCTATGTATTGTACGTCACCTATTCCGTGTATGTTTGCGCAACGGTTACATCAACCATCTCAACGTGAGTACCGTTGCAATAGCCCAACCGTACCAAAAGTCCTTTAGCACTGCGTTATAGGGTCCACACAAATTCACTCCTTTGACGTGCACATGTGGCGTTCACTATGCGTGCCCCTTTTATATGCATTGCCATTCATCGCACGGTTGCTTACCTGTTAAGGGAACTTCCTATTGCTTACACCGATATATGGTTCATGCTTGAAGGGAATGGTTGCACCTGCATGATTTCCCTTTCACCCTCCAACATTGCTTCCGTGGCAAACGCCTGGAGCGCAGCTCAGCTCAGCATGCGCATTCCTTGCGCTTTCATCCACGTAACACAAATTACTCTTGTTCCCCTTTGAAACACTGTGGGCCGGCTCCATTCATGAAACATGCACCCCCACGTGCCTCCAGGGTTCATTCATTTGGGTTTCCGTTGCATACATGGTGTGTCGTCCTGACTGCTGGTGGTGATGCTTTGAAGGTAATCAGCACGGGAATGCATTTCGCTAAACTTAATTTAGTGCAAAAGGAGTACGTCCAATGACAAACGCATCCCTATGTGCATCCTTGACAACATAGAGAATAAGATGTCCAAAGTTGACAACGATTTACCAATAGAGGGCATTTTCCATTCCCGTATTGATGTGTTCATAAACGGGTCATTTAAATAGAGCATGCACTGATTTTCATTTATTATTGGTGTTAGGGAAAGCGAGTATTTACATATGTATACGCTGTGCTGGTAGGTCGATTTCGTTGCGAAGTGATAAGCAAACAAGAACAATCTGGAAGGTCTTCATATGCCCAGATAATTATATTAACTGCATATATTAAGGCATAAGCTGTTGCCCTAGGCTGCAATATATATATGTAAATATATACAAAGATATATAAAGAGCGTATTTTTGTATGCCGCGTCATGGACCTTTTGAAATGTACGTACTTGCGTATGCATGATTAGATATATATATCGGTTCGTTTATGAATACACATCCCATATAAATATATGCGGTATATATACCGCATATGGTTGGCGGCATCCGGTTTCGGATTTGCCTGTCACTGTGGTAAGCCACAGGACGCCTGCGCCTACAGTGGGACCATGGATGGCTTGCGCTGCACCACCCACAGCTCCGACCACACACCCCATATCCAGTGTAAACCCGAAAGAATAAGACCGGGAGGCATGCGGATGGGAACCACGTTTCATCAACGGAGCCGGCGCACACTCCTTCACAGGCAAACACAAGCACGCTGTATTCTGGAATCCATCGCACACAAGGCGGTGGTTGGACCGTAGACCGCTCCACACTGAGTGTATGGAACCATTCTTTAATCCTAACATGGCCACAAGAACCGAGCACCCGTCCCCTCCAGCAACGACCAACTGTCTCCCGGAGCCAGTATGGACGAGGTAGTGGGTAACAGACAGGTAGGCACCTTGTCAACATGCACATCAAGCGCAGTCACACCGGGGATATCAAACAACAGCCAAACACATGAGAGAGAGAGGGAAAAAAAGAAAAAGAGAAAAAGTGGATTAATGCATAAGGAAACGGTGATAGAAACCTTAATTAAATAGCATATGTAATAAGTTGTTTACAAACAAACCCTAGCTAAGTGCACGAGGTCAGGAACTATAGTTCACGGAATGCCACGAACACAAAAATGTTATAGAAATCGAATACAGTTGGCTTAGGCGAAGTGTGCAAGTTAATGGAATAGAGTACAGGGAGATATTTATATGAGAAAGAAAAGCATTAAGGTAAAAACTGTAAACCCACCACCTGAAATAAAGAGACTTAGCATGCAAGCACGCGGTTAGTAAATTGAATTCAGCGTGCTAACAAACGCTGCGCCGGCTCGCCGTAATTCTCTGCAGGACCCGTCGTCGCTTCTGCAGTGACCCTAAATGGCATAGCTCATGGCCCACTAGACATTTATACGAGAAAGAAAGGCATTAGGACAGAAACGAAAACCCACCATCTGAAATAAAAAGAATTAGCATGCAAGCATGCGGTTAGTAAATCGAATTAAGCGCGCCTACAAATGCTGCACCGGTGTTGCGTACGTTCACTGTGGGACCCGTCGTCGCTTCGGCAGTGGTCCCGAGTGACCTCTCTCTTGGCTCACTAGGCCTGCCTGACTCAGGCACTCGCGACCGCATGTTCTACAACACAATGCGCTCGATGTCGATGGAGTACAAGTCATTGGTGCTTGCCGCTTCCGCACTCGCCGCTTCTTCTCTGCATGCATGAGAGCTTTCTCCCGCACTTCAGCAACTGCCTTCGTAATTAGATCGCGCCATGCACCACGATCAACCGCCTTCGATTCCCATGATCTGCAATCAATATTAGAACGTGTGAGGCTCACTTTAATCATGTCCTGGTAACGTAACTATGGTTTCCCAGCATGCCGCTTCCCAGTACTCAGCTGACCGTATAAAAGTTGTTTTGGTATCCGAGTCGAATCCATATGCCACACATGACCGAGCCATCTCAGGTGTCGCAGTAAAGATATGCCGTCCACTGCATACATCCCACTTCGGCGCAAAACTTCCGTGTCTGCAACTCTGTCGCCTCAGCCGATCCGCAAAATTCGTTGCAGACACTGCTGATGGAACCACTAGAGATATCGCACATCCCGAGGGTACATCGTCCACGTTTCACTGCCGTATAGAAGAACGGACAGTACCATGGATTTGTACACCATCAGCTTCGTGTCAATGGGAAGCTGATGGTTGTTCCGCACTCGGTACTCAAACTTCCCGAATGCCGCTGCCGCCTTTGACACGCGAATATGCAAATCAACGTGTAGCTTCTGATCAGTCGACATCACACTCCCAAGGTAGCGAAAGCGGGAGGTGGTTTCCAATACTTCAGCACCAATGCTGATTTGCGGCAATATTGAAGAATGCACCTCCGGTGAAGGCTGAAAGAGACACACCGTTTTGCTTGTGCTGATGGTGGGCCCGAATTTGGCCGCTGTCGAAGCCAAAGCACTCGTCATGTGCTGCAAATCATCCGCGCTGTGTGAAAATAACGCACAGTCGTCAGCAAACAGCAACATACGGATAGTTGTCTCACAGACTAGAGTTCTCGCAACGAAACGGCGGATATTCAAAACCCACCATCAATACGGTGCCCCACACGAACACCGTAAGCACAAGCCGCATCAAAAGCACAAGACAACATTGCATGAAGATATATATGAAACAGGGCAGAAGCTAAGACACAGCGTTGCTTCACATCAGAGACAACTGCAAAGTCATCCGAGGTCTCTCCACTCAGCTGCACCCTCGCTCGCATACCACTGTGCAGACATTCAATTAAACTTACAAACTTACGCGGGCAACCAAACTTACCCAACACCAGCCACAACGCCTCACAGTTCACCGTATCAAATGCTTTGGTGAAATCAACAAAAAGCGAGTACAATGGCTGGTGTCGTTCTCTGCACTTCTCTTGCAACTGACGAGCCGCAAACACCATATCTATAGTGCTGCGACCCGAACGGAAGCCACATTGCTCTTCCGCCACGTTAGGTTCCACAATCTGACTCACGAGGCGATGGAGCAGGGTTCGGGCAATCACCTTGCTTACAGAACTCAGCAAGTTGATGCCACGATAATTCGTGCAACACTGCTTGCTCCCTTTGCCCTTGTACATTGGTAGCACAAGGGCATCCTTCAGCTCAGAAGGCACTTCCTCCTCAATCCACACGCGTTGCACCAAGTGGTGCAACGCAGTGAACAACGCCGGTCCACCGTGTTTCAATACTTCCGGCGAGATCTCGTCACCCCCGGCACATTTGCCGTTTCGCAGCTGAGCAAGTGCTCACTGCGTCTCATCCAGTGTTGGCGTATTTGCTAGATCCGCCTTCACATCGTGCTGCTTCAGGCCGTTCAATGTAGGCCAGTCGATCTCTGAAAGGTTGTTCAAAGTGTTTCCGCCAGACCTGCATTATATCTGCAGTCTGGGTGCAGGTAGCGCCTGAACTACCATCGATCAGTGTCTTCAGCGGCTCCAATCTAGGTCCATACATCGCCTTCAAGGAGCCAAAGAGTTCCTTGTGTTGACGACGTTCGGCGTAGCATTCCATCTGCTTCGCCTTCTCCGTCCACCATGCAGTTTTGATGCGACGGAGCTCTCGGGTCATTCGCCGTCGAATTTGGCGAAACTGACTATTCTTCCCCAAGTCACTGGAGTCTGCCACATGTGCAGCAAATGCTGCACTCTTCTCTGACACTAGTGCGTCAATCGTCACATTGTTGTCACCAAACCAATCAGGCCGCTTACAGTTTGCGCGCCCTATGGTCACCTCGGCAGCAGCTGTCACCTGATCACGAATGTTGTGCCACAGGTCGCCCACTGTGGCCACGCATTCCACATCACACAGGCATGCACACATCGACTTCTCCACCTCAGTACTTTTCGCCACATTACCGAGGGAGAGAATTTTAAATTTACGCCGATTCATCGCTGGAGTGCAATACGTCGTTTTACGAAAATATATGTACCGTTTGGTCCGCACCAACGTGATCAGTGCCACACTCAGCTCCACGCAGTACACGTGTCATGCGCACTTCACGCATATCACGCTGACGTACGATGACATAGTCGAGCAGGTGAGCGTGACCACTACGTGGGTACGTCCAAGTTGCTATATCACTCGCACTCAGTGCATACCGAGTGTTCGTGATCGTCAGGCCGTGACTGGCACACAGTGAGAGCAACCTGTCACCGTTCGCATTCGTTGAACTAATGCCATGCGCACCGATAACATCTGTCCACGCTGATGCATCTCGCCCAACGCGCGCGTTGAAATCACTCAGCAGAAATAGTCGGTCGCTCCTATGCACAGACCGTATCACGGAGGATAGCTCAGTGTAGAACTGAGCACGCGTGTCATCAGGATAACACATGGTCGGACCGTTTGTGCTTATAAAAGTAGTAAACTTATCTCTTCCGAGTCGTAGGCGAACAGTCATTAGTCGCGCGCTGATGCCCGTTGGTTCACCCACCAGCTGGCCTTTCAGGCGATCAAATAGCGCAAATCCGACCCCACGTTCACGTGGTGCTGTGGCGGCGTTGCCCACCCAGTAGAATGTGTAGCCAGCACCTGCTTCATGCAACTTACTTTGCTCAGCGAGCCGAGTTTCACTGAGCGCCGCAATATCGATGTGGTAGCGCGCCAGCTCCATTGCGACCAGTGCAGTGCGTCGCTCCGGGCGCTCGCTGGAGTTCCGGTCCAGTAGTGTGCGCACGTTCCAGCACCCGATGGTGAGTGCTTTACGCTCAGGCATACGATTGCATTGGTGGGCAATCGCACGCGAGGTGGCCGTTGTGCCTCGGAGGTTTGCTTGAGGGACTCCGCCCGGAGCCTTTGGCTCAACAGCCTGACCCACAAGGCAGTGGAGAGCAGATCCAGCTAGGGAATGTGATGGCAAAGACAGATTGGGATCTGCTTGACGGCCGTCACACACAGCCTTTGAGGTTCTGGAACAATTATCATATGTTTTGCGACCGTAATTGGATACGCACCTGCGACCACGGCCAGACGCAGGTGGGTGTTTGGTGGGTTTGCACCAATTTGACCAGGTGCTGCCTGGCTTGAGGCGCGCGGTAGCAAGCCATTAAACACCCGGAGGTGTCCTTCCACCGTCAGAGAAAATGCGTGACCCTCGTGCTCTACGCCAATCGAGCTGTGAGATTATAACCCTTAAACCTGTTGTCTTCCATGGCTAGGTTTTACGAGAAGAGGGCCATCGACCACTTCCTAACCTCCGGAGAGGATGGACTAGGACACCGCCAGTGCGCCCACACTTGACAGGAGAATAGCTCGGGTCCTTAGCCAAAGCCTTCGATTAAATATGCACCCGAAATGCAGAGGGTCTAGCCCATGGTCAGTTAGCCGACTCATACGGATTGGTGTCCGGGATCTTAGGGGGAGAAGGGCGAAACCCAACTCCCACCCAGCGGTCGCCACGTGGAGGCGCCCGGGACATGATACTATGGCGCAACAGTAGCAGCAGTGGGTAGACCATCTGTCAGGATCTAGCCACCACCAGCCTCAGCGCACCATAGGCTCTCCCGCCATATGCCGCATATATATGTATGTATATACATATATATGTACATATACGTACGTATACGTGCCCCATGCTGAGGCTGATGTTGCATTCTTGATGCTTCTTCACCGCAGTTGGGCTAAACCAACTTACACTTAAACTAGGTCTCTTTAAGCTGCATAAATTTCATTCCAGTTTATTTGGTTAGTTTTGTCTAGCTGAATAGTCTTCTACTTGCTGGCCCCGTCACGTACGCTAACTGCGCTTATCTTCGGTAATTTTGTTGCGTTTGTAGCATTTTTGAGTAACTTGTGGACATTTTTTCCTTATCACGGATTCATTGCTAACCAACTTACTTCATATGGTAATTTAGCGAAGAGATATGCCACCGTATCTGCATGCATTATTGGATTTATTTTATTTCAGCTTGTCGTTTAAAGTGAATGGCTGTTGTTTGATATCCCTGGTATGGTTGCGCTTGATGTGTATGTTGACAAGGTGCCTACCTGTCTATTACCCACTACATCGTTCATACTGGCCCCAGGAGACAGTTGGTCGTTGCTGGAGGGGACGGGGTGCACGGTTCTTGTGGCCGTGCTAGGCTCAAAGAGCGGTTCCATGCACTCAGTGTGGAGCGGACTACGGTCCAGCCACCGCCTTGTGTGTGGTTGATTCCCCAAATACAGCGTGCTTGTGTTTGCCTGTGAAGGAGTGTGGGCCGGCTCCATTGATGAAACGTGGTTCCCATCCGCATGCCTCCCGGTCTTATTCCTTCGGGTTTACACTGGATATGGGGTATGTGTTTGGAGCTGTGGGTGGTGCAGCGCAAGCCATCCATGGTCCCTCTGTAGGCGCAGGCGTCCTGTGGCTTGCCACAGTGACAGGCAAATCCGAAACCGGATGCCGCCAACCATGTACATATACATATACATATATACCTATAAATTTACATAAACATATATGCATCCATATACACATGCGTTGAATATTAACGCAGATGCCTGTAAAGTTATATACGTAAATAGATATATGTGCACATATACGTTTCAGAATCAGGCACACAACTACCCCGGTTTATCCGCAGTTAACATATTTATCTGGCAATATCAACACGTCCCACGTGACCCTTACTTGCCTACCACTTCGCAACAAACTCAGCCTAACAACAAAGCGTTCCCACAATTACGTATTCCCTTTCACTGAAACCAATAATTATTCCTAATCACCTCATGATCATTTACGTGAACCCGTTTACAGACAATGCATTACGGTAACATAATATATCTGTTATCCTGCATTCCTTGTTTGATTATTTCACTCCGTATGCCCTCAACTATGCATATAGTGATGCCCTAGTCAACCCAGTTACTCCTTTCGCACCTCTTACCATTTACCAATGAACATAGACTTGCAGGTTACCTTCAAGGCATCCAATGTAGCTTTCACACCTATTACTTACGCATTATTCATCTTCAGGAATAAACTAGGTACATGCCTTGCCTTAGAATGTCGCATTTTATGTCCTCCTTGAACCTTGTTTGTGCAATTAAGATTCCGTGCAGCTTTCTCAACCTTATATCTGCTCCATTGTAAAAAGTATTTTCCGTTCACAATAGACGGTTGTTTGCAGTTTCAAAACATGCAACATTTTAAAGCGTTACGTTAGCAGAAATAACGGCATAATTGTTGAACGCAAATTCCGCACATTCCAATCTCTTAATTTTCCGCCACCATCTCAGCCTTCCTTATTTCACTAAAGTTACCTCAGTTAAATGTTTACACATCACCTCCCATGTAATACTATTAATTGATTCATATTAATTTATGCTACATATCCATGGTACTATAAAGGCAAATTATTCTTGCCGCAAGACGGATGTACCAGTTGGCACCACAGAAAGCTAAATTTCATCGCGTTAACGCAATCAAACGGTCCCAAATGAAATATTCTCTGTAAAACGAGGCACATCTGTAAAGGCGCGATCAAATATTCATACAAGCATAGCTACTATGCAATAGTAAAACATTTCCTTTTAATGACAGATATAACTGAAAAGATGTAGTCCATATGAGTGAGCATTTTGTCGGATAATAGTCAAACAAAGAAATATGATGATGTGTCAAGATACAAGTTCGGCGTGATTTCGCCACGTAATCATTTATGAGCACAGGAGTCCAAACAAGTTTCGGTGCAATCAATGAGCATTAAGAAATCGGAATTTTCTGTGTTCCATCAAAGTCATCTTCGTAGTAAAATCAGCTGCAAAGGTTGTATGTAGAATTGAGGACTGCGTCATTGTGAAATGTTCAGCTGTGACTTTATTCAGTGGCGAGTCACATCCGCCACGTTGCATTGTTGTTAAGCGGGCAGTTGTGGCCTTTTATAGATAGAACGCTTGCCAGACGAAAACCACCACATCCTGGAGCACCGCCGTCGCTTCCGTTGAACAGTAGTGCTAACCAGCTATACATCGTACAGACCGATTTTACACTCTATTATGCGCAGACGGCCGGCAGCCAAAATTCTTCCTTGGTTGACCGCTGGCTTGGTAGTGTACCAGCAGTAGTCATTGAAACCGGTCAATGATGCTAAATGGTTACAGAGTCGAATGATAAAAGGTGCAGGTGAGTAAAACTTTGCTAGTTGAGGCTGACTTTTTCGGTTACATAATTGTCTGGTCCGCAAACCGTGTCCAGCCATCCACACTGGACTTGTCACGGGGATGGTGAGTGCAGTTGTTCCTTGTGGCTAAATACGACCACAACAGGCGAAAATGCCATTGCGTTGTGCAGTGCCTGATCGTTACATGTTTCTGCCTACGTAAAATGGAATCGGAATTACTTCAAATGTAAGTGAGTGAAATGGTCTCTTTACGTCCGCCGATTGCCTGGCGAAAAGATGAAAGAAGACTGCATCATTCAGAGAATCAAACATCTTACTGAAGTCCTGGTATGAAGCCCTATGTGCATCTGCGAACTGGTTAGCTTTCCATCATCCAGGTAACATGAACCAGCAGCAGTACGAAAAGCAACCGTAGCACCAACCGATCCCTCAGCTGTCTGAATAGTCCTAGGAAAAGGAATTTACAGGGGCAGGTTACTTCAATTTCATGCATGACATTGCTTCACGTCAAAAGGGGCTTGAAGGCCCCGTTATCTTGCGGGTTTTGGCATGGAAGATTTAGCATGGCCTGGTAACAGCGCCGAGATGAACCAAACAGAGAATTTATGGAAAATAGTAAAATCAGAGACGAAGAAAAAGTTATTGCAAACAAGTAAATGCTTATTGAACAAATAGCAGCGACCTGCGCTGAGAGTACAAGCTTGAGTGCACTTTGCAAAGAACTCTTTAACTCCATGCCTTTGCACGTTAACGCCTTGAAAATGGCCGAAGAAGCATTTACGTAACACTAACCATGACAATTTTCTATCCGTTACAGATTATTCTTGGTGAACGTAACCAATTTACTTTTACACCATTTGATGCTTACGAGAAATGTGATGGGATATGAAATAATTTTTGAATAAAAAGAAATTCTAATAATTGGGCCCATACAGTATATGGCATGCAATGAACTTGCGCCACCCGGTGGCCTTGGTTTGCGACTAAGAAAGAAGCTTCTAATACTTTGCGAGGAAAGGTAAAACAAACTTCGTTTAATTGTGCCAGGAAGAATTTGTGTGTGAAGAATCCATCTTGGTGGTTTTAGAAGGCATTGCTCGTTTGACATGCTGACCATTAAAACAACAAGCAAAAAACCTCGTATTCCGCTGTCTTGGATCAACTATGCTGGCTGAAATGTTTTACCGAGCAAAGAACAATTTTAGAAGCTGGTGGAACAAGTTGTTTCTTGGCCCATTCCAAGTAGGCAAAAGGATTTTGTCAAGGCAACACGCATGAACTTATTTATCTAATTGTTGCTTAAAAAAGCGCAACATCTTTAAGGCAAGTTAAGTCAAGCATGTGCTTTTTACTCCCACGATAGTTGCGTTTTAAGCTCCAATGCGAACGCCGTAGACCAAGCCCATTAATGAAGTAGAATAGTATAATACGTGCGAAGTGGGGTAATACCATAAAAGTGGCAGTCAACTTTGCAGAGCTAAAATAAGTGAAGTAATTTAGTTACCTGTTTTTGACTGAATTGTTATCACTCAAGTAACTCGAAGAACCATAGGTTCTTGTGGTGGCGTAGGTCATTTTGTGCATCTGCATTGTCGCGAAGTTTAGATGCATACGGAGAAAGCCCTGTGGAGCAGTGGCATAAACCATGGCGTGTTTTAGATGCTAGCTTTTTAAATTTGGTATGGGTGGATACAATCAGGTTTAAGATTCACGGATTCAAAAATTCACTACGTCGGCCTTTCTTATACTTTCGACGAAAAATCGCCGAAATATCACGGTTTGTATGGCGGATTTGAAAGGGAAAGCTAACAAACTTATTTTCCTGCTTAACGGTGGCGATTATTATGTGTAAATGGCTTATTTATGTTTATATTGTTATGGTTGTTTTAGCAAACTTCTAAATCTGTGTGATCATGTTATTTGACCCTCAGCTTTCAGTGTAAGCGCTACTCAATATTCTCGTGACTTTGTTCAGTCACAATAAGTGCACACTTCTGTGTCCTTAACGCCTAGGTCGGGTAAGCGCTAGTACGATTTGTTGAATACAATATTACACTTCCGTGGAACGGCGTATTTATCGCCATTTACTCTAATTTGTCGGGTACGGGGTAAATAACGTTAAAGTTGAGTTGCTACATACCTTTATTTTGCATTACTTCAGCGTCAATTTTAAGCGACCATGTTCCACATTTTGCAATTAATGGGTATGGTGTTATTGTAACCAATTAACACAAGATGGAGATTATTGCCTGTCTGCGTGATGTACTTATCGCAGTTGCTTAACACTGATGTCCCATGCATCAGCCTTAAAGCAACAGCCGGTGTTGAGTGATGAACAGGGGATTTCTTACGTCGCTGCATTAACCAACACAGGAACATGTGGTGAAGACCTCGGAAGCGTGATGCCACATGATGCGTGATATTTATATTAGACACATTAACATTACTAACGATTCCGAAGTGTGCCCTCCTTGCTGACGTGGGCCTCACGGAAAGGGTCGGTATCGAACTTGGTGCGTAGAAACAACAGGGGCTATTGAATGCATAGTAGATTTCACAGCTTTTGATGCCGATGAAGACTCGGTAAAAATGGAGCGGCGCACCTGGATTATTCAGAACCGCCTCACTGGTAAACAGGCTTTTGTCTGTTCTCCGCAAGTAGTTGCCTGTTTTACACAACACTACCGTACGCAAATGCGCACCCCACGCAGCCTGCTGATTATCTAGATCTAGCCTTGATGATTTAAATAGTTGGGTGTAATGCGTCAGCTTACTTGCGTATACCACGGTGCACGTTTCTCGCTTACAGATATCGTGGGTATTCAGATTAGCATAAATGACTTAAGACGTTGCTATTCTTCTAGGCTTCAGTCACGGCAGATCCTCAGCCGCGCCATCATACCGATAGACTCAACACTGTTTGCCGCAGACATCCAAACGATAAAAGCAAACCCGGCCACGTAATCTGGTACCAAGTCTCCTTTAGCTTGGAGCATTTGGTGCTAAACAATCGGATAACTGTGCACGTCCCGATCCCAATAATTCCAATAAATTTACCGTTGCTACCTGTGAGGCAGCCGCCCTAGTGTTTATAAAGCGATGCAAAGCAACCGGGCTGCAGCAGCTTTGATCGGTGTGGGCCGCATGGTTTCCACCTCAGGAGTAAATGGATGTTTCCTGGAATAAAGTGTTCGCACTCACAGATAAAGCTTCCAAAGCACGTCTCGGCTAAATATATCGTCCTTCTAGAGTACGAACTTACTTATTGTGTGCTCGTTTCCTATTGATAACAAGCACTGCGTGTGCCTTGGTGTTAGGAGTAATATGTCAGTCTTGTGGTGGTCGGCACCTAAGCGACAACGGTTTCATTTGAACCCTGAAAGATATCTTACTTAAATGTTGCTAATACAACTAATGCAAACACCTAGCCTCATGAGTACAAAAGGTGTCACAGGATTATCCATGTGATCAACTATTGGATGGCAACAAAATTGCACCATTACCTTCTGCGTGCTAATCTTGTTGTGCTTCAGTTTTCCTGGAAACCGACTATTACAGTAATTTATTATATATGCGCGCTTAGGAATATTTTTGTTTTGTAACCAAATGCTTTTTGACCAATCTCAGTCTGAATTACTGCGGCCGCTGCAAGTTACTAGCATTCGAACCAATATGGCTCCGAAAAGGAACCAGCCTTTTTTTCTGTGTCCGTTTAGCGGAACGCTTGAGTATATGACAAACCTCGTCCCACTAATAGGCGACAGCACATATCCTTAATGCAATAGGCTACACACCATTAACCCCTCAGTGTTGCACCGTAATATGCCTGCGAACTTCGTCCTCCACAGGTACGCAAATATGTGGAATAAGTTGCCCATTGAGGTCATGGTATTTACTAGCGTAAAAAGGTTGCGCTCAAACATTATCAGACTCCTCAACCGCAACCATATACCTACCCTACTACAAATAACCATACAGGGAGATGAGCTACGGGAACATGAACCTGATTTTATATAGCGCTAACCTCTTCCTTCTAGAACCTACATTTACCATACGGCTCCTAAATTTACGCTACTCCTATTACTTACGTTTGACATATAGCACAAACGTTGGTGCCTAGCACCTTAAATATTTGACCCTGCTGTACACATGTATCCCAGCCCCTAGCAGAAGTCAATAATACTAATACTTGCTTTACTATTTAACTCAAACATTACCGCTTTGTCAGGCTTTATCTCGCATCGTACCATTGCCTATTCCCACTCCTTCTGTTATCGCTTTGGCACTCGATTTCATTTCCTCATACGCATCACCAACCACCGCTGCTCCATTGATCCACCTTTGTCACTGTAGCTGCACACTTTGGTGCTTAGGACCTCAAACATTTGGCCGTACCTTCCGGCTGTATGTATCATACAGAGTGTCATCGTTACCAATAATGGTTGTTCCGGTATCCAACCCAAACCAAACCACATCGCCATTGTTCACCACGCTTAGTATCCCACACCTAGACCCACATCTTCACCCATCTAGTGGTTTCTGGCTTTCATCTTGGATTACGCACCATGTACTTCTACTGCACCACTGCCCTACCATTGGCACTGTCGCTCAACAATGTTGTGCGTAGGACCCCAGAATTAGGCTATGTTGCCATTAATATCCTTACCTATAAGCCCACATTGATTTCACCAATATTTTACCTAAATTTCCCCTTAACAGTATTACACAGTCTTTGTTACCCTTGCTTCGTATCCCCTACCTAGTCCTACACCTTCTCTTATTCCTGTCTCTGGCTTTTATTACTTAGTGCGCACCAACTACCTCCGCTGCACTATTGACTTACCTTTGCAAATGTAGCTTGTAATTCTGTGTAAAAGTCCTCAAGTATTTGGCTATTGCGTTTGCCTACACCCTTCCCCCAAGCCAACCTCATTCGCCATGTCTGGTGCTTGTGCTTTTTTTACTCACTACAACAATACATAGACACTCATCTCGCTTTGTATCTTCTGGTTAGTCCCATTCCTTCATTTAATTTTTACCCCTGGCTTTTATTTTCTAAAAGGCAACACATACCATTGCAGAACCACCGACTTACCTTTCACACTGTGGCTCCGCATTTTGAGTGTAGCACCTGAAATATTTAGTTATGTCCCAAATATATACTTTCCCTATTTGACATCCTTATCCCTAATACAATCTTCACTACTTGACTTTAATAATGCTACGTAATCCCTCTTCAGCTCACTTCATTCCTCTTTCCTGGCCATGCTCCCACACCCCTGTCTTTAGCTCTGGCTTTCATTTCCCAGTAACCACCAAAAACACCGCCGCGCCACCAACTTTCCCTTGACACTGTAGCTCCGCAATTTAAATAATAAAAATAAATAGGGATATTTCTAGACTGAATAGAGGCTGCACCCTTAAGTGTTCTGATTAATCTTTACATTAATCCTATGCGCTTGTAAGGATGTAGGCAAAATACGAATATAGGTTCCCAGTTAGCAATTACAAATGCATTGACATTGTTTGGTGTACAGCTGATGGGGCCGCAGGTGCCCAAATTGAAATTATTCCGGTGCCTTCGAGCGATATTGAGCTCCTTGTTCTTTTGTTGTGAAAGTTGCGCAGAGCTGTAGTTGTGCCGTTTTTCTTTGGAACAGGATCCAATTCACCACAACTTCACTTTAAATTCATTGGACTTTTTGGCCCGCTCAGTCGCCACAATTATTGGTGCGCACATGGAAGAAATGAGAGTGGCGGAATTATAAGGGATACGAAAAGTTAAAAATAATTTCGAGAAATGCAGATGAAAATAAAAAGGATTTGTTAAGAGACATACTAAGGCGGCGTGCTTCACTAGAAAAATACAAATTAACAAAAATATAGCCAAACTTTTCTTGCGCTGATATTGCTTTCTGGCGCAAATTTCAACCTGAGTAAACCTCAGAAAAAAAGAAAAACTTTTTCTAAGGCTAGAATACTGCGTAAAGTAGCACAACTATAGGCTGCGCAGGACAAGTTTCAACCGCTGATTACTTTGAACGGAAAAGCGCAGTACTTGCAGTTTTTTGCGAGTCATCCGCAATTGAATGATGGTGTACGAATAAGGGCACTATTCTCTTTGGCTAAAAATGGCTTTCAGCTTTGCAAGCAGATAGCAGAAAAAGAAAAGGAAATGTAAAAATTAGCGGGGCTGTATACGTTCTAAATAGGCATAGCTATCTAGAAATGCTCTAAATAGCCCGTAATATCCTGCAACAACTAGGGACTTCGTAGTGGACCGAAAAACACACTTTGCAGGCATACTTGGCAAATATATGTCAATAAGCTATAAGCTTGCGCTAAAACCCAAGAAATCCGGTAAGGAATATTATATCTGCATGAGAATTCAGGAGAGCTTATAATTACTCCTGTTTGGAAGGCCTCAGCATACCACTTGCATTGGATACTGTGCCACGTAAACCACTAGGAATATAGATTTAGTACTTTTAAGCCTCTAAGTTGTTATGAAGTTTATATCAATGTCGCATGAGCCTGGTCGACCTGAACAACACAGGAGACCTCTCGGGTCAGTTGACAAGTTTTGTCCTGGAAAATACACACATTTGTTAGCTAAACATCGCAAGTTTTATCTCTTAGAGCCGATTTTCTATATTCATGAGGCTATGTCTCCAACACCAGTGAGCTAGAGGTGCCCGTCACTAATAATAAAGAAATCAGTATGGGAAAATTTAGTAAAATTCAGCAAAGTGCTTTGGGCGTGAAATCCATTTCTGTCTGCGTTGTTGGGGTATCACCAACTCTACTTCTGGGGATTGAGCTTGCTCAGACATGAGGGATTATTATGTCTCATGTGTTGATGCACACAGTTGTGCAGCTCTTTGATTAATTTCGATCTATTTCTCTCTAATGTTAACTTCTAAATCAAGTGTCAGTGGTGTTAATCCAGGTGGCCAAGTTAACTAGTACCTTACCGTCTCACCGGCTATTTCCTTTCTGGTTTTCCTGGCAAGAGCTGTTCTAGCACCCTAAGCAAGGAGTGATAAGGTAAATCACGAGTAGGATAGTAACAGAAATAGTGGGAGCTGGTCCTTCACCCGTTATTACGCATAAGGCACGGTAGGCTTTGGAGCCACCTAAAAAATAAATAACACACGGGCGGCCAAGATAAGAAAAGTGGTGATGGAATGTTGCTGGTGGTCCAGCCAGCCAGTGTGACAGAAGCCTCTCTGTCGTTGGGAAGCTTTCGAGCAAGTGAAATGGAAACTTGAAATGCGAGTGCATTCCTAGAGAAAGCAGTTAAAGAAGAGGATCTGGTTTTCATTATGCCTGCTTACTAGTGTTGCCAATAGTGAAAGGCATATGTATACCGGATAAAGCTAATTATATGGGGCCAAGAGAGAATAAGTGGAGAACAAAATGCCTGATTCTTAGGCCTAGTACTTTTAAAGTGCTCCCTTTATCGACCATAAGATAGATATATATTATTTTGCTGTTGACATAATGATAGTAGTTGGAAACGACGGAGTACAGTAGCTAGTGCTCAGGCTTAATGAATAAGCATCAATAAGGACCAGCTAGCAACGGACATCTACGAAGGCACTTAAAGGTTTATCTAAAGCCGGTATTAAGACGGTTTTGGATAAATCTACTGCTAATTTCTGGGGCGCTCTGGATCTCCATACTTTTCTGTGTGCTACAATTAATAACTTCAGGTTTGCATTGCTGCTGAATACCAGTAATAAGCGACAAGCAATATTTAGGTCGCGCAGAGTGAAGTAGGCGCTTAACACCAAGTAGAATGAAAAGCAAATGCTGTGAGCGAAATGCAAATATGGTTTTCTATTACTACTTTAGCAGGCTTTTATAGTAATATACATGACCGTTATGTTTGTTATTATTGGTTTGTTCACCAAAAGGTACATTACTGTGCGGTATTTTAGAGTATGATCACAGTTTCAGGTAGATACTGACGTACATAAAGCCACTTGTATCCCCTGACCTGGCTTGTATCCTTCCATACCAGTAACAGGATCTTCTGGTTCCTAAGATTGAATAATTTATTCTGTACGTCCGCTGAACTGCCTTAATTGTTTCTTCAACTGCTGCTATGAGAGGTTACGCAATGCAAGTGCGTAATCGGATGCCGGCATTCGGCGTCGTTTTTCCGACAGAGAACCTTATATGGTAGGACACATTCGACCTGGAGGAAAACCTAAGCGCTTAGAAGCGGTAGAAAAACTGAGATTCTTTCGCCAAAACGCGCGTCGCAGCAGCCAGAATTGGCGGTTACCAGCCTTAGGAGCTTTTAGGACAGGCCGAAGCAGGCAGACAACTTGAAGCAGCGCACCCAGTGTAAGTTTTGCGACGAGTGTTGCAGTACATGCGTTCAGTTTTGGTATGAGTAGTTGAGCTTGGGCTGTACGTAGAGTACCAAGTAGTTGCCGTGTACGGCTGCCATACATTTTGGTTTGACCAAAGATGTACCTGGCTAACTCGCTCTAAAGCAGATGCTGGTCGTCATGCACCTCAGTGTCTTACGCCAAAGCCTGCTGATGCCAGAAAACCATAGTAAGTTTAAAGCGCATGCCTGTGCAAAGTTATTATCAAACACCAAACGATAGTGGACATATAAGTGGGCCTTGCGGCACACCATAGTCGACTTGTACGTAGCCAGATAAATCGCGCTGAACCCCAACTACTAATTGCCTGTAAAGGAGAAAGTTAACAGTCCAGCTTACAACTGAGTCACTGTTCTCTCAATACTGGTGTTTGGGAAGCAGTAGCCGATGATAAGCCGATCGAATGCTTTCGAGAAATTTAGGTACATAACGTCAACTTCACCGGCCTCAGTTGACTCGGTCAAAACGCTCTATGCGCTTAGAAGATTTGTTGTACCGGCTCGCCACCGACGGAAACCTTACGGCTCTGAAGTAACAGTGGTACAGGTATTCAGCTTGTTTCTCTCTATCTCCTTTTCCACAGATAAAGCACAACTTAGGGAGCCGGCAATGGACTAAGGCATGGCATTTTGCATAACAAAAGGCCATGTTAGCCAACAAGGACTAACCTGCGATGCCTACCTGGATAATGCCTTATACATATAAATTCTTAAACTGCGCTTACCACCCCCATGACTCAAGTCCAGTTAAAACCACCCGGCAACTTTATAAAGCAGTACTTGTCTTGACCTGGACTGCTGGACATGCGTTATTTCTAAGGGGAATATATACTACAACATAGAACGCCAGTCGTCCGATACTTTGAAATTTTACTTACTTGCTACGCTATCCATCAAACTTTTCATAACCCTTCCATCCTCGACCAACCGAAGAGACTATGCCGGGCCCCGACTGACATTCGGTCAGCCGACATATATTTAGGAGTAAGTTGACCTCGGATAACCTTAAGAAAAATTGGTCGCAAAGCTGCTACGCCAGTTGTAATGGGTTGTCCGTTATTTCTTTCACATTTTTGCTTTCTCAGATTTTTCTATTTTAGTTTGAATAAGTGCCAAAACACTATGGCCTTTTGGAGTACGTTGCAGAAGCTTTAGCCGGAGGGGTAGGCACACCGTGGGTCAATAAACGTGGAATCAACATGGATCAGCGCCAGGTGTGCTCAAAATTGCTTTATGTATAGTAGTTAGAGACTAGTGTGAGGAGCACAACGCGAACAACAACACTGCAGTTTGGCCAGGCACTGCCACCGATCGGACTGTGAGCCACTGATTTAGATGCATTAAGGGCCATACAAGCTTTGAATTTTAACCTATACCTGCCGGCCTGTCCCTTATGTCTAAGATGCACTGCTACACGAGCTGAAGGTGCATCCGATTGCTAGCACCAGGTATTTGAAGCAGCCACTTGGATACGGATGTAGCTCTATCGCTTACCACCTAAATGACATAGGCTGTCGTAAACCGCGATCTCGATTTTTACCTCATGCATCAACCGATCATGACTGCACCGCACGCGATACTAGCTACGAAATTCCTCTGTTGCAAACTAAAACCGGCATAAATGTCAAGTAGGTCACAGCTGGAGATGCGTCCTGTGTCTGTTACAAAAGCAGCACGCGCAACGCCTACTGGTTGCTTTGCAGCGATGACCCGCCAGCTCAACCAAAGCTCTAGTTCTAAGCTCAGGGTATTATGACCGCGGTTTCCTGGGATTGGCGGAGCATGCTGTTTTGGGGAACTGCTCTAAAACGGGTAGACAAACACTGCCGACGTCGAAGGAGAGCAACTCCGGAAGATAGCTGCAACAGTGAAAGAGAAGCGTCCAAAAAGCCTCAGTGTCGCCCCTACCAGGGTACCGCTCAACCTCTCATTATAAAGTCGGCAGGCTAGCTTTTGGAGAATCCAGGCGGTACCACGGTATTACATCCACAGTATAGCTCTGATATTGCTCCACCGGGTTTTATCGCTTCCATGCTCTGAAGCAGCGTCTGAAAAAGAGAAGGTCTAGATTACAATCAGCTTGAAAAGATCTCACCAAATACTTCGATCGCATGAATCCTTCTTCCTTGAAGGACGGCATCCAAGCATTGCCCAGTAAATGGTTACGCATCACTGATCATGCTCGAGAGTATTTGGTCAATTACCTTTTATTTACCTAAATAGCGATTGATTTAACGGTGTAAAAGCGAAAGAAATTACGGGAAAACCCAATAAAATACTGTTCTAAAGTATCGACCACAGTGTTCCAGGACGGGGCGGGTTTTCGTTTGACAAGCTTTCGCCCAACATAGTGCCACAAATATCTACTTAACAATAGTGCGACGTAGCGGCTTTGACCCGTCACTGAATATAGTCTCAGCTCATAATTACACAAAGGCGCGTTGACTGAAGTCAAAGTTATTTCATTCTCGATGTTTCCAAACGTAAATATCACTCTGTATGTACATGGCGTCACGACCAGTTATTTGCTTTTAATTTTGCTCTAAACATATATAAACCCAACTTATCGTCCCTTCATTAACGACTTTGTTTCTTATTTTTACTTATTCCATTTTTGCACCATGCACAACCTTCAACCACAAACCAGTACAGGCATAGCAACGTGTCTGTTGCAAATATAAGCGCTTGGAAGTTTTGCTTGTGCCTGATAGGCTGTGCCTCGAAAAATTTGAGAACAGAATATTATTTTATTGCCAGTTAATTGGCGCCGATGGATGCCATGAGCATGCACACTAAAGAGAGAAGAAATACGAGGGTTGATTTGAAGGAATTGCCCCGCTTCCATTTTTGTGAACGGGTTACTTTTCCACGCTGCTTCACCACAGAAACTGGTTCTGGTCCAGGCAGCGCTGAAAAAACCATGAGGAAGCTTCTGCTAGCTGTCTAGCTGCTGCTCCCACTGCAGTTGAACGAATGGTCTCGAAACCCGGAGAGCGGTGGTATCACGGAAGCGTCATTCCCTGCAATACAGTTTCAAATAGTGAGAAGTCGGATAGGTCTGGGGGCGAGAAAACTAAAGCAGAAGAAGTACTTGATGGACGGTCCTCTGAAAAGTTGTGGCATCTTGCCTCCGCAGCGCCTTTGGTGCTTTCGTCTCCTTCCTTACAGAGGCACCAGCCGTCCTGCTTGAGGGAAATACTTACCACGCCTTACGTGGGGCAATGAAATGCTCGTAAAGCAGCTTGTTGTTAGCGCTGAAAGATTACGTATGTTAAGCTGAAACGTGGATTTGCCTTTACTGTGCATTTGAGCAAATTTTAACTGCGTCTACGTATTTGTGTCAGGTTTCTAGTGTTTGAGCTACTCCATGTTTGTCTTGCGGGGTTGCGTAGTAACGTACATTTTTGAGTTCTGCTCCGTACGCAAGCGGCGGATTTAAACCCATTGTAGACTGGTGACTGAGGCATCTGTAGGCAGCCGAGTGAATTTATTGACAAACACTAGCCAGGCGACTTAAGGGTGTACTTTGGCCAGCAAAGCCCTGGTTGCGGTGCTGACGTGCTGGGCTAATCGATCGTAGGGTTTGATGGTTCGCACCATCCGTACATCTCCTTCCTATAGTCCGTGTGGCAGATGCAATAAAAACTAAACACTGCTCGATTACTGCGTTCCAACTGACCGTCTATAACCTACACATAACTAAACCGCTTTTCGTTTGTAAACTCAGGATCCAGCACAGATTATGTATTACTTGTTCTGGAGATTGTGGGAAAAGAAAAGTAATTATAAATTGGAACACTGGTTTCGAGCTCCTACTGATCTGTTTTGTTTTTTCTCCAAACGTGACAGAAGGTTCTAGCTAGTAGATATTGAAATCACGTATGATAAGTAAGTGAGTGAATCCGTAAAGATTAGATGCTAGCCGTAGTTAGTTGGCGTTTAGCCAGATAGCAGAATGAAAACGTGAAAGAAGTGCAGTGTACTAAAGAAACGGCACAAAGTGGGGTACCGCATAAGGAGCGCAACCAGGTGTGCTTAGCGCTCATATAAAACCAATACCTTTCGTACCAGCGTAGTCATTGTTCTTTATGCAACACGTGACAACCCCATGGATATTGCTGAAGTCAAGTTCCTGGTCGGGTACGTTCTAGCGGTTTGCGAATGCGACTGGAGCGCTAAACTACAATCTAACTTGTTGTTTCGATTTTTAAGCACTCCTCTATTTACTGTTTGTTATTACGGGGATTCAGGTATCACCGTGATCAGTTTGTATGTACCCCGGGAGCTTGCTTGGTCCAAATGTCAGCGGACGTTCCAGCAAGCCGGAAATTGCAGTTCGGTTTGTCTCCCTGCAAAACTGAGCAAACTTGATGATTGCCAGCATTGTTCAGGTGGTAGTCGAGTGTAAACAAGTTAATCTCTAAATGTGTTTTCCTCTTTTATAAATAAATATACAATTATTATCGGCGAAGCTAGGCACGTTCTTTGGCCATGATCGGAATAGTAATATGTTGTTCATGGTTGCGTATGAACAAGTCCATAAGTAAGGATAATAAATAAATGAATGTTTTATAGTTGTCAGTGTGGATCACGCCTCAAACAGCATAAGCATAGTAATACAGAGCGCATACTCAGTAGTGGTCATAATCGTTGGCATGCAACCAGTGCATACTGGAGTTGGGTTTCATGTATAAATATAATTGCATAGGTTAGTTATCATGTTGAGTAAAATTGTTACTGTAGTGCTGAGTTGTGGTTGTGTTCTTTGAATACTCCAACCCAGGAATAGATGAAAGAATCTCTTCGAATTGGTTGAAGACCATAAATGAGGTAAGATCCTCAGGGAAAGGCAGGAATCAGTGACGTATGGGAGTCAGTAGTGTAGGTATACATGGCCTAAAGTTTAAAAATGTTTATCCTCGCAGGGAGTGTGGTGTAAAAATAAGGATTACCGTGGTCATTAGATTGGAATAGGTTCGTAAGGAACTGGTCCGATGATGGTGTATACACAGTGCGGGTATGGTAAGTGACACATGAAAACCCATCTCTTAAAGCGTTTAAGAAGTAATGAATTATCAAGAAGGAAACACGTAGGTGTAGACGCGTGAGAGCGGGTATATGCACAGAAATTGTGATATGTAGTATCGTCCAACTTGCCAATGCTAGGTAGGGGAGGTGACGTTATCAAATAGCCACGTCACAGTCTTGTTAAGCAGTTATCTGTGGATTGTGTGGGGAGTACGCTTGCAATGCTAAACCCCCATGTCCTGAAACACTGCTGACCGGTGACATGACATTGCCTGGTTGCCCCTTAGCCGATTTTCTTCGCGCTTACATGCAGTCCTGTTTCGCCAATTATTTTCCGTTTTGTTATTTTAGGTTTTTAATTCGAAGGCTACTGATTAGAGTTGGTGACGTCAGCTGACTCAGGTGACTAGTATTCGGTAGCTTAAGGTTCCGAATTCTTCTAGTGTGTAAGGATGGAGGAGTGTAACAATTTCAGTGACCAGTGTTGCTTCTGTGGTTAGGTGGGTGTCGCAGCTAAGTCCTCTGTGACGTTCCTTGCATATACTTTTATTATTTGGAAGAGCGGGTAAAGAAAACACGCGGCCGAGGAAAATGCTGCTCTGATGACACAGACTTTCTCCCTCTACTTTGCTAGGCTGGTTCAAAAATAACAAAGGTAGAAACACGTTGAGATTTCTGCCAAACATCAGTTCCGCCGAGACTTATGGGTGGTCGCCACGGGTGTGGAACGGCCAGTAAACAGCAAACGATACCATTTCGCTCACCTCGTTCCAACTTGCTCTTTTGATAAGTCGGGTTGCGCAGTTTGTGCAGCCCGTTCTGCTAAGCAGTTCGGTGCTGCATAACACGGGGTTGTTTTGAAAAGCCGGATCTCATCGATTAGAACCAATTTAGTATGCTCAGCACTGGTAAATGTGAAATCTTATCTATGCCTAAAGCTTTCGTGATGCCAACCGTGGTAACGAAAGGGCGCGTTGTAGTGAAAGTTGCTTCAGACTTTGTGTGGGCAAATGAATGCATATCGACCCATGTTGAATGTGTATGCATGTGTTGCAGCAACACCGCTCAGTTTATCCGTCCAAATTTGTTGGTGTGGATCCGTCGTAGGGCCATTGCTAGGGGTGTACTCCCCAAGCGGTTTACTATGTTGATGCGCTTGAGGAATACAGCAGCTCAGCAATAAACCTTTTAGACCTGCATCGACCTTAATTTTCTGCACAGTATGAAGTGTCGTCAGTCCCACTGTTCCATCAGATATCCGGTCCGCGGTCAAAAACCGTTTTCTTAATAACAACACTGGAGCCTTGTCCGCTTAATGGCAGATTGTCGCGCTTAGTATTGCTTTTGCGTCCAGATGTTGCATTAAATTAAACAGTTTGAATGAAGGGGTGTGTTCCTGTGCAACTTCAGTTACCAATATTTGGTTTAACGCATCGTCCGTGCAAATCTTCGCAGCAGTGATGTGTAATATCTTGTAAAGTTAGGCAGTCACGGTTACAGCACATCCTCGTGCTCTTGGTGACTCCACATGGTTGAGGTACTTGGTTTTATCCTGTATAGACAATAAGGGCGTATGGACAATGCGCAGACTGTAAGTAGTTAATAGTGGTATTTGTAAACTATATTCACTCCAACGGTTTAAAACAGCGCTTCTCTGTCTAGTTGTGCATAATTGCTCTCTGTTACTTGTAAAGTACGCAGCGGGAATGCTATGTGATGTAGGGAGACCTCGTTTTTTAAATTAATTAATAAATTATATATACTCGGTAAAACGAGGCGTGCCTGTGAAGGCGAGATAGAACGATACAGTACTAACCCAAAATAGATGCGTCATACTGGAGAAAGAGTTGTTTATTTGCATCATAATGGACTAACGTTAAGAAAGCTTCAAGGTCTTGGTTAACCTTAAGGAAGGCGTCCATGTTACGAGAATTCTAGTACCATTACAAATCTTTGTGCAGCAGTTTATTTACTGGTGGTGTTATTGTTGAGGCAGTTGACAAATAACGGCGGTTTAGTCATAATCTTTTGCAGAACGAAGGAACTTTATCAATGTTCCTCGGTTCTGGAATTTCCAGTATAGACTCCACCTTGTCATTTATAAATAAATTGCATATTTTTGATACTACTTGACACACCAGTCTAAGCGCGTACAAATGTACACACAAGCCTAGCTGTTCTTCACCTGTAAAACATTTTTTAAGAAACTCGTACAACCAAAATTTTTGCACTTTATAGTTGTAAGGCTTTTGTCAGGTAATAGTGGGATCCAGGAAGATGATGAGGTTGTTACACGGAAACATTGGAGTCGCAACCGTTGCGGCAACGGCTAAGTGCGTCGTGATTTTGCCTTGTCGTAAACCATGATAACACGAGAACAAGACCTAATGTAATATTTAAGTGCAAAGGTTCTCCATTCTAAGATATGAACGTCCGCGGCTCTCTCAAGGCGTTCTGCATTTCAAAAGCCATTGAAGTCGCCGCTTCCTGAAGCTTTTGCAGAGGCTGCATGTAGACTTCTAAGGCTTGGACCAATGTGCCATAGTGGGCAACGACCACTTTTAGTATCGGATCATATCCGCCGCATTGAATTGTCGTTAAACTGTCATTTGTGGTTATTATCGAGAAAACGTTTGACAGGTAAAAAGCCACCACGTCCTGCATCACTACCGTCAATACACTAAGACGGTAATGTACAACTGGCAATGCACTAACAGACCGACCTTTCTCCCGTTTATTCGCAGCCGAATGGCGCCCAAATTGCTGCCTTGTTTGACTGAATGGCTTTGCTAGAATCCGCCACTATTCGTGGAGGCCGGTCAAAGACGAAACTAAAGCAAAAAATCGGGTGAAGTGTTATGCAGGCGCGTAAAGTGTTCGAAGTAATGGAGGTTGGATCCTTCTTCTGTAAACTACTTGTCCGGGTAGTACAGAATTCCTGGCCAGCTATCCACAAGAGACTTTCCACGAGGTGGTGCACGCAGTTGATTCTTACAACTAAATTCGTCCATCAAGCAAAAATACTAAACCTTAGTACAATGCGGGATACTTTGACTGCAAAATAAGATCAGAATTCCTACAATGGTACGTTAGCATTTAGTTTTCTCTATGGTTCAGTGAAATCTCCAAGAAATGTCAGCGGTAACGCTGTAGGTAAATGAAATATCAAAGTGTTCTTGATGATATGAAAGGGTCCGACCCTATTTGTTCGAGCTCCATTGAAGAGCGGCATAGCTGTCCATGAAATTGCATTGGAAACGCCCAACTAAAATGGTGCAGTAGAAGGGTTTTGCAGACTTGGTTTGCATCGAGCCCAAGTTTCCAAGCGCCGGTGCAAGTCTACAAAGCTGGCCGTGGCAGTTTAAATTACTGCAGAATTCTCTGTCATCCAGCGTGAAACAATTGATCTAGGTAAGTATATAATTGCGCGCGAAGTGTGGTACTGTGACGGCGAGGTGAGTGGAACATAATTGCTTAGGCCCGGTAAGGGTGGGTTTGCTCCAGATTAGACATAATTGACTCCATTTGGAAAGTAAGCGGATTCTTCATAAAAATGAATTATGCTTCATATAAGGAAGAAAAGAAATAAGGTTTAAGCTAACTGGTTTTTGATACTTGAGCACCATACAAGAGGATGGGTAGCCTAGCATCGTCCAATCTTGCCGTGGAAATCTCGGGAAAAACGGGCAAGGAACAAGAGGTAGCCAAACAGACAGACAGAAATGCAGCACAAACCACTATGAAAATACTGATGGGATGCAGCCGTACCTATCTATATGCGACTTCGTAGCCTATATTATTTATATTTAGGATACATGATTTACAAGTGTGTACTTACATCACTACTCCGGTGTGATCCAGAACGCAACTATCGTGTAGGATGACGTTTATGCAAAGCGTAAGTTTAACTGACAACTAAAACAAAGCCTGTTGCTAAGATGAAGCAAATAGTCCGGTTATTAGTGTGATGCATATATAAAATGTCAAACTAAGGGCAAGCTTAACATGATGACAGTCGTTTGTTGCGACAGGTCGCTTAAACGAAGCTACGGCTAACTGGGTGGTGGTGGGAAGGGGGTGCAGCTAGGCCTTAAAACAGCGGTTAAAGAGGAGACGCCGTTAGCCATGGTAAAGTCAGTGTGATACGGGAAGGAGTAAGCTCATCCGGCAACCTCCAGCGTGTAAGACAAATGCGTATCTGAGGTAGAGCTATGCTGCGTTCAAAGAACGCTAAGATAAGCATTATAGTGAAATGCTAGTCATGGTACGTTTAGATCGAAATAGTGCGAGTGCCACCAAGGCGCGCGAGCGACGGGAATGTTAGACTACATTAATGGCATGCACGGAGAGGCGGTACGCAGATTAAAGTTAAATAAAAAGCTAAAGGAGTATCCGGCATGTGGGAAGGGGAGGAAATGGTTGGGTAGCTGGATGTTTGCCAGCGCTACGGTATCACCACCTTAACGGAAGCAAATTGGGTCGGAACAGAGGTGAGTTTTAAGCCACCATGCTCTCCGAGTCCAAGCAGTCTTACCAGTGTGAAGCGTTATGCAGCAATTTCATCCAACTTGTAACCAAGGTAACAAAAGGAAATGGAAAGGACTCGCATTTGGACTACTTTCCTTTAAATCCATTTCGATCCATTTGGTCGAGCAAAACAGCGAGGGCCAGAATGTGTTCTGTATCACATTGTCCCGTGATAAACAGCTCTTCGGATAAGCATGCGCGTGATTATGTCCTTCACCAGGTTGTTAATACTCGTCTGGAAAACGCCATGGGCAGAAATAATTACAATAGACAAATGCGTTTACAATGAAAGTCCGATATATGTGGCAATAGTAGCATGCTTCTAAGGAAGTTGCTTGAGCTCAAGCTACGATTATACATGGCGAATGTCAAGAATAATAAAACTTCCACACCTGCCATAGTTGCATAATAACCTTCAGTGCGCGGCGACGGCTCTTAGACTAACATGGAAACTTGATTAGCAGTCAAATTGTAGTCAGAACAAATGCGGATGGAGTCGACTAGCTTGGTAACAAGCACCATTGGTGTGTAGCAATCAGAAAATTATAAAGTGGTAAAAATACCAGGGTTTTGTGAGTAAGTTATCTTCTCTTCCACTTTATGCAGCAGGTCGTACAGTAGTGTGTGTACGCATGGAAGTATTTGGGCCGTGTATTCCCTTGAAATTATAGGGGCTTGCAGATCTCAAGTTTATCAGTTCCTGGGCAAAAAGAGCTAAGTACTGCTTTAAGTCCTAGAACCACAGGTTCTGTCTTTGCTACTTTCATTGTGTCCAGGAGTACGTGTATCCAGTCCCTTGCAGGCAGATAAGGACGCTCCCCAAAGACCACATATACAGGAAGTGTTTGTGTCCTGTGGCTGAATTGCAACTATACTAAGCATTTACCAAGGACATGTATTGGCTCATTGGTACAGTGAAGAGGACCGAAAAGCAAAGAACTAAGGGCTTCAACATGTTCCCAACGTTTCCTTAATTATAAAAAATAAACAGCCTTTTTGATCTCGGACAATGCGGGACGCGCTTGTATTGATATGCAACAGCACAGCTTTTCCTACAATATAAAGCTCCGGGGTGCGCGGCGTGGGACAAACGTTGCCAACTGTACACGAACAGATGAAATGCTATTCGATCGCCCCAACTATGCTTCTACGGATTAAATGGGTAACGTCTCCTATTAATTCCCGTCTAAACGCCGTTTCTCAGACCTACAAACTCTGACTGCTTCTAGGCTTCTGAGATCCAACACTCCGTTCCTTTATCTTCTGAGGCATGCTCGACTATTTGAACCCATTTTCAGATAGGCACGTTCATCCCGAACTCTTCCATTTTCCATTTTATTTCACACCCACATTTCGCGGTGTAGCCTTAAGGTGCTGCCTTCTGTGGTCCCGTCTGAACACTCTTCAGCTTTCTGACCTTAATATGATTCTGAGACGTCAGTGACCCAGGCTTCGTCGACCAAATGCGCTGTACCTCACACCTCACAAGATTATTGCTGGTCATGAATCACCCTTATGGTTATACCCCTTTTCATCCCTAGCATGACCATTCCTGATGGTGCTCTACGTTGGTAGTCTGACCTTAACAATACGGCCTAACCGCAATGAACTCGCTTTCCAGTCCCGTCTTAACGGTTTACTGAATCCCTACCACTATGAACATAACGAGGAAAGTGCGGCAGACACAACGCGTTATGCATATAAGATCGAGAACTCCGTTGGCTTTTGTAAGCCTTTTCATTAAAACCTGTTCCTTCCAGACCCTAGGCTTCAATTTCTGCTCCCTCTGTCTGCATTCTGCTTCAAGTGAATGAATAACTCATCGTTACTGTTCTTGCCCGGTCTGTTGCTCTATGACTGCTTCCAGCCTTTCCAGAAGTAAAGGCTCTGCGCTTTTCTGTTCTACCTTCCTATGCTTTTCACTCCACAGTTCACCAAGATATTTTACCGATTCATTACTTGCGTCGTCATGCATTATATTCTTCCTACTTCGCGTAGTTCAACCTATCTAACTTTACGGCAACACACCATTATCGGCACTTCTGAGGAAGCCATCTTGCGTGCTGCTCATCGCTGACTCCATCATTATGCCTACTTAAGCTTTATTCTTACCCCCTAGATTGAACCCATTAATTTCAACTATATTGTTAGCCTCAACAAACCTATGTCTACTCTCATTTGACGTTTATACTCCTACTCATTTAAGGCTTTTGTCCCTGTTATCATCATGCCTAGTCGTTGAGGCGTTCGGCACCTCGTGTGCCAATGCTTTTCTTTCCTTACTTCATTCTCACTCTACCAACAGCTTCTTACCTCCACGGGCTGCCTGGCGTGAAATTACTGGTATTTGGCTGCTACTGGTTTCTTACCGTGGCATCTATTTAGGATGCTGGGACACCGCGTTGCTGGCACTGCTTCTGCGCAACCGGTTAAAGAAATAAAGGATTTATCCTCGACAGCAAGTTACGCGCCTTCACCAGCACGATCATATGAATACCTACGCGCAACCTCAGTAATGGAACAGTAATGTTATGATTTAACTAGTACATCCTAGATGAGTGTGTTTATATGTTGAGTACGTACGTGGGTGCATATGCAACTCATCTTGTATAGTTATTGTAAATTTGTGACTAGATTCGGTGCATGCGCCAACATAGAAGCGTGGCGCATGAAACCTTTATGGTTGTGGTTCGAGAAATGTGTATGATCCTCCGGTATGGCAAGAGAGTAACTTTCGTTAATGGCCAATCATGTCCACCATGTCAAGGTATTGTTAAGCAGGTATTTGGGGACCTTTCAGCGAAAACAGTTGTCTGTAGAATACCCCATACTTCCTGGAACACTGCCGCCGAACCATTAGCTACACTGAGGTTAACCCGTACCACCCGGCTGGCACCACGTAGAGGTTGCTCGGCCAGCGCCTCTTTTCCGCTTACCTTTGGTATTCGACAAATTGGACATATTCGGACAGGACCCTTCAAAGTCACTTTGCCCATTATTCTTTTGTCTCCACTTAAATAAATAAATATTTTGTTCTCGACTATACGAGGCACGCCTTTGGAAGCATGAGCAGGTACGTGCAACTGTACAGACATTTTATAGTAACTGTAACAGTGACAGTAGCAACTTTTTAATATAAATAAATAGTTTGTTCACAGATTCATTGAGACACACCAAATTAGACGTGATTAAGGTTTACAGGCAGTTGTGTATCACGACGATACTTCTGGCTCAATCGTTTGTAGTTGAAACGGTTAAAGCATTATACGTACAATGTAACAGTGATTGTAGACGGAGCGTAACATATTCTTGCATGTGTCTGGAAAAGTTGAGATATGAGTCTAGTCTACTTGCCAATATGTACGTGTGCCAATATGTACTTCGGAACCTCGCTGTCATTCGCTACCGGTCCATGGGCTGCTAGCTTCTCTTTGTAGTTCGTTATTTCCATGGAACACAAGTACGTAAGATTTTTAATTAACAGCGTTACACGGTGTGTTGGTACCGTAGTTCAAGCATTGCTGAAACAGATCATGTGCCCAACTGCGTTCCGGATGCATTTATAAGTTTGTTCCTATGTATTTTTGTTCATTGCCTTTTCCTCCAGCTTGTCGCAGCTACAGCGTCAAGCGCCTGAGAAAACACCCATCGCTGTGGCCACGACACAATACTACGAAACACCATGCTTCTCTACCTGGATATGAATGGAAACAGCTGCGGTTGTTACAACTTACCGACGGGCCAAATTATTTGGCAGCTTGCAAGGAGACAATTTTCCGGATGCTTGAACAATTGGGTATAGTTTGCCTAATAATATTCCTTTCAGCTACTTCTTACCTGCAATTCCTGAGGTTTAATGCAAACATGTATACAAGTTCCTTTCATTTACTTCAGATGGCAGATTTTCCTGCTTGTGCAATGCGATTTCCAATTAGACAAACCTGATTCATGGCTGCCCATCAGTAAGGCCAGGACAGCCGGGTTCGGTAAAATTTTGTAATGGATACTTTTGATTTGCTTATCAAAGTCTGCCTTGATGAAAGTTCCTTTAGCCTTGGATGCCTATATTTCTAATCAAGTTTACAGGCAACCGGGGCAGGACGTTCTATTTGTATTTCGGGACAAAGTTTGCCATCCTATAGGGCCTGAAAATTTGTGTTCAGCCTTATGCAGGGCGTCAACAAACCAGTAACGTGATAGTTTAGTGGATATCCCCCATAGAATTTACTTGGTCCTACAGACGATCAAAACTTCACCTTCAAAAAATATACAATATATTACCTACCTCCCAAAGGGGCCTAGCCATTCGGCCAGGACGGGCAGGAACCTAGTGGGATTTGGCGCCCGCCAAGTATGCGTCAGCCGAAGGAAAAACTGGGCGTAACTTGACTGTAAGTAACCGAGCGAACAATCGCTTAACAAGAAGCATAGCCACTTCCAACTTAGCGTTCGATGCATCGACGGCAATGTTCTAGGACTTGAGGTGTTCGCACAGCTAGCTTTTTTCTAACAAAACTTACAACTGTCTATTTATCAACACTGCGACGTGGTGGATGTAACTCGCCACTGCATAAAGACAAGCCGTGAGATCCCACTAGCAAGTCAACGGGTGGCACGGTTCACCATTCTTGAAGCGTTCGTTACACCGACACTTCTACATCTGCATATAGTGTTGTCACTTTTGTTTCTATGACTTCGACGTTCAGCTTTGCGTTACGCACGCAGGAACCCAGTAAAGCATAACCGCGCTGCCGAATAGGCTATTACGTTATTTTTTAATCGTGTATCCCGGAAGTTTGATCAAATGTTTGCCGCTGTACTACTGCAATACATTGCAGGATGGTTATATCCTAACAATCGTGTCCCAATCGCACAATCACGCAAGTATTCTTCTTACATTATTGCCATTTGTAGTGTTTCCTTCCTGGACCCTGAACAATTTTCTTTTGCCGCTGTTACGGTTGCAACAAATCGTCTGTGAAGTTGCACCTACTTAATCTTGCCTAGTCAAAATTAGTTATTTAGTTAAGCTTCTTAGATTATGGTGTGCTAGGAACCAAACACAAAGTTCCGATCCGTCTCTTGGAGTACGCTTTGTTAGTTGCAGGATAAAGTCCTCCCTCCGCCAAGCAAGCAAGCTGGCGCGCAGGCTTCCACACCAGAAAGCCTTTTGTGAAACGATGTCCTTTCTGGTGTTTTGGACTGAAAGCCAAGAAATTAGGCACTGAAGCAACGTAGTCTCTTCAATCCAAGCCGGGCCGTTAATTGTAGGTACAGTTTAGTACCTCATGGAGTGCAAGCGCGATGCATAAGTTAATACTTAAATCTGATTTCTGGGAGATTTTGGAGAAGCTGTACCTAGCTGTCAACACACTTTGGAGAATTGGACAAGGAGCGCTGATTTTGTCCAGAACACTGGCTATAGTAAGGCAGGCTTCGTCAGACTTTCATTCTCCAGCAATAGTAGTCAAAGTTTTACTTCTCGTTTCGGTAAAAGGAGCGGGGCGTGATGAAAGATGAACCGCGGATCCAGTGAAGAAAGAAAAGATTTTAGACATCGATTTCAATTGTCCAAAGATGGTTTGTCGGTGGAACAAAACTGCAAAATTTGGGGAGCCTTTGACGCAGGCATGTTAACCCACCTCTGTTATAGAACTTCAAAACTAGACGTGTCCCGTAGCGAGTTGGTGATTAACCAGTCAGCAGAAAGAAAACGTTAGCTTTGCAGTATACTCAACGGTGTGATTGTCATATAACTCTGGACGCTTTCTGATCGCTATAGATTGATCGTGAAGCACATGCCCAATTAACGGTCACTAGACCAACGCGTGCTTGCTATTGATTGGCTTGTGTGTAGGATCTGAGAGTTATAACCGTTGTTACTTGGTGTACCCATTCAGCAGTTTAGTCTACTGAATTTGGCTTCTGCTTTCACGGATACACGGAATTGGCGTCGCTGACTACCAAGGTTTCTACACATCAGCTGTTATTTAATTTTGGACAGACCCAGCTATTACCTCAACGGCAAAATGTTTGGGGATTAGAAAATTACTTTTTAATTATGTGGAGCCTGAACACATCAGTGCTTTCCAAGCCTGAAGATACTTTAAAGCTCCTTTGATTGCGTCTCGATTCCGAAGCTCGAGTGCTTGAACTATTCACCCCCTGTTACGCTATTTCAAAGTGTGAGCAAGTGTTACTGGTGTGGGAAGCTTGTACGTCGCCCAACTTTTCAAGTAACTTTAGCCAGGAATGTAGTTGTTCGGAACTGCAGTATGTCCAGTCATTTGGCTAGAGTCTTTCATTCCCGCACTATGCCACTTGTTGATCTCGCAAAACGCTTATTTACGGCATCCCAGGCGAATCGTTCGCAGACAATATTTGACATTAGTGTGAGTAATTGTTAATTTATTGTTCTACTAAGCAGCCCAAATTGGCGTTCCCAGATAGTTGCGCTGCTTTTTGAAGTCTATAACAAGCACAGTTCTTTAGCCTTGAAACTAGATACCGCGTTACCCATACCGATAGTTCCATAAAGCTTTTACAGTTTTACCATCCTACATGTGCATAAATCCTTGTACACTTTCAGTAGCTACACTAATGGTCGGGTTTACGTTCTAGGTTTCCTTACAGTTTCAGGATTTGTTAAAGACAGCAGAAAGTGTGCACTTGGGGTCTAATTTCCCAGGACCGAAGGTAGGACACTGCTGGGATGGGAAGCCATGGCATTATTAACTGTGTCGCCAGACCTCCGCGGAATGATATTTGCCGATATTAGTCACAGTACAATTAAGTTTAGCTACGTAAACCTTTACCGTTTGGATATTGGCAACGTTCCTAAAAGAATGCATCGCATTCGTTCCAGGCAGGTTATAGGCCATTTAGTATCTCGCAACCTATGCCCTTACCGTTAACAAACTTGAGGCTTCGCCAAAGATTTGAAAGAAATGGTCCACGATAACTTAATAAAAGTTACAATTCTCTGAGTGGGTGGGTCCACTAGTTGCAGTGCAAAATAAAAGTGAACCTACACGTGTGTATGCTGATGTGCGAATGTTTAACAAGCATATTCTATGGATAACATCCCACTCCCTTATACCAAAGAGCTGATGGCCAGACACACCAAAGCTACACCAGGAAAGTAGACGTTCATAGTGAATATCCCAACATGCCTCTTACTCCTGATTGTTGATATTTAACAGCAGTTCCCAAACAAGACGGGTTACACAGGATTAAGCATGGGTCTTAGCAGTGCATTAGCCGCTTGGCAAAGTCTCTTCGCCATGACTTTACCCGACGTCAAAGTGGTATTTTTATATAGATGATGGTTGTGTGTCAGGTAACAATGCTACTAAAAGTGAGGAAAATCCTTGCTTAGGCTGAATGAGCGCAAAGTCGCTAGTATACTACTAGTGCCACTATTCCGTGTCTGATGTCGCATTCCTTGGGTAGATGACTTCCACTCGTGGTATTAGACCAAATAGTCAGAACATCAAAGCTATCCTTGAATGCACCAAATTGTGCAACAACAGGCAGCTGAAAGATTTCCAGGAGCTGTGTGCTTCTATCCCCGTCATTTCTCAAATGGTGCTACGAAAGCTGTGCTTCATAGGAAATTGACATTTCAGAAACATGGATGCAACCTATCGACTGAACTAGCGGAAACTTTTCTGGCCGTACGAACGACGGTTGCTATGGCCACTTAGGTAGCTATTTTCAACTAAAGCTTTCCTATCCTCCTTTCAACAGACGCTTTAGACGTTGGTATAGGGGCATTTTGTTCCAGTTAGATGCGGCTGAAGCGGAGGTAGTAGCGTATGCCTCACGAATTGTATATAACACTGAAAGGAATTATTGCACTGGGGAAAAGGAAGCCTTGGCTTGCAGTTAGGCTTGGGAGAAGGGGCACTTGCACTTATTCTGGCGTCAAATCGCTTCACATGCTGATTACTCGGCCCATAGGACCCTACTGAACCGTGGTATAAAGGCTTGTAATCAGGTACGCCTAAGCCGCTAATACCCGCGCCTACTAAATTACGACTAGGAAATCAGATACTTTCCAGGTGATGCTAGCCAAGTGGCCAATGCACATACTACGCTTCCAGTATTAAAAGTAAGGGAAAACTACAACGTTCGTGAGGTGAAAATGATTTCCTATCTCTCAACCGGAACAACCTCTGCTATAAAACTCGACCGGAGACGTGAATAACCTGCAGGATTTCGCAGCCTAGGAAAATATAATGAGTTTCCGGTTAATGTCACGCTCGAATTCAACAGGGATTACTCATTAATTCATTACGCCTAGAATTATCGCTAATAGACAACTGCACTTTAACAAGCAAGCTGCTCGTGCATCCTCCTAGTCTTATTCCAGCGGTGATCTACTGCTGGCACACCAACATCATGCAAACGAAGGCCAGAATACGCGACTAATACTGCTTGCTAAATTTAACTTCAAGTATTGGGGCTGCAGTTCAAATGTGCTGTGCTTGCCAGCAATCTGACAAGAGCGCAAAACCCTTGATATCTATTATTTATCTCATTGAGTACAATTGTACCAAAATTGCCATCGGTATCGTGAATCCATTGCCAACGCACATTCTCAGAAAAGGAACATGCCGGTTGCCGGGTGCCTTTATATCAAGTGGCCAGAAGTCATCCTTTGAGGAGAAGTAACTACAGGGGTCATAATAAAGTGGTTGTAGCATTTACTTGCAAAGTATGGTATGCCAGAAAAATTGTTTACTGACAATGGGCTCCAGTTTAAAGTAAAGAACTTGACGAATTCCTTCGAAACATGATATCAAACACGCTAATAAGCTGCCTTATTATCCGACTGCTAATTGAATGTTTAAACGGCTAAATCGCACATTGCACTAATCTATATAAGCCCTTCAGCTCTCATGAGGACCTTAGGCGTATACCTTGGTAGCAACAAGGGCCACTTACAGAACCACACAACAGCAATAAAAACGCCATCAGAACTGATGCTGGGAAGCGTAATACGAACCCGGTTAAATTCAGCCTTAAATTCGAAGAGGGTACGGACACTACTGAATATACAAGACGAGTTGATTACCAAGCTAAGTCTTGATGACCGGGTAAATTTTCCTCTCTAGAGATTCCAGTTTGTGTAAAACTGTTCGGTGCTCGGGAATGGGCTGCTAACTTCAGACCTTCTTCAAAGGTGGAACCGGTGTATTTACCAGGGACGTAAAAACTAGCAGATAAAACGCGACTAAAGGTGAGAGTTGTGCATACGAATCTATTTCCAATTACGCCTCCACAAGCAATAACATCTACTGCTGTGACAGCACGAGCAGCAGAAAGCTTACGAGTGTCAAACCGGATGCGTTGCCCTTTGTATTTGTAGGGTTTCGTGGGCAACACAATGTGCTGGATGCTCCATGTGTTTGTACGTTACCGCTTTATGCAAGAAACCGTTTAAACGCTGACACAAAGTGATTACATAGCTGCAAACAGAGTAACCAAATAAATAAATATTTTATTCTCGACAAGGCGAGGCACGCGTGTTGGACATGATCAGCATATTGCAATATGGTACCTGATAGCATGATTAGCAGTACCAAGTGCCGGTGTAGACAGTTTGAGTCAGTAGTGTGGGCCCATATGGCCCAAGGGTTGTACGAAGTCTGTGTGCACAGAAAACGAGATGTAGAGATAAGAAGCAGATCACTACTATGGAGTAGGTTGATGAGGAACTAGTCCGATGCGGTTGTGTACGAAGTGCGGGCCAGGCGAGTGAAGGATAAGTAAGAAGCTGCAAATATATATAAAAGTGGCATGTAACTGATCATGTATGTAGGCGTGCTCTTACAAGGGCAGATGTATGCACAAAATTCGTAAATGTAGTATCAGTCAACTTGCCATTGTGTGATTGGGGCGGTGAAGTTATTGAGTGGCGAGTCACATCCCCCATGTCGCAGTGTTGTCAAACAGACATATTTGGCGTTTTGTAGGGAGAACGCCTGCCAGACAAAAACCCACCACGTCCGGGAACTTTGCGGACTGGGATGTGACATTGAAAAGATCGCATCTGACAGATTACATTCGCGGATTTTCACGGTCACATTTCGCATATTTGTTTTCCATGCTTGTGTAGGCACATTCGAAGTCAAGTTCAGGTTCAATTGGGACCGGAACAGTAGGAAAATCCCGCGAATGTTCCACCTTCGAAAACATCGTTGATCCAACAGGGAAACCGGTGCCTTGATGTGCCAAAGGAGAGCCAAATCAACACACACGATGCATTTGGTCAACCAAACAATGCCCACGTGCCCTGCACTAGCAGGCCCCGCTGTGCCGGCCACGTGAAGAATAAAAGAAAACAGTAGTCAGTAAAGAAAAGAAAACAGAGGAGAAGACAATCTAATCGAATATCGTAGGCAATATTAAGATATAAGTTAAAATGAGTTAAAGAAGCGTAAGCCGTAATAGACGAAGAAAAGTTTAAGACACGAAGGGGAAGACTTTAACCGGCAGACCGAGAGCGTCAAGTCGATGCTCGAACTCTTTCAACGTCGGTGCCATCACGACGTCTGCAGGCAATGTGTTCCAATAAGCTATAACCTTACGCGATAATCTAAAATTTGCCGAAAGGAGGTCAGACCGGGGTTTGTGCAACTTTAATGGGTGGCCATGAAGGGTTGGCATTCGATTTGGGCGAAGCAGTCCAGTCAAATCAGGACCAATCTGACCCATCAATATACGATATGTAAGGACCAAGTCGACCGAAGCCGCCTGTAATACATGGAAAACATATCCAACTTACGTAGCCTCTTCGGGTAAGTCAGCTTCTTTAAGTCGTACACCATTTTCGTCCCGGACCGCAGGACTCGTTCAACTGCCATCTTATCACGAACCAGGCATGGAGGACCAGCCTGGACGCAGTATTCCAAGTGCGGCCTAACAAAAGCCGAAAATAGTCTAACAAACATGTCGGTGGTTATGATCCCGAATGACCTGCGGACCATCCACAACATGTTGAAGCCTTTACGAGCAGCTGTCTTTCAGTGTTCACTGAACTTGAAGTCAGATGACATCAAAACACCGAGGTCAGATTGGCGTTGAACTCGCGGTACCTCGGTGCCGCCAAGCAAATAACGCGTCGGCGGGTCATTCGGACCCACGCGTAGAACGGAACATTTTCCTAAATTAACTGGCAACTGCCACAAAATTGACCAGTGCCAAAGTCTATCCAGAGCCTCCTGTAGGGTCAGCGGACCAATCGGCTCGTCTATCGTGAACCAGAATTTTAAATCATCCGCAACCATTGGGGATGGCATACCCAATTCATCAGGTAGGTCATTAACGTATAAAGTGAAGAGAAGGGGGCCAAGAACCGAACCTTGCGGCACGCCACTGGGAACACATTGGCGGAAGGACAAGCTTGAACCCACCCGCACACACATTTCAATTCCGATTAGGAAAGCTGAAATCCATCGTAAGACTGGTCCAGAAATACCAAAGGAATTTGGCTTGTTCAAAAGGCGCGAATGTGGAGCGGTGTCAAAAGCTTTGGAAATGTCAATAAACAGCACATCCACTGCCTTCCCGCAATCAACGGCTTCGGCCCAGTGTTCACGAGCCGTTAACAAGTTAGTAAGGCAAGAATAGCCCTTACAAAAACCGTGCTGAGAAGGATTAAACAACTCAAACGCTTTCAAATGTCCTTCGAGAGCGTCCCTCACGAGCTTTTCCGATAACTTGACCAGCACGCTCGTTAAACTGACTGGTCTATAGTTATCAGGGAGGTGCTTATCTCCTTTCTTAAAAATGGGGCAAACAATAGCCTCCTTCCAGTCCTTGGGTAGAGAGCAGCCTCGCAGAGTTAACTCTATTACCCCACATTATTGTTATAGCCTCTTTCTTATCTGCATTGTAGACCTAGTCCCGAAGCGCTGTTTAACCCAATCCCGCTTCGTCCGTCCCAGACTCAATGAATATATATGGACTTTCGTGACGTCACTTCAGTTGGTTCGGCTGACCTATTGTTCCTGTAAACACTACGTGGAGAGACTTGTGGGCCTTTCCACGCTTTACCAATGATCCATTCTCATCTAGACCCTAACCTTTTCTATCGCTCTAGGTTTTCATTGCTTTTTAACTCGGACGTCCGGCTTTACTGTCCTGCCGTTATCCTCTCTCACCTGACCCGTCTTTCACTTTCTGCCTGCTTCTATTTCCTATTATCCATGGCCTTTCCTCTTATTGCGCTCCAATTTTTATTCCCACAGCTTACACTCATTGCGCCCATCCAAGTTATCCTCGTGCGCATGATCTCATTCGCTCTGAGCTCGCTCCTGAGTATTGGCGGCACTCGGACCATTGCTAAGTGTTACTTGACTAGTACTTCCATAAGTATGCTCAACTTACCACTCTTCCTATTCCCATGCTCTTTACCTTATGCTCGCACCGGTATATTATTGAGACCGTACGTGTCAGAAAGACTCCTAATGCACGGCAGTTTTGGCCTCTTGTGACCATTTTCCTAGATTCTGACGGCTTCTGGACTGTAGAATCATGAACGCTTTAGCGTAATTACTCTTACTAACTACTCCTTGTATTGCCGTCAGCTTTCATTCGCTCCTAGCCGATTTCTTGAATTTATCTTTTGCTCTTGGAATGTTGCTCTACCAACCTATCTCCCCGTCCGGTCTCAACCTAGTTGTCCTCAGTTTCGCATAAGATGCCTCTCGCATTCTGGCTTCTGCCATCATCATCGGTTTACCTGTTTCTCTAAAACCATCGCATCATTCGTTTACCTATTGTTAAAACGCTCTGTTATATCGGTCTTTTGACCCTGCGCGTGCAGAACCTACTCCCCACGTAGTAGCTGTAGTCGGAGTCATACCAGTGACGTAATGTATAGAACACACTTGCGAATTATGTATACTAAACAAAATTACAAAAGTTTGAATGTATCATAGGCACCGGTGAGCGCCACCAGTCTGTGTTAGTGCTTCTTGATTCATTGCTGTCTCTGTTTGGCCACCGCTTGTCCGTTGCCCGTTTTTCTCGAGATTCCCACAGGTACATCCGCCAAAACAAGTAGGTTTATCCACTGGGACTGGCCGACCCATCCTCAAAACGCTTGGTCCTTTCTCCAAGAAATGAAAAACCCACACGCTAGTCCAAATGGAGCTCATTCCGCCACTCCGGAGGCGCTACCTTCACAGGGTCTACACAAATGGGTTTAGCTCGCCTCGTACTCAGAGAACAATTTACTCACCTGGAATAATATATGCACATGGATCCCCCGTTCCAAAACCGAAGACAATCAACTCTGGCGTGATTACCTTCACTGCCTCAAGCATTCCTATTCGCCAGTCACCTGGAGCTATTCTGATGTCATTTCACGGACAGCGTTGCGCACGTATACGTGGCTATTCCGATGGTCTTCCATGGAATTTTCACTTGGCTATGGAAACAGTTACACTTACTTACATTTGCGGGAATCCCAAATCCAATTTGCGGAGAATGGCGTTTTTACCTATTAAGGACATATTCAGCCACGAGAAACAACTTCACTCACCGACCCCATGGCTAGTCCAGCGTGGATAGCTGGACATGGTTTGCGAGCCGAGCAAGAATATAATAGAAGAGCCGGCCTCTATTAACAGTGTGTTTACTCACCTGCATCATTATCATTCGACTCTTCGAATCTTGCATCATTGACCGGCCTCAAAGACTGCTGCCGTATCAGTACTAAGCCATTCGGCCAACGAACGAAGAATTTTGGCTGTCAACCGACTGCGAATAATAGAATGCAAAATCGGTCTATACGATGCATAACCGACTTGCACTACTGTACAACGGAAGCTACGGCAGTGTTCCAGGACGTGGTGGGTTTTCGCCTGGCAAGCGTTCTCCCTATAAAAAGCCACAAATGTCCGCTTAACAACACTGCAACGTGGCGGATGTGACTCGCCACAAAATAAAGTCACAGCTAAGCATTTCACACTGACGCAGTCCTCAGCCTTCTACATCGAACCTGTGCAACTACTTCTGCTTTGAAGAATGCTTTGTTGGAGCACAGATCATCCCTAGCTCGTAATGGTTATTGGTTGCAACAAAACCTTGTTTAGGCTCCTGTGCTCACGGATCACTACCTGGCGAAATTACCCCCAACTTGTGTTTTGACGGATTCTTGCGCGCCGCAGCGCCATATTGTTCCTGGGTCTGACTATTACCTGACAGTATGCTCACTCATACGGACAACATCTTTTCTTTTATAACTTTCATTAAAACGAAATGTTTTAACATTCCACAGAAGCTATGCTTGTATGCATATTTGATCACGCCTTTACAGGTGTGTCTCGTTGTACCGAGAATATACTATTTATTTATTTATTTATTTACAAATGGATGCGTAGTCGGAGAGCAAAGTTCATCAGCCAACTCGTACAACAGTTTGGGATGAAGAGCGTCTCCACCGGCAGCTTTATTGGGATTTAATTGCCTCAGAAGCCGGAGCACTTGAGCCTCGGTTATAGAAACCTCCTCCAAGTGGGAGCCCTCAGGAACTATTGCCTGGAGACTGATATGCGGCGGCTGTGACTCTCTAACATAAACCTTAGCATAGTGTTCGCCGAGCAAACAAGCCTTTTCGTGATCCGTGACAACAGCAGTGCCGTCCGGGCCAAACAACACTGGGATGCACGAAGTTATATTGCTTCGCCTTTTGACATAAGCGAAGAAGCGTTTCGGGTTTGATGAGGCTATACGAGCAAGCTCTACTTCATGCTGTAGACGAGCACCACGTAGATACTGCCTGCAGGCCTTTCAAACCTCACGATATCGCTTGAAGGTGCATAATGAAGGAGCAGCGAAGTAAGTACGCCAACATCTGGCACGTCTGTGAAGTTGTTTGCGTACAGCATAATCAAACCACGGTGGCTTTGCCTTAGTTTTATTCCTGCCAGCTAGTGGTATATGGGGGAGAGAGAGCTCACTCAAGTACGATTTAAAGCTATCCCAGGCCGTTTGAATGTCGCCACTTTCCAAAATGACACAAGGCGAGTTTGCGGCTTTGGCTTTCATTGTCTGAAAGTCTGCGCGCCATATATTTGGTACTCGGTCGGGATGATCATTCGTCTGACGACGGATGGCGCACTTAAATGAGAGACATGCGTGGTCGCTAGCACCGAAAGGTGTGTTGTATACAATATCGGTGACAAAATCAATAGATTTAGCGAAGAACATGTCCAAGAGGGACGGGTTTTGACCCATCATGTATCTAGTAGGCCGATCGACAAATTGGTGCAGGGAAGCATGCAAGGCCAGCTCGAGAAGCACGGTAGCCAAACACCTTGTGACAGGGTCGCAGGAAATATTCTGCCCGTCAACGTCGGGATGATTAATGTCCCGCATCACTAAACACCTATTTGCCGAATGCTCGCGGATGAAGTCAGCAAGCCCCTTAGCAACGCTGTCGTGGCTTCTGTAGACCAGCACAATTTTAAGTTGCGCGGAGGCAATACACAGGTTAACTGCGAGTGCCTCAACATCACCCTCTGATGATCTGAAACTATACGTCTTACAGACAGTAAGTGCGGAGTTTACGTACAAAACAACACCACCTCCGCATCGATCAGAGGTGCGGTCACATCTCAGCAGTGTGTAGCCTGGCAAGCACACTTCACTGTCCGTGACGTCGGTGGACAACCACGTTTCAGTGAATGCGAGGACATCTGGACGGCAGTCGTCGACATGAGCGCCGACTTCGCCCAGCTTGTTTCGCAGGCTACGCACATTGCTTAAGATCACCTGAAGGGATTTAACGTTGTGAGTCCGGGATCGTGCGCCACCAGAACCGGCTCTGGTAGGGCGGAATTGGACCGCCGGCTCACCACCCGAAAACCCACCAAGCGGAGACCCTTTTCTCCTGCTTCACGGCGGGCTTTAAGATCCTTCACAGCTTCCCGCAATTTCAGCCTATCCGCCAAAGGAAGGTCTGGGTGCACAATGACACCAGTGCCTTTGAGCTTAAAGGCGAAACGCAGAAGTGCTTGGCGCTCCTCTGGAGTGGACAGAACAACTCGCAACAAGCGAGGGCGAGACTTGTCGGCTGGCAAGTTACCGTGTCTGGTTAGTTTGCGCACAGTCACACCGGGGAGTCGACCGCAAGTGGTTGGAGCTGATGAAGTCAGACGAATTAGGTGTCTTGTGTTGGATTGCTTAGTTTTCTGGCTTTTTAGGGTGTCAAGATTGCGAGGTGTTGGTGATTTCTCTGTTCTTTGTTGACTCCGTGTCCAGGTGAGCCTCGCAGGCGTGTCCTCAGAGGTGATCCGTGCAGGTAATGTTATCGTGCACCGCTATACAGGCCGAGAACCGTATAGGTGAAGGAACAGTGTGAGGTTGTCACATTTCATTGATTGGTTGTGAAACATATGCCCACTGGTCACTGGACAAAGGTGTGCTTATTACTGATTGGTTTGTGTAAATAGCTTAAGATTCAAAATTATTGTTATGTGTTGCGTCCATACACCGGGTTGGTCTACTGTATTGCCGTGCTGGTTTCAGTGCCCCACCATCAACGAAAAATGCAACGCGGCTTACAGCTTAAAGAGCGCAGGTAGGCGTTGCTGCACCCAAGTCCTCCGCTATCCGGATAAGGCTATACGCCTCACGGACATAAGTTGTTTATTCTCACAGTGCTGGCGATAGCATTGAAACAGATAGCAACCAACTTACGAGCACGCGCTACACATCTACATGCATAACAACTACATACGCATATGCACCCATACACATTTGTTCACCGTTATATAAAACCTTTATTTTTGTACATTTTTGAACACCCATTTTTATGTTAACAAGATCATACCTGTATAACAACAAATTCTTTATTCCCTCGCAAGGTGAGACACGTTTATGTAGGCATGATCCGGGTTAAAGGTCCGAGTAAATATCGCAGAAAGGTATAAAATATGGTGCAAGTTAGCCATGAAGTTTGGAGCTGTGAGTGCATACATGTTTGTAGGAGTGCATGTGCCTGTCTGTTATTTGAGTTTGAATATGTGCCACTGAAATTGCGCTTGTTCACGATGATACTGTAAGGTGGCTTGGGTGACGTCCGTGGTGGGAGTGTGGTTGGTCTGATAATCATCTGGCCGTGACGTTAGTTAGAGGCGAGTGACACCCGCCTATTCGGAGTGCTGTTAAACAGGTAATTGTGGCAAATTATAGAGAGAACGCTTGCCGGGCGAAAACCCACCACATACTGGAGCGCTGTCGCTAAACAATTAGTACCCCAGGGTAGTCATACTTTCGTTGTAGATGGAGCAGCCATGAGATTGCTGACAGGCAATAGGTGCGCCTCGCTTTGTGGAGAAAAAAATGTTTATTTATTACCATATTTAATACGTTTTGTACCAGCGTAACTCGTTGATTGTTACTGGGCGCACACCGAACTTACATTTTATTAGGGAAACAGCTATTACACACTCATTTATTGTGAACGAGCTTGATAGCTATTCTTTACTCTTCCTATTTTCTATTTCTTGGCTGTTGTTTAAACGCTCTACTGGGTTCGCCCGATTGGTACATCCACGTCATTGTTAATGGACGCTCATCGTCAAGGCCTTCTCAGCAGCGCTATTTGCAAGAACATATTCCATTGGCTTTTTCTTCTCATTACTGTTCTACTTGGTTGTGTTAAAGGAATATTTAGTTGTCACACAATTATTGTACTAGTTTTCAGCTTTTGGGTCTGCATTCCTTATTCTCGATTGTTATGTGACTTTTGGTTAAACGTTTCCTTTCGTCATTCTGATTGGCCAGTGCCCGTCACTGTAACTGGTCGTTTGCTTTACGCTTGGAGTCCAAGGATGCTATTTTTAAGGACCCACGCGATTCGCTCATGAGCCCACGGTTGCTTATTAGCCGTTGCATTTGACGATTTTCCTTCAGTTGGTAGGCTCAGGTGTACTTTAGTAGCTTCCCTTCATTTTGCCATCAAACTATATGAGCAACTGTGATTTCATGTATGCAAGTCTCCCTCTGGCTCGTCTTGGACTTCTTCTTGCGGTCGTGTGGTGAGGGCGTCAGCGGCGACACAAAAGATTTTCTGGCGATGGAGGTTCCGGTAATCATGTCGATTTCGTTCGAGTAAATGCAGACGCTTCTTCAACAGCAACAACTGCAGTTTGAAAAATCTCAAAGTCAGTTGATCCAGTTGTTATCTCGGAAACTGAACATCCAAAGCGAATCCCTGGCGACAACCGCACGGCCATCTGTGGACGCCCTTGCTGCTTCAATTACGGCATTCGTTTTAGATGGATTGAACGGATTGACATTTGGATCCTGGTTCCTAAAGTATGAAGATATTTTTTAACTGGAACTTGCAGATCAAGACGATGCCTGGAAAGTTCATTTGTTGTTGAGGAAACTGGGTGCAGTCGAGCAAGAACGTTACACAAATTTCCTGTTGCCGAAGAATGCAAGAGACTTCAGCCTCGATGAGACGGTAAAAACGCTGACGCAGATATTTGGTGAGCAGGCCTCTCTGTACAGTGTTTGCTACAATTGCTTGAAGTTAGTCAAACGTCATGCCAGTGATTTTGTCACACATGCCGGGATCGTACGTTGCGAATGTGCACGATTTAAACTGGGTATGATGACACCCGATCAATTAACGAGTCTTATTTTCGTGTGCAGTCTCCAGTCTCACGCTGTTGCCGATATTCGAACACGAATTCTCCACAAACTCAAAAAAGAACCACAGCTGACGTTGCAAGAGATTACAGCCAAATGCCAGCGACTGATTAATTTGAAGCACGACAAAAACGGACTGAAACTGCTGATCACAGGACAGAACCACGGGTTTGTCGCATAGCTATCCGTGGTAAAGTGATGAACCGGAATCGGTCAACTCAGAAGTCCCCGATCGCATGCTGGAATTGTGAAGCTTGGCATTTTGTAAGAGACTGTATCTACAAAGGGCATCAATGTCACATGTGCAAGCGGGTTGGCCATAAGGTAACCCATTGTCGAGTTGGGTACAACTTCAGACGTTCATTTCCATCGAGATTGCACACAAACATCAACTTCAACATAGCTAACTTTCACGGACCATCCACAAAGGTAGTCCTTGCTGCTCTTCGCACGGAACTGGCAGGCAAAGGAAAGTATTTAACAGTAAAAGTCAATGATATTCCAGTCATCTTTCAAATAGATACGGCGTCCGACATCACAGTCATTACGCGATCCACTTGGAGGAAGCTTGGGAGACCATCATTCAAGCGCACAACCATGACGGCTCAGAATGCATCCAGGGAACCGCTGAGATTGGATGGAGAGATTGAATATGAGGTCACCTTCAATGAACTACAACTACGCGGCACGATCTACTTAGTCTCATGCACCGACGTCAATCTTCTCGGAATCGATGGATTGAAAAGCTGAACTTGTTCAATGTGCCACTGAATCGTGTCTGTGCTGAAAGGAATGTCACGGTGCATTATACAGCCATACCGACTCATCCGGGTCAAAGCATTTCTGCACAGCTTCAAACGAAGTATGCGTGTGTATTCCAGTCGGAACTTGGACACTGTAAGAAAATGCAGGCAAAACTTACTCTGCGTCCGGATGCCAACCCAGTGTTTCGACCCAGGCGTCCTGCCCTTATGCTTCCCAAGCACTTGTTGAATAGGAGCTTGATCGATTGCATCAGACCAGAGAGATCGAGCTAGTCAATTTTTCACCGCGGGCTGCGCCTATTGTAGTAATCAGGGGGCCGAGCGGTTCTATTTATTTGTGTACAGCTTTTTTAACGGGTCTGGATGCTGCACTAGAACCCCATCAGTATCCGCTTCCACTCCCTGAGGACGTGTTCACAAAACTGAACGGATGCAAGTATTATGTTACACTTGATCTTGCAGACGCCTGTTTGCAGTTAGAAGTTGAACCCGAAATCAGAAAGCTGCTAATAATTAACACGCATCGCGGTCTCTACCAGTACAACCGTTTGTCATTTGGAGTCAAAACGGCACCGGCGATCTTTCAGCAAGTTGTGGATACCATGCTGACGGGTGTAACTAAAGCGGCAGTCTACCTGGATGACATTATCATAATAGGCTCGACTCAAGATGAATTATTTCAACTTTTGAATGACGTACTGCAAAGAATCGAAGATTACGGTTTCCGATTACGAGCGGACAAGTGCAGCTTTTTCCGGAAGTCAATTACGTCCCTTAGTTTCATGATTAAGGAGAACGGCCGACGACCCGATCCCGAAAATATCGAGGTAATAGATCGGTTACCGGCGCCATCGGATGTCACAAGTTTACGGTCATTCCTTGGAATGGTGAGTCACCATAGTAAATTTCTACCATGCATGCATCGCTTGCGTCATCCTCTAAACCGCCTGCTGATGAAAGACGTCGAATGGAAGTGGTCTGCACAGTGTCAACTGTCGTTCAAGCAGCTGAACTCTTTGCTGAAGTCGGACTTATTGCTTACGCATTATAATCCGAAACTGGAGATTATCGTGTCCACGGATGCTCCAAGCTATGGAATTGGTGCTCTCATTTCACATCGTTTTCCAACTGGATCCGAAAAAGTTATAACACATGTTACACTAGCGCTGACGGCATCCGAGAAGAATTATGGTCAGATTGAGAAAGAAGCGTTGGCTATCATCTTTGCTGTGCAGAAGTTTCATAAGATGGTATATGGTCGACGGTTCATGTTTGTGACTGATCACAAACCGCTTCAGGCAATCTTTGGATCCAAAAAGGGGATTTCGGCGTATACGGCTAGTCGACTTCAGCGATGAGCAACTCTGCTGTTGGGTTATTATTTCAGCATGCGATACTTGTCTACGGATTCTATAGGGCAAGCGGACGCCCTTTCCAGATTGATCGATACCGGTAAGCGTGAGTCAGAAGACGCGGTCATTGCCTCCATCGCAGCCGAAACGGATGTCAGTTACGTAGTACATGACGCCGTGAGTAAGTTGCCGGTCCCTGGCACAAGGGTAAAGCAAGCCACTGAAGAGGATGCATTGCTGCAATTGATATTAACCTACCCGAGACGGGGCTGGCCAAAGAAGTGCCCAAAAGAACCTTTGACACACACGACGCAACTCCTTGTCCTAAGTTGATTCCCGCCTGCTTTTTGCAGATCGCATTGTCATTCCGGAAATACTCAGGTCACGCGTGTTACGACAACTGCGCAAGAGCCATCCAGGAATCGTTCGCATGAAGACGCTTGCGAGTAGCTACGTTTGCTAGCCCATGATGGATATCCAAATTGGAGATATTGACCGATCGTGCTGTAGATGCATCAGTGCCTCCAAGTTACCGGTGCGTGCTACATTACAAGCTTGGCCAAACCCGGAATCGCCCTGGTCGCGCATACACGTGGATTTCGCAGGACAAGTAGAAGGAGTGCATTGCCTCGTTATTATTGACGCCTACAGTAAATGGCCGGCGGTAAGCGCTATGCAAAACACGTCGGCAAAAAGCACAATTTTTGCGATGAGACATGTCTTCAGTCAGCACGGATTGCCAGTAACAGTCGTGTCAGATAACGGGTCACAGTTTACTTTCTGTCAAGTTGCTGCATTTTGTGCCTAGAATGGGATTGAGCATGTACGGAAGGCACCGTATCGTCCGCAGTCGAATAGCCAAGCGGAAAGATTTTCTGATACTCTGAATCGAGCGTTGTGGAAGTCAAACGAGGAGGGATCGCTTAACGAAAAATTGGTACGTTTCCTGTTGAACTATAGAGTTACGCCGAGTCCTAATGCACCAGATGGCAAATCACTAGCTGAAGCACTTATGGGTCGTAGGTTGAGAACCACACTAGATTTGCTGACCCCCAAACGTCCGTCTCTACAACTAAGGAATTCAGGGATGCAGCGTCAGTACAACAGGCGGTATGGTGCAAGGAAAAGGATTTTCAAATTGGGCGATCTTGTTTTTGCGGCCACTAATCAAGGACGGCGGATCGTATGGATACCAGGAAGAGTAGTGCGGCGCCGAAGCAACGTGATGTTTGATGTTCAAGTGGGTACACAGGCATGGAGACATCACGTAAATCAGTTGAGGTCAATTAGAATCTTCATACTGGATAGCTTGCTCCTCAATTATCTTCCAATGGATCACTCAGGATTTGTCTATTATTACTCGAGGTATGACTGCGATATATGGCAGAGCGATTACGTCCAAACAAATGGATCCCGATCCCACTACAACCAAATCGTTTTTTTGCATGTTCACAATCGCACATTTCCAAGCATGGACATATGAACAATTTTCTACTGTCACTACAGTTCCCATAAAATGTCTGTACAGCTGTACATACCTGATCATGCCTTACTTGGCGTGCCTCGCATAGTCGAGAATAAATATTTATTTATTTATTTTTATTTATTTATTTATTTATACACATGGTGCCGTCGTTCCGAAAGGCAACGGACTTGACGACAATGAACTACTGGACACTGGCAAGCCTAGTACTCCTGCAGGTGGTGAGGTTCGTCCAGTGAAATGCATGGAAAATGTACCGCACCACAGTCCAAAGAGAGCAAAAAGATCCGTGCAACTTCTCCAAGTGGATCCGCGTCGAAAGAGCTATGTGAACCCCAGGTAACGCGTCTTTTTATAGAGCGGGAGGTATTAGGAGAACAGCTATTACACACTCATTTATTGTGAACGAGCTTGATAGCTATTCTTTACTCTTCCTATTTTCTATTTCTTGGCTGTTGTTTAAACGCTCTACTGGGTTCGCCCGATTGGTACATCCACGTCATTGTTAATGGACGCTCATCGTCAAGGCCTTCTCAGCTACGCTATTTGCAAGAACATATTCCATTGGCTTTTTCTTCTCATTACTGTTCTACTTGGTTGTGTTAAAGGAATATTTAGTTGTCACACAATTATTGTACTAGTTTTCAGCTTTTGGGTCTGCATTCCTTATTCTCGATTGTTATGTGACTTTTGGTTAAACGTTTCCTTTCGTCATTCTGATTGGCCAGTGCCCGTCACTGTAACTGGTCGTTTGCTTTACGCTTGGAGTCCAAGGATGCTATTTTTAAGGACCCACGCGATTCGCTCATGAGCCCCCGGTTGCTTATTCGCCGTTGCATTTGACGTTTCTCCTTCAGTTGGTTGGCTTAGATGTATTTAGTAGCTTCCTTTCATTTTTTCTTCAAACTATATGAGCAACTGTGATTTCATGTATGCAAGTCTCCCTCTAGCTCGTCGTGGACTTCTTCTTGCGGTCGTGTGTTGAGGGCGTCAGCGGCAGCACAACATATTTAGTGCATATCTTAAAGCCGCCGCAAGCTAGCAATCCGTTCAGTGTGCAGATTTTGGCTGGCGGTATACCTAGTTCTGAAGGCAATTAGCTCAGCCATTTTCTGTGGGCGGGACAAATATAATCAGGGAGTTGCGAGTCGGAATCTTTCACAGCCTCACGTGTTAAGTCGCTTCGGAAATACAGAATAACCTCACAACCTTGTAAGCAACGAAATAAGGTTTTTATTGTTGGAAGCCCGAGGCACACCTGCAATGCAGGCTCCCGCTAGGAATACAAAATTTGCTGATTAAACGTACAATTGAACGATAGGGTTGGCAATTATGTTGAAGTATGAATGTCTGTAGGCTTCTAGAAGGGTGTAGCTTGGCTTGTTGGTACTGTAAACGCTATCCCGCACTCTCGTTCGTGTTACCACTGTTAAAAGTACGATTGAGGTTTTTGGACCTGTTTCGGTTGTCCGGATAAGCCTATCGTACCGAATGAGCGACAGGCCCGGTACAGAAACTTCAGTATCAACCGTACAATTGTCTAACTGGGTGGCAGTGATACTGCTGAGATCATCAGACCCGGAAACTTGTTGATGTTTCAGTTCAGCCAGCATATTTAAAATATCCTGAGCACACTACATATGTAGGGCGCTTTTGCTCTAGGTGAGCACAGAGGTTAAAACACTCCGATATGGGAGCAGCCCGACAGACTTGAGGTCCCTTGTTACATGTTTTTTGATGGGACGCTGATATTTAGTACGCCACTTTATTTGGCCAAGACGTATCCGAATCCTCTTAGACGTACTTCAGCAACGATTGAAGGAGCTGACGTAAAACTCCTGTGTCATCGTCCGTTTGGTTGCCGTTTCAGATACATTGATAGCCAAACATTGCATAGCTTCTGAAGTCTTTGACCGACTTTCAAGATAACGATTGCTCTGATTGCGCTGTCATCGAGCTAAGACATCTGGGGCCATAATGGGTACTAAAGCTGGAAGCTGTAGATGTGCCTTCCGTAAAGCTAAAGTTTGGCGGTAAACTTCTTGGCCTCGTGAACTTGAGGTGAGTACCAGCGCTCTACAACGGCGCGACAAAGGAGCTTTTGCCCTAATCACATCAAAGCGCGATAGGTGCAAATTCAATTGGTGACCTTGGAGACTAAGCAGCCAACCAGTATTAAATGCTAAGTCAAGTCCTAGCTGAACATCCTTATATAGTAAATGAAAAGGTAGGTCCCTGTTGTAGCGCCCTTAGTACATCCCAAAGGTAATAAAACATTTGGATTACTTCTGTCCCAGAAAACCTTGCAATGACCTAATGTCCGCGTGCAAACTCCTCTCCATGTATAAGTTTCCTAAGATACATTTTCTGGATAAATTTCCCAAAAAAGAATGCATGAAAGCTAGGGATACCTACAAGCACAGGAAGGTCGTTAAGGCTTCGTAGGTACACTGAATAAACTACAGCATGCGAACCCCACTACGAGCAGCCTGCTACTAATTGCGCCAGGGTTAAGTGCGATGGGTGTACGGAAAATTAAGTAACCCGATGAGTGAGGACAGGGATTTGACTTCCGTCAACAATGTATTTAATAGAAAGCTCATCAGCACCCAGTTGGAGAAATATAACACTTATGCCAATTTATAAGCCTCATCTGTAAGGTAGATCCGTCTCAGTCTGGAAGCAAACACTGGAACATGCCCACAAACCTACAGGGAGTTGCACGACATCCCGAAGCTTAAGCTAACGGAGTAACGTTAACGGCGGCACTTCAAGCTCCTCCGGCAAATCCTGCTTAAAACAAGCAAGCAGTACTTGAACTCATTCCGATTCCCATGGAACATGAATAAGAACGACCTGCCTGAGCAAAAGGCCATCCCCCACAAGTAAACACTCTTAACATCCCCACAAAAATGCAGACAACCCTTTAATAGGACACCGTATATACCGCACAAACTAAGCCTGCGTAAGACAAAGACGGCTATCCATGCCAAGCATTCTCAAAACGTCGACCATCAGCACGACTTTAACGTAGCCAAGGTTTACTACCTCGGCCTAGCCTTCACAAAGTACAATTAATTTAGTCGGGCACTTGAACCTGTGTTGAGCTGCACCACGAGCGTGAAATTTTCACAGTTAGTTTTCCACAGAATTTATCTACCGTTTATCAAACGATTTAGAAACAATGCTTTTTAAGCTGCCATTCCGGTATTTTGCAAGCGGGTGAGGGTAATTGTTATTAAAAAGAAATGTACTAAGAAACTTCCTCTCTCCCTGGGTTATGTTGCAGATGCTGAGCGCTTACGTAAATATGCCCGGATGATTACCACACAGTCCAGCGGCCAATTCAAGAAACAGCCTCGAAACAATGAAACAAAACCGAAAGCTTTACATATTTTACGCTTTGCCTTTTCACTAAGCCTTAAGTCTCCTTAAACTAGACATAGGCAAACAACAGATACCCAAAGCTCCAAAAACCAAACCGAGCTGTGGTGTTGAGGTCTCGTAGGCAAAGACGATGGTATTTGCGCTAATACTTAAAGCAGTGTGGATGGGCTGCGCTCGGACGCCCTGATATCAACTCTCCAAGTTGGCCGAATAAATGTGGCCTGGAAGTGATTTACACAAAAAAGTTATCCAACAAAATTCAAAGCTGCACGATCAGGGAGACTTAGGCCAACACGTTTATTACGCGCGAGTTGAACGGGCTCCTAGGCAAAACGTCATTGCACACGCCGCCACCCAAACACCAGCGAACAAGACAAAACGACAGGCATTTCTCTTAGGCACTTTACTGGTCAGGCCCATGGCGATTACAGTGCAGTCCAGCGTTTCTTTATACCTGGTTGGCGCCAGTGGTTTGCCTAAGCATACCCTGGTACCAATTGGATCGGTACTATCCAAATATGCCAAGGGAACATGTTGAAAGGTGAACATGGGTCTATGTGGTGGCTGGACTGGAAAACTGAGGGTCTCTTAGGCAAAAGCGGCTGAAGGTTTTAGGATTGATGGGTGGTTGGCCGGCAACAGGAAGGTTTTCTGAGGTGTAAAAGCCAAGACAAACTTGTATATCTCAGGAGTTAGAAGGCTGACCGAAACAGGTGCGCTTGTCTGAAACATGTCTCTTGCCTTCCGTGGTTATAGCTTATAATCCATATTGGACCATATTCTACCGTAACAAATAACGTAGTCGATGTGCGCATGGTTCCCCGCTGCTCGCAGTATCACTTGTGTAGACAAACCTGCAGCGTCGTTGGTCTCTTTGTAATCAAAAAGATCCTCACAATTTGTTTGTGCAGAGCAAGCGAAATCCTTCTTGTATTTATGGTGGGCGTTGCTTAAATCTTACGATTACTTCTAACTACATAGAATATAACGACAGGGCCGGCCGATTGAGTTGCGCAACTAGTTTGCCAGCATATAACACGGCTCCTTGAATAGATTATTGCTTTAAAACACTGTAATAATTTGAGTGAACACATACGCTATCATTGCGTAACGCCTGATAAGATTGTCACCGGCACGGTTGGAGCACGCCTACGGTAACGGCTTGGAGCGCTGACCAAGCAAACGGAGCCTCGCTGACCTGATAACCTTAGCTTAGCCCCGGGTTCCCGCTGGGGAGACGGAAATAGAGCGGGTGTGAGAACGATCCTAGCTGCACGTATTCGGGTAGACGCTGAGCCCTCGGAACGGACGCAACCGAGGGGGGTTAAGGTAGACGCGCTAGTGACCTAGACGGGAACGCTGCTCTGCAAGGGATGCACACAAAATCACGTGACCGACGGACTCCCAACTAAGGAGAAGATGAAGAAAATCAAGTGGTCTTATGAAGGCTCTTTTACGACCAACCTAGGGCAAACTACAGCCAATGGTATGAGTCAGTTAGTTAGGGAAAATAGCTACCACCACGGCTTGGTAGTTTGTAAAAGCGCATTGGCAACAGGTGCGCAGTTGGGCCGCGTCTCACAGTGGCTGCACACTGCTACGTTGTGGGGAGGAATTGGACCCTGCTTTCCACAGCCATTATGCCGGAGTTTCTGGCGCGCTTTTGCGGGGATAGTTGACGGGCCCGCAACAAATCCTTTGAATAGAAGGCGTACCGCTTCTGACGAGGATTGACCTGGAGGGAATTCGGCGATATCCGGATTCTTCCTGTTCGTCGGCAAGGAGGGTTCTCCAGACGCGGCGGCGATTGAACGGATTCAGCCTTGCTCTGTCTTTGTGTGGTCAATCCAAAGGTGTCTAGCAGGATGTTCAGTGGCAGGCGTACGAGAACGCTGGCTGGCGTTGAGGCTTCTCCGTAGCGCAGTCGCAGTTGCTTGCGATGGCGAACCCACGTTTCAACACCCACGGAGACATCATGCAGCATGTCACCTCGCCTGGCTCTCGCTGTTGCTTTGCTCCAGCGTGGATGACCTACTTGGTAACCGCGAGCGCAGACCGGGGATAAAACGGCGACTTCTTTGTGCTTGTTGCAGGCAGTACAGTGACTAGGTGGCTTCTCAGTCAGAATGAGAGCTTCGTTAATGGTGCTTAGCTTGCGGCCCAACAATGCTTCAGCTGGTGACTGGCATCCTGGCGTAGCTGGATTCGGTGTGGTCCGTTACGAAAGCAGGAAGGCTTAAAGACACTCATCCACGGTCCCCGCCATGCGAGGTTTCAAAAGCGCCCCCTTGAAGGTGTCGATAAATCTCGCTGCTTGACCATTGGACTGCGGATGGTAAGGCGGCGAGTGGATGTCTTGGATGCAGTGTCTGCGACAAAAGTCTGAAGGTGGAAGAGGTAAACTGGGTACCATTGTCGGACACCAAATCTCCGGGAAGGATATGTTGACTGAAGATGCGTTGTAGACAACTCATAGCGGCGGATGCGGTTGATTGGTTGACACTGCCCACTTCTAGCCATTTGGAATAGGCGTCCACCACGACCAGATAGAATATGCCATCGACGGGACCAGCGAAGTCGATGTGCACACGAGACCACGGTTTTGCTGGCGGATGCAAAGGAACCGATGATTGGTGTGATAGCATCTATGTATCTTGCTGACCTTGCTGGGACATGGGGACGGACTGGATGACAGTGCCGTCGGTTCTGTTGTTTGGTAATGCCGGAGAATATACCGCGTTGCAGGTGGCCCGAAGAGGAAGGTCGGCCAAGCCAAGGGTTTCGAGCCAGTCGAGACCAAGCAGGTTGAGCTTCGCCTTTGTGATGCGGCGGATCGCTTTGAATGTGGCGCCCTGGAAGGAGGTGGAGCAGTGCAGCCGCCCAGTTAGCTGCACGTGACCACCACCGGTGCTGGTGGCGGATTGGGAGGTCGCTTCGGGTGGTGCCTTGCCAAGGGCTCGCCAGAGGTCCTCGGAGACGGTCGTGATGTCCGACGCAGTGTCCAACTGCAACCTGACAGACTGACTGCTGATCGAGACGTCGACGTAGTTTCTCCGATACCCAGCGTTTATTTGGAATGTGGCCAGGAAGTTCAGGGGGCTGCCAACCGGACCAGGTTTGGGTATACGTTTGGGGCGTGGCCCTTCGTTGGATCGCAGGTGGGGGCCAGCCCAATTTTGACCCCCTTGGGGGATGGAGGATGGCAGTAACCATTCCGGTGCCCCACCCTGCCACAATGTTGACAACGATACTGGCGGAACTTGCAGTCGCGGTGGACATGCCAGGCACCACAGGCTCGGCACGCGTAGGGTGCGGACTTCGCTTGGTCTGACTGGGTGGGGCGCGCGGACGACTGCGCCCTCGGGGCTGTGACTGTCTAGACCATACCAAGTGCTACGGCGTTCTGGATCACAGCATAATCGTGCTTCAGGTTGAGCAGTGTTTGATACCCCTCCTCCAGGTTCTGGAAGGTGACTGAGCTATCCTGCTGTAGCTTGGACAGGTGGCGCGTCCGGATATCGACATCGTGTGGAGACTGGAAGCCGGAGACGAAAACCAGGCATTTGTATTGGTCCTGGGTGAGTGAGCCACGTTGAAAACGTTGGAATTCACGGATGACCACACCCGCTTACCTGCTGAAGTCGTTGGTATCACGTTTGACCAACTGCAGACACTGATAACGAGCAGTGAACAGAGAGGACTGCTCGTCAAAAAGCTGGAACAATGTTCGGAGCTTCTCGTCAAAGGTAACGTCGCGTGGGTTCCTCGGTAAGATGAAGTTGGCGTAGCGTTTGTGTTCGAACGTGCAAAGTTTGCAAAGGAGCAGCTGGACCTTCCACGCGTCGTTTTGGCAAGCCAAAGTCAACGGTGAACAGGTCCTAGTACCGCTTATACCAAGGTTCGAACGTTACCCCGGCCTTGGCGTCGTACAGTAATTCGCTGATAGCGCTAATCACATGGTCCAATGACTGAGAATTGGCGCTTGGAACTGCATGAAGGGAAGAACTGGAGAGCTTTTCGGTTAAGACAGACAGCACTTTAAGGTGTTGCTGCTACGTCAGGTTTAAATCGGCGTATTCGTCAGTCATGGTTCGTAAACTCCGTCGCCACCGTTATGGTTGACAGAAAGCCACCGTTATGGTTGCGTAACGCCTGATAAGCTTGTCACCGCCACGGTTGGAGCACGCCTACGGTAACGGCTTGGAGCGCTGACCAAGCAAACGGAGCCTCGCTGACCTGATAACCTTAGCTTAGCCCCGGGTTCCCGCTGGGGAGACAGAAATTGAGCGAGTGTGAGAACGATCCTAGCTGCACGTATTCGGGTAGACGCTGAGCCCTCGGAACGGACGCAACCGAGGGGGGTTAAGGTAGACGCGCTAGTGACCTAGACGGGAACGCTGCTCTGCAAGGGATGCACACAAAATCACGTGACCGACGGACTCCCAACTAAGGAGAAGATGAAGAAAATCAAGTGGTCTTATGAAGGCTCTTTTACGACCAACCTAGGGCAAACTACAGCCAATGGTATGAGTCAGTTAGTTAGGGAAAATAGCTACCACCACGGCGTGGTAGTTTGTAAAAGCGCATTGGCAACAGGTGCGCAGTTGGGCCGCGTCTCACAGTGGCTGCACACTGCTACGTTGTGGGGAGGAATTGGACCCTGCTTTCCACAGCCATTATGCCGGACTTTCTGGCGCGCTTTTGCGGGGATAGTTGACGGGCCCGTAACAAATACGTCCCGGATGGATGCGCCGGTATCACACCTTTTATAAGTGGGGTGTGGAGGACAGCAACTTCTCAGACAATTCAGAACAGAAGACTACACTCAAGTTAACCTGCGGCGCATTTGCCAAGTACTTGTACTTCCCTAAACGTTAGTCTGGTGGCGCCTAGAAGATGCACACCAATACGAAATACGAGATCGTTGACACCTTACTTTGTACCGTACACGGTCTCACATTTCATTTCTAGGCTATTAACCGAGATGAGGATCACAGTGCACGGATCCTTGTTGTTGCATTGGAACTTGTTTGTACAGCACAAGAGGATGTTTTGTCGCCGTTGCAAGAGAAAGAAGGGAAGATCGGAGCCCCTTTATCTGCACACTGATTTTCTGACTGGGCCCGCATATAATCCCTAAGCTCCAGTTACTACTATGGGACCTAGTTTACCCCACTACAAATGAAATTTATCGCATATTGTTTGCCTTGTACACTGTAGGTATCCACTTTGGAGTGCAAGACTTAGACTATTAAGGCGCTGCTACCCAACTTCTGCCTCCACCCCAGGTCTATTCCAGAGCTAACCCTGCAACTCTGTTTCCACTCCAAGTGCGATTGTTCGTCTTTTCTTTTATCACTCCTGCTCTGGACTTTGAATGCTTATCGGTCCGTGCCCTCATTTCATGCTTGTAAGCGGCATCTACTTCGCAGTTAAGCCGGCACATTAGCTCTGTTCTGTGCTGCCCATTTCACATGTCGGATCATTGTAGAAGTCAAGGTTTAAAGTAAAGCACGTAGCCAATTTAAGCTCGGTTGCGCATCTTAGGGCGCCATCTCTGGTATACTCACCAGCTGGTCATGCAACGCCATTTTCACTGCGGCTATATGTCTGATCCTTCTCTTAACTAAGACTGCTGGAAGTCAATGTCACGTTCCCTGAATCACTTACACTTCTGCTCCGCAATTACTCTTGCTACTATCCACACTTTTCTCTGCAGATCATGTGTTGCTTGGTAACCTGTAAAAATCACCTTCGGATTGCAGGGGTTAGCCTATTTAGGCACTGCTACCCATCTTATGCCGCAACCCCAGGTCCATTCTAGAGCTAGCTCGGCAAATCTATTTTCGCTGCGGCTGTGGCATTCCGAATCTTGCATTATCGCTCCTGCTTATGGCGTGAATGCTTATTAGTCTGTGCCCTCATCGCATGATTGCAAGCGGCAGCTGCTTCGCGATTAATCCGGCTCTAACCGTTCTTCGTCTCTGCTGTCCATTTGACTGTATAACTCTACCATTGAGTGAAGCGCTTAGTCTATTGTGCCGCTGCTGCTCCATCATTTTCCGCAATCACTGGTCCAATTCCATCCATTGCCTTAAGTGTAGCTAAAAGTATTCCTCCATTTACGACTAAAGGGCCGTATGGATGAGGTAAAAGTGTCCACCTCGCTTTTTGCTTTATCTTATAACCTCTAGTCGCTTGTGTCTTTTAATCGCTGACAATCGACACTGACACAAGCTATTTTTCCCGCACCTCTGCTTCTGCTTAGAGTCTGATTGCACTTAAGCTCTCTCCCGTTTGCTTATAACACCCACTGCCTTCTATGCTTCACACACCTTTGCTGCTCAATAGACTCTTTTTTGGCATCGACGAACTCCACTCATGACGCCGGGCATAACTTACAAGTAAATAATTAAATAACTAAAAGCTTTCTTACCAGCATTGTAGAGCACGCTGTGAAGGCATTCTCATTATAATGCAGAAAGGTACGGCAGCTAATTTTATAAAATAAAGCTAGTTAAGCAGAAACATATTGGATTTGTGGTTCTGTAGACATATATATTTAGTGGGCATGGTGAGTGCACTATTGAAGCTTAATTTGATTCGTGAGTTACCTGTGTTCGTCATCGTGTGTAGGTATCAAAGGACTTCTTCTAACTGGATGAAGTTCGTGAATTATGGATACTCCGAAAGGGGAAGATGCAGTGACTTTATTCAGTGACGCGTCAAATCCGTAAAGTCGCATTTTGTTAACTGGAACTTTGCGACTATTTAAGGGAGAACGTTTGCATGGCCGTAACCCACCACGTCTTGGAACGCTGCCGCCGAAGTAGTAGCTGGCACAAGATTAACCAGAACAACCCAGCTAGCACCACATGGAGGTTATTCGGTTATCCAGCCAAAACGCCATTCCCCCCTAAAACAACTTTTGCACACCTCTTCCTCTGCACAAAAGACGCTTTTAGCATATTATTGTCGCATGTAGTACGTCAGTTTATCGCAAGTATAACTATCGTAATATATGGCTTCAAAACTTCTTGGTTCCAGGACTATTCTTTGTGGTCTTCTCTGCTTGTTCCTCCCTTACCCTTTTTCTTAGGTCGGGAACTGCTTGGTACTCCAACATTGGGCTGAGGAACGACTATCTCACCTGAGTTGGGACGAACGTAGAAAACAAGGACTTACCTGGACTATGGCTTACACATACAAAAGATTTAACTATTCAGCACTTCATGACTGAGGTCTAGTGTGGTGAGCTGAACACCAACTATGTACACCCACGAAAAGTATACCCCAACATGGAAAATGAGACAACCGATATTTTGAAATGGTTACTCACCTATCCAACTACTAACCATAATCTTCATGACTCATCCATCCTCTACCGGACTCAACGACTATGGCGGGTGCTTGGCTAAGACATTCGGTCAGCCAAAAGAAAAATTTGGGTGTCATTTACTTGCAAGGAACCAAGTAAACGATCGGTCGAAATACTGTTTCGACAGGTGTAGATTACAGTTCAAAATGATTGACCACAGTGTTTCAGGACGTGATGGGTGTTCGCCTGACAAGCGTACTTCGATTAAAACATTACAGACAACTGCTCAACAACAAGGCAAGGTAGTCGATGCGAACAGCCACTGAATAAAGTCGCTGCCCACAAGTACGCAATGGCAAGTTGACTAGAGTCGCATCATACGTAGTCTCAGTACATACAAAAATATCACTCTGCGGCACGTACCGTTACTACGTCACTTATAGTGCTTTTACGGTGGATCTCTACAATAAGCACCACTGAAACCAAATTATCGTCAAATCTGACGATTTTGTTCCTAATTTGCACTTCTCCCATTATTGCAACTTGTATAACTTTTGGGTACTATCCAATACACTCATAGAAACGTGTCTGTTGCAAAATATCATCGCTAGCAAAGTTTGAGCGTGCCTGACATAGTGTGCTTCGCTGAATTCGAGAATGCTCAGTTTATTTATTTAGGAAATCTAATTTACAGCGTTCGTAGGTTAGAACGCCCCGTCTTTATGGCGACCATAGCGATAACTTTTAAGAGTACATAACTGGGGAAATATTTTTCAATATCCGTAAAATCCGAGAACTACCATGTTGCTGTGAGTTAGCTTCAGGTAGTTCCAACTCGTATGTGTTAGGTATTGCTCAATGGCTGTCGGAACAAGATGTCCGGAGTCTCTTGCGACCGAAATGTGTTTAGCTATGACCGAACATGGCCGCCTGCTGACCGAATGCTTATTACCTAATAAAGTACTCGCCAAAGGCCCTGCTCATCAGCCGCACCCTTGGCGTTGAGGTCGTTGATGGTCTCCAACACTTTAGGCAATTTCGCCCGTATAAAATTTTACCGGTCACTAACCATATGGCCCATACGTTTAAGAACAAAATGTAGCATTGCCTTACTTTCCTCTCGGGTCGGATGAACCTCAAGAACTGGACTAGTTAAACATTGGGTGCGTCGTTAAGAGCGTTTCCCAACCTGGTTAATTACCTGACTGCGACTACGAGAAAAGCAGGTTGAAGCAGGTTAAGTACGCATACTTTGCACCATTGAAGGATGTACATCAGGCCCGAGTTGTGAGGATTCTTGTCGGATCCAGCTGGATAGCCGTAGAATCTACGCTTGGTGCCATCTGGGTGGTTCGGGTTTACAACCTTCCAGTAAATGGTTCAACGGCCGTGTTCCAGAATGTGGTGGGTTTTGAGTTGGCAAGCTTTCTCTCTAAATAAAGCCACAACTATCTGTTTAGAAACACTGGGACGTGACGCATATGATTCGTCACTAAATAAAATCACTGCTCCTTGCGTATCCGGACAACCGTTCCTAGTCTACACACATCAAGCCAACCTTTAGCACTGGCGGCACTTTCAAACACTATCTAAAGTGCAGTGAAGTATTTGCACATCCCATAAAAATGGCTACTCACTCCCACACGCACACCTACATACATTCATTTCTCAACATATTGGAATATCCTGAGTAAATAACCAACTAAATATTTCAAATCATGTTAAACTAAATAAATAAATAAATAGTATATTCTCGGTACAACGAGACACACCTGTAAAGGCGTGATCAAATATGCATACAAGCATAGCTTCTGTGGAATGTTAAAACATTTCGTTTTAATGAAAGTTATAAAAGAAAAGATGTTGTCCGTATGAGTGAGCATACTGTCGGGTAATAGTCAGACCCAGGGACAATATGGCGCTGCGGCGCGCAAGAATCCGTCAAAACACAAGTTGGGGGTAATTTCGCCAGGTAGTGATCCGTGAGCACAGGAGCCTAAACAAGGTTTTGTTGCAACCAATAACCATTACGAGCTAGGGATGATCTGTGCTCCAACAAAGCATTCTTCAAAGCAGAAGTAGTTGCACAGGTTCGATGTAGAAGGCTGAGGACTGCGTCAGTGTGAAATGCTTAGCTGTGACTTTATTTTGTGGCGAGTCACATCCGCCACGTTGCAGTGTTGTTAAGCGGACATTTGTGGCTTTTTATAGGGAGAACGCTTGCCAGGCGAAACCCCACCACGTCCTGGAACACTGGACAGTGATTGATGTTTTCGTTTTACCCTTAAGATTACCATGCCTACGTAGGCGCGCCTAGTGCAGTTTAGGTTAAACGTCCTATTTATTTTGTTTTATTTATTTATTTTGTTTATCGCCGGTCTTCTTAAACCAGTCCTACACGCAGTTTATTATCCCTACATGTCTTAGAACTGACACCGGTGCCTACCGGCGTAATCTGCAACGGGGGCATTTTCACACTTGGAAATTTTAATGTAGCTGGTGTTCGTGCTTAAACATACGTCTTCATCTTTTTACTAGGTTTCAGTACTTTAGGCTTGCCGGACGGCTTATGATGGCCTTTGCCTACTTACGCCAATTATTAGACGGCGCTAAATTCAACCGTGCAGCAACGGCTTGAAGGGAGCATAACGTAATACGTTGAACTAGACTAGTTTATGACGTGTTAAGTGGCGTCTGGGATAATAGTTGGTAATCAACTACGAACCACGTAGAAGTTAATGGCGACCGAACCCAAAGTGTATTGCGCAAGCTAACAACGGAAGTGCCGTCAGTAAGCAAGTGAAGGTTTTGCAGGTTACAACAACAGTAAACTCCAAGGTTGCAAAATGCCGAAAGGACGTGCTTTCCAGTACACCACAAGGGCCTCCTAGAAGGTTGAAGACTGGAAGCCATCGATGGAGCGGTTAGCGGGGGAAACGGGAGGTAGCTTGGGTGCGCATAGTTACATGAGCTTAAACAAGGGCTTCCGAGATGGGGTGTGTAGTAGAGTTCGCTAGGTCCATGCTTTTATCATTAATTTATGATGATCGTTTGGACAAGGGTGAACCATCGGTGAGCCGGTGTGGAGTGCTGGCCGGACTGCAAACAACCGGACAGTTAAGAGTAAGGTTGACAGTACTTCCCCACCGCTTCATACCCGAATGTGCGCTTGGAAAACATCACACCCCACTGCAATTTAGTCCAAGATCAACGTTCCACAAAGTATTATAAGCATCCTCCTCCCATGAAGAAATCCGGCTTCCTCGTCGGTAAGACCTAGCCAGGCGTTTGGGGAACAACGCATTCGTGGCTGTCAGTCGCTGAGATAAACTGACGGTTCCTTGGGTCCGGTGTTGGCTAGGGGGCGACTGGTGAGTCACTCGAGGGTTGCCTTTGTAATTCCGGCCGTAGAGTCTCTGGAAGGTAGAACCCAGATGGTGTTGGCAAGTGTCAAGAAACCGGTTTGAAGCCAATGAGTGAACATGGTACGCATGCGAAAGGCAAATGCACTTTTTGTTTTCGAGTTGTTCTGGGGTTTTTGTCGACTTTGCAAAAAGTTTGTAGATGTGACGCAAGATAAATAAATAAATAAATAGTATATTCTCGGTACAACGAGACACACCTGTAAAGGCGTGATCAAATATGCATACAAGCATAGCTTCTGTGGAATGTTAAAACATTTCGTTTTAATGAAAGTTATAAAAGAAAAGATGTTGTCCGTATGAGTGAGCATACTGTCGGGTAATAGTCAGACCCAGGGACAATATGGCGCTGCGGCGCGCAAGAATCCGTCAAAACACAAGTTGGGGGTAATTTCGCCAGGTAGTGATCCGTGAGCACAGGAGCCTAAACAAGGTTTTGTTGCAACCAATAACCATTACGAGCCAGGGATGATCTGTGCTCCAACAAAGCATTCTTCAAAGCAGAAGTAGTTGCACAGGTTCGATATAGAAGGCTGAGGACTGCGTCAGTGTGAAATGCTTAGCTGTGACTTTATTTTGTGGCGAGTCACATCCGCTACGTTGCAGTGTTGTTAAGCGGACATTTGTGGCATTTTATAGGGAGAACACTTGCTAGGCGAAAACCCACCGCGTCCTGGAACACTGCCGTAGCTTCCGTTGAACAGTAGTGCAAGTCGGTTATGCATCGTATAGACCGATTTTGCATTCTATTATTCGCAGTCGGTTGACGGCCAAAATTCTTCGTTGGTTGGCCGAATGGCTTAGTACTGATACGGCAGCAGTCTTTGAGGCCGGTCAATGATGCAAGATTCGAAGAGTCGAATGATAATGATGCAGGTGAGTAAACACATTGTTAATAGAGGCCGGCTCTTCTATTAAATTCTTGCTCAGCTCGCAAACCATGTCCAGCTATCCACGCTGGACTAGCCATGGGGTCGGTGAGTGAAGTTGTTTCTCGTGGCTGAATATGTCCTTAATAGGTAAAAACGCCATTCTCTGCGAATTGAATTTGGGATTCCTGCAAATGTAAGTAAGTGTAACTGTTCCCATAGCCAAGTGAAAATTCCATGGAAGACCATCGGAATAGCCACGTATACGTGCGCAACGCTGTCCGTGAAATGACATCAGAATAGCTCCAGGTGACTGGCGAATAGGAATGTTTGAGGCGGTGAAGGTAATCACGCCAGAGTTGATTGTCTCCGGTTGTGGAACGGGGGATCCATGTGCATATATTATTCCAGGTGAGTAAATTGTTCTCTGAGTACGAGGCGAGCTAAACCCATTTGTGTAGACCCCGTGAAGGTAGCGCCTCCGGAGTGGCGGAATGAGCTCCATTTGGACTGGCGTGTGGGTTTTTCATTTCCTGGAGAAAGGACCAAGCGTTTTAAGGATGGGTCGGCCAGTCCCAGTGGATAAACCTACTTGTTTTGGCGGATGTACCTGTGGGAATCTCGAGAAAAACGGACAACGGACAAGAGGTGGCCAAACAGAGAAAGCAATGAATCAAGAAGCACTAACACAGACTGGTGGCGCTCACCGGTGCCTATGATACATTCAAACTTATGTAATTTTGTTTAGTATACATAATTCGCAAGTGTGTTCTATACATTACGTCACTGGTGTGACTCCGACTACAGCTACTACGTGGGGAGTAGGTTCTGCACGCGCAGGGTCAAAAGACCGATATAACAGAGCGTTTTAACAAAAGGTAAACGAATGATGCGATGGTTTTAGAGAAACAGGTAAACCGATGATGATGGCAGAAGCCAGAATGCGAGAGGCATCTTAGGTGAAACTGTGGACAACTAGGTTGAGACCGAATGCGGCATCAAGATAGGTAGAGCAAAATTCCAAGAGGAAAAGGAATTTCAAGAAATCGGCTAGGAGCGAATGAAAGCTGACGGCAATACAAGGAGTAGTTCGTAAGAGTAATTACGCTAAAGCGTTCATGATTCTACAGTCCAGAAGCCGTCAGAATCTAGGAAAATGGTCACAAGAGGCTAAAACTGCCGTGCATTAGGAGTCTTTCTGACACGTACGGTCTCAATAATATACCGGTGCGAGCATAAGGTAAAGAGCATGGGAATAGGAAGAGTAGTATATTGCGCATACTTATGGAAGTACTAGTCAAGCAACACTTAGCAATGGTCCGAGTGCCGCCAATACTCAGGAGCGAGCTCAGAGCGAATGAGATCATGCGCACGAGGATAACTTGGATGGGCGCAATGAGTGTAAGCTGTGGGAATAAAAATTGGAGCGCAATAAGAGAAAAGGCCATGGATAATAGGAAATAAAAGCAGGCAGAAAGTGACAGACGGGTCAGGTGAGGGAGGATAACGGCAGGACAGTAAAGCCGGACGTCCGAGTTAAAAAGCAATGAAAACCTAGAGCGATAGAATAGGTTAGGGTCTAGATGAGAATGGATCATTGGTAAAGCGTGGAAAGGCCCACGAGTCTCTCCACGTAGTGTTTACAGGACCAATAGGTCAGCCGTACCAACTGAAGTGACGTCACGGAAGTCCATATGTATTCATTGAGTATGGGACGGACTAAGCGGGATTGGGTTAATCAGCGCTTTGGGACTACGTCGTACAATGCAGATAAGAAAGAGGCTATAACGATAATGTGGGGTAATAGAGTTAACTCTGCGGAGCCAATACCGTTTAAGGCTCGGCATCATGGGAGCAGTCATAGATAAACGGACTAGTCCAGTGAGACAGGATCACGGCAGGGCCGTAAGGCTGGCCGTCCGATTAATAAAGGGGAAAGAAAAGAGAAAGCGAGATAAGGAAAGGTTAGGGTCGGTATGAGAATGGTTTACTGATAAGAAGTGAGGGAGCCCACGAAGCGTTCCAGGTGATGTAATCAAGAGGTCGAGCCAGCCGAAACAAGGTTTGTGATGTGGAATAACTCTTAGTAAAAGTGGAAACAAGTGGCTGATCTAGCGAGACTAGATAAGTCGGCGCGTAGGAATAGCACGTAAAATTATAGGCAGGAAAAGAGGCTGCCACTAAAGACGAAAAGTTGTGTTAATCGAAATGGCAAAAGTTTACTAATTCTCTAAAATAGACCATACGTGTGAGCTGTCTACCGCGTCAGTCATCTGCCTGGGGTTGAGACGTGGTAGGTTGGTGGTCAAGGGGAACGGAGGGTTTCGGGATGTCCAGTGCTCGGGAAGTGAGCGAAGGTGCGTGTGTTGTGTGACAGCATCAGGATGGGTTTCATGTGGTTCGTTAAAGAAAGCCACTTTGAGGTGGTCGAAGGAACACCGTTGTTCGGTGAAAGTTCAGGTCGAAAGTAAAATGTTTTGGCGGCCCTTGCAGGACTCTGGAAGAGCCAGCTTAGGGAGACGGAAGTGGGCGCTGCACTGCGTCGGTGCGGAGGAAGGTGTGAGTGCAGGTAGAAGGTCAGCTGTGCATTTGCACATCTCTACTCCTCAGCTGGAGCAGAGTCAGACGTATTGAACTCATGCGTTTGGCTAGGGAGGACGCAAAGTTAGGCAAAGGAATACCTGCTGATGCGGGAAGTGGCACGAACGCGCCTGTCAACTTTAGCGTTTTGTCGTAAACTATCTATGTTGGTGCACATTGCAAGTCAGCTTTAATGTTGCTGCGAAGGCCCCAGAGTATCAGCGAACTTTACTTGCTCCAGCTAGGTCGGAGGAGGCGAGGAGAGACTATGGCTGTCTATGGAAACTTTCAAATAAACCGGTGGCTGCCGGGTGCTACCCTGTGGTAAGAAAGCGAGAACAGCGTAAAGGCGGTGCCGAACGTATCGGATTGTGAAGATTAGGTCAGTGGTAATGGTGAATGGGCATTCATAGTGCGAGAACCGCCGATCTAAGGAGGCTCGGATAACTGTCTCAGCTGTGTAGTCTGTTACGAAAGTGGTTCCTGGCCAACTGGCGAGGCGGTGGACGCGCGTAAGAATGTATAAGAATCCGCGTGAAGGGGAAATGGACCTACAGGTCTAAGTCAGCAAGCGAGAACCGAGCGTTCGGGGTCGGAAACGACTCAAGAGGACTGTGGGGTGGCAAAGCACTTTGGAGTGCTGGCACTGAACGCAGGCGCAAGCCCAGTTACGAACATATTTGTTCACGTTTGGCCGAACGTAACGTTCGATGACCGGTTTCAAACATACACGGATACCGAGACATGATATTGCGTGCAGTAGATCAATGCTGTGCTTCTGAATGAGGCGGGCACAAGGGGGTCTAGGACAACTTGTGGAAGTGCCACACAGAAGGGTTCCTTCCGAGGGTGCGAAAGGAACGCTTTGCACATGCATCAAATTGGACTGCCGTGCGTTGGTAGCCTCCATCTTGAACCTGAGCCCAAGCCATGGCAGCAAAATTGACAGTAGGCAAAGACGGAAGAGTAAGGTTAACGCGTGAGAGTGTCGAAGGCGGGCTTGTCGACATCTAAAACATGGCGTATGTCAGCAGTGAACCGCAGTACAAGTCTGGATGTCTTGTTTCTCGTGGTGAGTATTTGTCGCAAGCAGAGTTGAAGGCGAAGATGAGGGGCTTGTGGTCAGTGTAGACCGTTAACCCGTGGCCTTCAAGTGTGTGCCGGAGATGCCAAATGGCTCGGTAAATATGGCATGCAGTGCTCGACCAAGTGTGCAGTAGCGGGATTCCGCTGGCTGCAGGCGCTTGGAGACGAACCAAAGGAGCTGCAATTGCCGGTTTCTCCCGCGACGTACGAGGCATCTGGCACAATAGAAAGATATGCAGTGGATTCGGAAGGAGGGAGGAGGGCTATGTTGCAGATAGCATTCCTGAGCTTAGCGAGGGCTGTCCGTGGTGCGTCAGGGAATGCGAACTTACGTTCATGCCCTCTAAGCAGGTTAGTCAAAGACTGCATGAGCTGAACGCAGCGCGGAATGAGGTATCGATAGTGCTTGACGAAACCACAACACCGACAGGGTAGTTTGAACGAAGTCGGGTCTGGGAAGTACTAGAGTGTCTGGATCATATCTGGAAGGACTTCGATACCAGGCGATGAAAAAAGGTGGCTGTGGAATTATACCGCTGATTTGCCAAATTCGCATTTAGTCGGGTTGCCTGTTACACGGTGTTGGGTCAAGAGCTGGAATGGTGGTCGAAAACGCTCGAGGGGCTCTTCTTCCGATGAACTGGCCTCAAAAATATCATCGGGATAGGAATAAGCGAAGTCTAGGCCACGGATGACATTGTGGAGGAAGCGTTGGAAGTTTTGTCAGCGTTGCACAGTCCAAGTGGCATTCTTAAAAGTCCTGTAATCCAAAAGGAGTCATAACAGCTTTCTAGGAACTTCCTTTTCTTCTACAGATATGTGGGGCTATACGAGAACCAGCTCGTTATTGCTGAAGATGGTCTTACCTGGTAGGCATGCGATAAAGTCCTGCGTGTGTTGTGGGATACCTATCTGGGACGGCCAGCCGATTGGGTGCGCGGTAACCACCGCGAGGACGCCAAGCAACTGACTACTTAGGGACCCTCCGCCAGGGTGATGACCAAGGCAGTCGGAAGGGCGGGGTATTCCTAGTTCGAGCATGTGCACAAATTCCCCCCTAGTTTCTCGAGCGATGGTCGGTGTGGAAAGCATGTGCTCGGGGCCATTCGTCTTTATGTGGTGCTTGCTTTGGAATGCCACTGGCATAGCTGCGTTCATTGGCTGAACGAGCTTGGAATACTGGGAAGGGCGTTTGGCGTAGTCTGGCGATGTCTGGGGAAGGCGTAAACCGATGTAATAGATGCGCTATCGGCGGTGATACCACGTACGCTGAGTTTCGTTAGAGTAAGGACTATCCTCTGGCGTTCCGCATCGACCAAGCGGTCGAAAGGCCTTAGAAAGTCCACGTCCACTATGGTAAAAGGGACTACAGCGAAGATGAACACCCAGCGGAACGTGCGCCTAATGCATAGGTCCAACGTAAACGACCGACGGCCGTAGGTGGCTCTGAGCGTACCATTGACTACGCTTAGGCTTGTCGACAAAGAGGCGATAGGCTCACCTAGCATAGGGACAGGAGGTCAAATTCTGCCCCTGCATCAACTAAGAACTGGCTCTCTGAAGCATACTCTCTAATGCAGATGAAACGACAATGAGCTTTGCCGACCCCGTTAGTGGCCATTACGGGCCAGGTTGTAAGTTTCCCAGCTTCTTAAAGGAGGAACCGCATGGTTTCTCGCATTTATGGGCTACGTTACCTATACGCGACTGATAAAAGCGAAAGCCTGTATCGTTATGCTTCGTGCAGCGGGGTGGGGAGCTAGATCGGGTGCGCTGCTTACAGTCTGGGGAGGATTTCTCGACTTGGAGTTGTATTGACGCTATTTGCAATGATAAAACGCCGATTGCTGACGGATCACTAGGCACGTGCGTTGCTGGGGCTGCGACGGGGTTACGTCCAATGTATGTCGTTCATTGACTGATGTCGTTCAATGACGCGGTCTGCTAGCCCATTCATTGCTGTGTGTAGCAGGTCCCTTGCAACTGCAAGGATAGCCGGAGTGCTCGCAGGAACCCGTGCATTCACAGCTTGCGGAGCGGCCCTACGTCCATGTCGAATGTGCGGATGAGCCGCTAAATTTCGCGCAACAATGCTAATAGCATTATTTCTCCCAGTTGCAGATCAATAACTAGTTGCTGCAGACGGACCTTCTCAGTAGGCGGGCTTCGCTGAATAATAGCTTGCTTAAGAGTCTCTTGTTTCATTACAGAAGGGGCTAAATAAGCTGCCCCTCACCTGCGAGGATGTACTCTAAGGAAGGGGAGATATTTGCTGATTATACATGGCGAACTCAGAAGAAATCCAAGGAATGTAAGAAACGGATTCTAGGTGCAAAATCCCTCACGACGGATAATTCTGGCAACATAGTGGCGGTGCTAATGCAACAGCATTGACCAGGAGAGACTCAAAGGCGCTAACCGCGTATACTGATGGCCTATCCTCCAGATAATATACTGCAAAAAGGGAATTACCAAGTTGCTAGGTGAGAAAACAAGATGAAGCCAAGTAACGAATCCCAAAGTAACTGGAAAGAGCTCACCAGAATAAAAATTCAAAATGACGGTTAACGTGTACTGGACCGGGGTCAACATGTGTTGGGTGGCGCCGCACCGGTACTCAATGACACGTAAGCGCTGAATCAAACACAGGCCTGTATGGAAGTTGGAGACGACTGAACCCATCGTATAGTTTCGAGCTTCAAACATAGAAAGTAAAACAACCAGGGCGAGCAGCGGTGCGGCAAGGTAACCACCAACACAATATTATCAACGGAAATGTCGTCAGTAAAACAAGTGGTTTTTGTAGATTAAAACAACGGTAAACGACAAGTTTACAAAATACCGAAAGGGCATGTTTGCCAATCCAATAGAGGCGTTTTTGGGAGCCATAATTTTACCCAAAACGGCCGTCCACTCAGACGGACCATTTAAGTCAGCGCTTGGTGAATGTTGACCTAGCAAACTTCTAGACTGGCATCACTTGGTATGCCAAGAGCCCACATACCGAAGTCCGTTTTCAGTCCATGGAAACCATAATGGATGAGCATACTTGCTCAACGGTTCAGTAGACACCTACAACGGCCAACACATTAAGATAGCAGACAAACGCTGGTAGACAACATCGAAAATTGGTCCGCTTGAAATCTGACGCAACGTACATGGAACCAACGAACGCTAAAGCCACACATGAGTCTTCCGTGAAAACACCTATGAACAAGATTTTTTCTCGCAGACAGCAACTGACACACTGGGCAAACATGCCGAGGGCACCTGTGTCTTTCATGTAAAACGGACTGCAAGTTAACAAGAGGCGTGCTGAAGGGTAAACGTAACAACAATGAGGAACGGCCAGTCGAGCAATCAACAGGAACCGGAATAGGTTCAAAGAAGTATGAAACGGGTTAGGCACTTCAACTACGCCGACAAACCTGGTCAAAGCCGGCCAGGTAAACAAAATAAAGCTGATCAATAAGTATCCGAAATCGGATACAACTTTGTGTAAAAAGCGATTGCAATGCGATAAGTGTAAGATAGATGAAAACTTGGAAATTTTTCTTGTTCTTCTCACTGTTTACAAGGCAGAAAACGAAAGCGAAAACCTCAAACATACAGCACGCCGGAACTACTGTTACCGCCAAGTAAGAAAGGCGGTGAAGGCACGGCGTAGTTTGAGTGGGAAGCTGTTACAGATGCTTTAGACCATTAAGGTATTCAGTGGTATCAAACCCATCAACCTGTTTTAGTTAGCTAAGACCACCTGTACAGGCGTCGCCTGAATCTCAATCAACATGGGGCTCATTTGCACATCAGAGCTCAACTGTTAAATACTGAGTACTTAACAACTGGAATAACTTTCCTTCTGAGTTAGTAGCGTGATTGAGGGTAGACGCCTTTGTAAAGTGCTTAGATAGGTGTTGGCCTTACTTTTTATTAGATATTGTAATTATACTGGAATCTGCAGTGTATTCCGGCGCTGATACACGAATGTGAAAATATTGCTCTTGTTCTTGCTTCGTACTTTTGCAGACACAAGACAAGTCAACCCTGAATCGAAGTGCAGGGGCTGCTTTTCACTTAGTGGCACAAGAAACAGGACAAGCGCAAGCATTTATCGTCAGATTTACCAAACCTGACCAGAAGTGACCCGAAGGCATCAAAATTCGATTAATTTCTTTGCCACGGTTTAGTAGTTAGAGTACGTTTACGCGCATAAGGTGTTAAGTAAAGTAAATAAAATCGCCTCAAATGTTGACAGCCACTCTGACCGAATCTTACCAAATAGGCGTCTCTAATTTAAGTGCCAGGAAATGTCAAGATCCAACAGTCCAGTCCCCGGTTGAAGTGAAAATCTTTAGAATTACGATTTATAAGCCGTGTTATCACTAATTTTAAATATTTCCAGACACAAAGCCCATGTCTACATTATCTTAGGCTGATTAAAATCATATGGTTCTGTAGGCCACGAACCGCTCCCACTTTTTAAATTTTCTTAATGGACAAATTTCGCCGTTTCGTACTGCAGGTATGTGCGCGAACCCTACAGATAACTTTTTATCAGCCGTGATACGTTTTTATTTTTATTCTACCTTAACCATTATAACCCGCTTTATTCTATTAACCCCTTACCTCTTTGCTTTGTTATCACTAGAAATCTTTCGAACGATCCAGCCCTATCACAACATCGGAACATGCTTCCGGAAAGTGCCATCAGGGCATCTACGGTTAGGGGGTTTGAGCGGCAACTTGACGCTCTTGGGTGGCAACATATAACCTTTCCATTTTCCTGAGTAAGTCACATCTTCGTACTTCGATTTTCTTTTCTCTACTTTTCTTCACGCATCGGTATTATTTTCTCATTTACGGGCACTTCCTTATTCTGTACCTTCGATTTCTCTTCCTATCCTTTGCTTACTTCATCTGACTGCCACAGCAAGGACTGCTGGGGCAGGAAACGTGGGCATTAACTGGTTGGGAGGGTGCGATATGGGTGTTCCGTTTTAGATCTATCGACAACTGAGCACTTAAATAATTCCTGGCTCAACGATCCACTCAAGATGGAACACTCATGGGATTCTCCTATCGTTCCAGTCCTATCTGATCTGAACTGAACTGAACATGCCTGGTTACGCCACTTTGGCTTTTGTAGGCTCTTTGTTCCAACGTTTAGTTTTTGTACTAAACTGACTTGCATTTTTGTTCGGTCCCGTAGGTTTAAAGATTTTGCCTCCTCCTTTACGGGTAATTGGCCAGAGACACTGCCTCATTTTGTTTCGATCACCGCTTAGTGCCCTGATGCGTTTTGTTTCGCATTCTTTATGATTGTGCATCATGCTGTAAATCACTGCTTTTCACCGATTTGTGGTGTTGCGCGAATTCCTAGGTTGCATTTAAGCAACGTAGTTTATCAACAGCAGTGTATATACAGCAGTTTATAAGAAGTATAGTGGTATACTTCTATATGATACAGAAAAGTAACCAACCATACTGTCGATTTAGTTCATCTGGCGAATAATATCGGATGGTATTTTGTACTTACTGAAGCGTGCAACTACAAGAATCTAGCAACAGCGGCAATGTAAATGAGCTCAGCTTTCTACTTGAAGTGCATTACCGATACTGGTATGCTGTAACTGCTGGAGTAGCAGTTGGAGTGCCTGCGAAACTTATAACCCCCTAACGGAACATGTCCGGTTCCGAGAGCGGGATAGGTCTTTTAACGAACTTCTTACTTCTTGGTTTCATTCATTGGTTTGTAGAGAGCAGAAAGGAACTTCTTTGTCAGCCCCATTGCTTCACGCTCACTGTAGGGATCATGTGAGTTGATGCGGCACGCTGTTCCCCAGCGGCGCATGCGGTTACAGTCAACACAGCAATATCCATTCTTGTCAAGCAAATGGATGCCTAGTAATCGTTAGAAACACTCCGCTGTCTGCGCACTGACGACTAGCTTAGATGAACTGTAGCATTCATTCACCACACGAGTTGACAGAGTGACATCATAGCGAACCCGAAGCCTCTTTGGTTTAAACAGCTTTATACCGTGGCCTCGTGTCGAACTGTCCGAACAAAGATGAAGAAATTCTTATACGTCATCCCTCATCTCAAGTCGCCACGGCGACGACGATACTTTAGGGAGAACAAGTTTATCCTTTGAAGACGCTGAGAGTACGACAGGTTCCGGAGTGTCATGCCGGATTTCGATCCACGCCGCTGAATCTTATCTATCAGTACGCATACGGCTTTCGTGAGAGGATAAGATGCTGGCAATCCGTACTCAAGAATTGGTCGAACATGAGAGTTGAACAGAACTCGGAATATCTCTGGAATCATCTGGGAAAAGGATCTTATAGAAAAGAACATCTATTAGCAGCGGCAACTTCCTTTAGGGTGTCTTGAGTCGTGCGTAGGTTTGGCGAGACAAGAACTCCAATATTCTTCTCCAAGGTTGCGTTCCTGAGCAGGAATCCCTCAATGTGATAAACACTAAGGGGGTCCGGGGCACCATTTGGGGACACAGAACAATTAGCATGATTAATGTTAAAGTCGCCACTCCATTGACCAGCAGTTCAACCGGTCCAGCATTGTCTGTAGCAGATCAGCATCATAAAACTTGGACACCTCTAGCCACAGTTTCAGATCAGCATATATGTGAGGCAATCAGTTTGGAGCTCAGATGGAAGATTATTTATGTAGGTTTGGAAAAGCTTGTAGGACACCTTTTTACATTTTGCATATAAATACTAGTAGGCTAACATCTCTAATCAGCTAACGATCTACCAGCTATATTGATCACCATTTCGTAGCTCCATCCATCATACTATCGATCATCGAATGTTGAACAGCCTACCATCTAAAGAACAACAGCCCTACTAGACTTCCTGTTCTTCCGTGCCTAATTTGTGGGAGCATTGAAATACAACAATGGGAATACATGCTTTCACTTCCTGTTGGCATCCGAGAACTGCGGCGCATTAATTCTGAAGTCCGTACCTAAAAAGCGCTCTTATAAGTGGTGAACACGACGTGAGTTCGGACTCAACCCACATCATCCCATGAATCGCACTCACTGTCTCGTTTTTTTATCACTTTATGAACGCAACTATGACTGACCAGCAACCATGTGAAATTAACACTTTAACTACAAGTTGTTTACCAACATTTGCGATACAATATCCCCAGCTTTGGTTTCTTCAGGCCGTCATTTTTGAAATCAATCGCATACATAAGGAAGCCTTAAGGATTCATCATGTAATTTTCAGACTCCCACCAGAATTATTGCTCCTGGCACAGAATATCCTGAAAACAAGTCCTACGTACCAACGACTTACCCTTAGTGAGCGTAAGAGTGCAACGCCTGCTTAAGGAGGAGCAATTAGGCGATCGCATCCCTACGCAACTATTGCGAGCCATGCAAGTTGTGCTAGGTGACAAACATCCAGAGAATTCCATTTTAAGCAGCCATTTTGGCGCCGGTTCCCTACACATGTACAACAGATATTGACTAACGCTCATCGGGACACCGAACTGAAAGACTTATCCCTTATGGCTGCTAAAATAATGGAGATACAATCGCCAACGATCCAAAATTTATCTTTTCGTGCATCGGACGACCATCAGGTAAAAGCCATGCGCTCCCTGAAAAAAAAACAACAGTACATCAGCCATTTGAACTGATACTGACCTAAGGAATAAAGAATACTAAGTGGAAAGGAGTGGAGACTTATCTTAAAACCTTAATGCCCTAAGCAAATATTCAGGGTCAAGGCGCATACACCTTGTGTAGACAACATGCCGTCACAATCAGCTAGCCATCTTGCAAAGATAAGGCGGCATCGGAGAGACAGCTTCCTTGCGGATTTCACTGCCCCCCCCCCCTCATAATCGGCCATTACCCCGCAGATAAATCAGCACCAAACACTTTAAACAGGCAATCCGGTTGGGAGACGACAACACACGCGGCACTGGTGTCGGTTGCGAGCCGTGTCCTGTAAAGTATCGAGCCAAGCACAAGGTGAGTCACGTGGACTCCAACCCGGAAGGCGAGACGGACCAACGGCACCCAGTTTGGTCGTCAGTGACTTCATTTCCCGCTGCCAAGTCAACTTCTGTCTACCTTGCAGACTAAACAAGGCCCTCCTAGGTAAGCGGTGACTAGGCATATGTAACACGTGCCTAAGCCAACGCAAATTATGCAGTGCTATCTGTTGTTCTAGGGACCTAGCATGATTATCACTACCTAGTACTCGCATACGCACATCATCGTTGCGGACACGCTGGTGCCATCCGACACCAGTATTGCTTCACAGACAACGATGATCAAAGACTTGAAGGTGCCTCAGATCTTCAGACCGAAGGGGCCAAGTCTCACTACCATGGAGCAGAACGGCCCTCACTGTGGCCTTTTGCACACGGCCTTTCAGACGGAGGGAAACTCCTGTCGCCAAAGATGCCTCAGGTTCAATAAGTCAGTTCTGAGCTTTGCAGTGCGTGAGTTGACGTCAGTTTCTATGTGTCCAACTTTTCTGATGCAGCTGCCAACATTAATGAGTTGATCAACCACCTCAAGTTCCTTCTTAGTAAGGGTCTAGGGGCTGATAGTCTTGTAACAACAGTATGAATTTGAAGGTGCGAAACGCATACCAAATAATGGGACCACTCTAGACAGGCTAATCAGGGTTGTTTGGACCCCCCAACATCGTCGAAAAGCAAGACGATATCTTCCGCATGATCAAGATCAACTAACCTTTCACCAGGCAGCGGTTCAACGCCTACATCGTGAGATTCCCTAAGCGAACACTCCATGATAGAATCCACGACGAAATTGAACAAAAATGGGGAAATTGGACAAACCTGACGAACGCCACTTGTGGTCGGAAAGCAACTAATAGGACACCGTAGACCCTGACGCGGCCTGTAGTGTTCGAGTATAGAGCACGAAGGATGTTCACATATTTCGTGGGAACACATTTCCGCGCAAGTATTTCGAACAGAATCGATCTATCGACTGAATCTAACGCACTCTTGAAATCGAGGAACACAGCTATTGTCGTTCTGCGATATGCGTGGCGCTGCTCTAGCAGCTGCCGCAAAGTGAATATATGGTCTATACAGCCACGTCCTGGGCGGAAACCGGCCTGCTCTTCCCTAATCCGAGATTCCCGTTCCGCAGTGAGGCGATGAAGAAGAATCGAGGCCAGTAGTTGTCACAACTGGCCTTAAGCTAATACCCCTGTGGTTAGAACAGTCTGTGCGACTGCTCTTCTTGTATATTGCACTATAATCGATTCGCTCTACTTAGCCCGGACAATTCCACTGGCTCCTCAACCGAAGCAGAGATCCGAGATGCAATCCTTTCTTTGAAGCTCCACAAGGCTCCTGGTCCCGACAGTCTACCACCGGCCCTATTCAAAGATGACGGGAGTGCACTTATCAGCAAAATCCTATCGCTTTTCACGAAAGTTTGGACTAACGAGTAGGTTCCGAACTCATGGGGAGTATCAGTCATTGTTTCGATTCCCAAGAAAGGCTTCCGCGACAATTGTTGTAACCACCGCGGAATCTCGTTAATCTCTGTTACATCCGAAATCTTCTTATCGGTTCTACTTTGCAGGCTTTCAACGACTAGAGAAGTGTTTTCCGAGAATAACAAGCCGGCTTTCGTCCAGATCGCGGCTGCATAGACCATATCTTCACGCTCCGCCAACTTCTCGAACTCCGTCACATTCACCGGCGGCCAACAATCGTAGTGTTCTTGGACATCCGAGCGGCATTTGATTCAGTAGATAGATCTGCGTTGTGGAACTGTTTACTGAAGAAAGGTGTGCCCCATAAGTTTGTAACCATCATGAAAGTGGTTTACAGTCACACGTCAGGCAAAGTCAGGGCTTACGGCACGCTCTCTTCGTTTGTTGTGACCAGCGGTGTTCGCCAAGGTTGCCCTATTTCACCTTTCCTCTTCAATTTCGCCGTCGAAGATGTCCAAGTAGCACTAGGTGTCCAGAACTGCGGTGTTGAGCTCCTCCCTGAAGACAGGGTCACGGACTCGGACTGCGCCGATCATATGGCCTGGATGGCGGATGACCCACAAACCGTCCAAAGCGCTTTGGACCACTTAGCGATGGAAGCGTCTAAGTACGGCTTATGCTTCACTCCGGGAAAATGTAAGACTCTGCTCCAGGACTGGCAAGTGTCTAGACCCGCGCTCACTATTGCTGGAGCAAGTCCCTTACTTTACTTATATAGGGAGTTGCATCATAGCTGGTGGTGATGTTAGAGATGAACGTTTCCAACGGATTGCAAGGGTCTACCTTGCTTTCTTCAAACTAACACACCTATGGCGTCGTCATGAAGTCAGTCTCAACCTCAAAGGCAGGGTGTACAAGGTTTCCATCCGTGCAGTACTCTTGTACGGCTGTGAGACTTGGCCTATTCGCTGGGAAGACATGAAGCGGCTGTCAGTCTTCGACAATTGCTGTCTACGAAGGATTGCTAGGGTGTGATGGCAACACCACGTAAGCAACGCAGAGGTCCGAGACCGAGTGCTTGGGGCGAGTAGTGCCAGTCTTCAGAACGTTATTCCCCGACATCGCATGCGTTGGCTCGGACACGTTTTGCACATGTCAGCCCATCGCCTTCCACGTCGAGTGCTACTCGTACTCCCAGGGAGCGATTGGAAAAAGTGCCGCAGTAGACAGTCATTGACGTAGAGAAGGAGCATGAACAAGGCAGTCGGAGCAGTCCGTCTCCCAGGTTGGGGACCACGAGATGCTGAGTCGCAGTGGTTGAAAACATTGGATGTCATGGACCACAACAGACATTAGTGGCGTCAAAGTTGTTCCGTCATTTTCCCCCCTTTAATGCACACAAAATCTCACGAAACCAAAACACAAAAAATCGAAATGGCGTGTGTAAAACCGAAAAATAGCTACTCATTTTTATCGCATTTCGTGTTTCAATTTTCTATATTTTTTCTTCTACCATGGTTCTGGTGACACAATGTCTGTTAACAGGCTGCGGATATATATGTATATATATATATATATATATATATATATATATATATATATATATATATATATATATATATATATGCCCATGTTTAGGCTGATGTTGCATTCATGATGCTTCTTCACCGCCTTTGGGCTATACCAACATACTCTTAAACTAGGACTTTTTAAGCTGGATAAATTTCATTCCACTTTATTTAGTTTGTTCTGCCTACCCGAATCATCTATTAACTTGCCCACGTTGCTTACACTAATTGTGGTTTTCTTCGTTAACTTTATTGCGTTTGTAGCATTTTTTGACTAACTTGTGGACAATTTGTACTTATCGCGGGTGTGTTGCTAACTTACTTCATATGTTAATTTAGCGAAGAGTTATGTTTGCAAAACGTATGCTTTAACAGATATATTTTATTCGATATCATTTAAAGTGATTGGCTGTTGTTTGGTATCCCCGGTGTGGCTGCGCTTGATGTGCATGTTGACGAGGTGCCTACCTGTCTATTACCCATTACCTCGTCCATACTGGCTCTAGGAGACAGTTGGTCGTTGCTGGAGGAGACGGGGTGCACGGTCCTCGTGGTTGTGCTAGGCTCGAAGAGTGGTTCCATGCCCTCAGTGTGGAGCGGACTACGGTCCAGCCACCGTTTTGTGTGCGATTGATTCCCCAAATACAGCGTGCTTGTGTTTGCCTGTGAAGGAGTGTGAGCCGGCTCCGTTGATGAAACCTGGCTCCCATCCACATGCCTCCCGGTCTTATTCCTTCGGGTTTACACTGGATATGGGGTGTGGTTGGAGCTGTGGGTGGTGCAGCGCAAGCCATCCATGATCCCTCTGTAGGCGCAGGCGTCCTGTGACTGGCCACAGTGACGGGCAAATCCGAAACCGGATGCCGCTACCATATAGGCTTTGGGGCTGGTCTACTTTATGGTCACTGCCCATAAATCAGGCAAATTGCTCCCTTTTTCGAATTAATGGAGGTTGTCCTCCTACGAAGTACTTGGTTGATGGAGTCGAACTCCCCACTGTGTGTAGCCAGGTTGATCTAGGCGTCGTACACTCTTTGACTTTATACTCGGGTGACATCTGGAAGAAGGCCGCAAGCAGAGGTTTCCGTATGTTGTGGTTACTACGCCGTTATTTCGGCGTCTTGACGAGCGATATCTTAGTGAGACTGTTCTCGGCTTTTGTCCGGCCTCATTTGGAATACTGCGTCCAGGCTTGTCCGTCCTGCCTCAACCGGTATAAAATAGTGTTAGAGAGGGTTTTACGGGTGGGTATTATATTGATTGAAGGATTACGGGGACAGACGTACCCTGAGCGTCTACTTAGTTTGGGAATGCATTCAATGCACTACCGAAGGCTTAGAGGGGACATAGTCCTAACCTACCATATCTTAATGGAAAGTTGGTGCAGAATTATCTTTTCTATCCAGTCCCCTGAATTGTCTGTTTTCCGCGGTCATTCCATGAAGCTGGACAAACCACGGTCCGATCGGATTAGGACGGAAATCCGGCTGTCTTCGAGTGTTGGATCATGCTTCCGGAAATTGTTAGCAGGGAATCTACGGTTAAGGGGTTTGAGTGTCATTTTGACGCTCTTGGCTGGCAACACGAAACCTTTCCCTTTTCCTGACTAACTCGCATCTTCATACTTCAATTTTCTTTTTTCTACTTTCTTTCGTGCATTGGTATTGTCCTCTTATTTCAAGTAAACTTCCTTATTCTGTACCTTCGATTTTCCTTCCTATCCTTTGCTTACTTCACGTGCCTGCCACAGCAGGGACCGTTAGGACAGGAAACATGGGCATTATTTGGTTGGTTAGGGTGTGCTACTGGTGTTCCGTTTTAGACCCATCAAGAACTCCGAGTACTTCAATTCTTGGCTCAACGATACACTCAGAAAGGAACACACGTGCTTCTCCTATCATTTCAGTCCCACCCGAAATTTCACTTCGGACTCACGAGCGCAGATAGTGAAAACAAACGTACAGTCACTAAAACAAGTGGACGTTTGAAAAGTTCAGTCCACAAAGACCAATGTTTTGAAATACTGATAGTTTTCAGGTGTATTACACTAGCCCTTGGTAACTTGACAGTAGTCTGCTTACGCAGTACAATGAATTTCTCTTCAAACATTTTCTTGTTGTTCAGACCATCGCAGAATATCATCAATGCGAACTATTCGCTACATCTAGTAGGGTGGATTAGTGACGAGGATGCTGGTGCTCACGCCTTCTCGTCTTCTTACTCCTCATCTTCCATTTCTTTATTCTTATCATCCTTTTCTAACTTCAGTTTTATCCCTTTTTTCAACTCCCCAATTCTTCGACGGTCACTACTCTTCTAGTTTTAAATCACAAGCAATCGCAGGGCGTCACTGCAGTTCGGTCGACTAGTCCATCTTCACTCAAGCGTACAATGTTAGTTCATACTTTTCTATTTTGTTCCTCTGGCCCTCGTTACAACTGGTATCGCTCAATTTGCATTATTATAGATTGCCCAGCAAGCAGCACTTGCCCGAACACTAGAGACCCTATCGATTGAGATCTACTGTTTATCGGAAATCCACCTGCAAACTTTGAGCTGTGCTAACCTTTCGACCCCCCACCTGCGACACTGGCTGCACTTTATCGTTGCTCTCGTCTGGAGATGACAGCTTCAAGTGCCGGTGTAGCCGGTATGGACCTGAAGCTGCCCTGATCGATTCGATCCAAATCGACAACTGAATGTGCCCTGTCAGATTGGCTGGCTCGTTCAAGGCCCCGAGGTTGCACGAGGACAATCAGTGTCTGTTTCTCATTGAGGCCTACGCGCTACAAACTGTAGCACTGATTCGGTGCACGATGACTTCTGTCACCAACTTAACGGTTTCATTCGTTACAGAGAAAGTACGGATACTGTGGTGCTTGCTGGTGATCTGAACGCCAAAGTCAGAAAATTGTCCTCTGATTAGCTTTATCTGGGCGGCCAACATGGTGTAGTCTGCCGTATTGATAATGGTGAGCGGTTGCTACACTTGTGTGAAAATGTTCGCCCATTTCTCGCGAGCACTAACTTCCAACACAGCACCTGCCTGAGGGTGACATGGCGCCCACCAGCCTCGCCTTAGCCATGGACACAAGTCGGTCACATCGCGATCACTTTTCGCTGGAGAGGCTGTGACCAAAACTGTCACTTGATTTGGGGCATGAGCGTAGACTCCGACCACCCACTTGTGTGCGCCGGTATGCCGCTGCGTTTGGCGGACCTCCGCAACGACTCTGTGAGCGCAGACACTATCCAGCTGACGAAGTCAGATGTCAGATGAATGCGTATCAAAATACGTTGGCATCAGCGCTGAATAAACACTTAATGAACACAATTGCAGATCACTGGTCGTATGTCCTCTAGACGTTATTAGCAGCGGGCATGACTTCATGTGGCAAATCAAATTACCACCTTGGACATTGGGTCTACACGCAGCGTCTAGAACTACATGGTCTTCGATGTGTTCCGCATGGAAGCGTATAGCGCGTCGGTCGTGAGATATATATCAGATTCACAGTTGAACGGCCAACCAAAAACGAGCGGGTGAACACACGAAAATAAGCTAGAAAATGTTTATTGGAAGATCGCTAAAGCTAGCTAAAGCTAAGAATAAGGCACAAGGAGAGAGCTAGCTTAAGAAGATGTAAGCGGGTGCTGCATGCAAAATTGGTCGGTCACGTCCGCGCGAAATCAGCGAATGTGTGCGTCCTGCGTACGACTCAAACAAACGGGCGCAACATTCAAACAAGCAAACCACCTGACAGGCATACTATATCGTTCTGGTACTCTTGTAGTATGCGCATAATTAATGCTTGACCGCCGATCTCCAACAGGGTTCTGATATTCCAGCATCCAATGAATCATCATCATCAACAACAACAACAACAGTACATCAGCCATTTGAACTGATGCTTCGCTGCCATACAACCATGAGGACCTATGAAATAAAGAATAAAAAGAGGGAGAGAAGGGGACTTACCTGAAAACCTTAATGCCCTAAGCAAACATTCAGGGTCAAGGCGCCTGAACCTTGTGTAGACAACATGCCGTCACAAACAGCTGGCTATCGTGCAAAGATAAGGCGGCATCGGCGAGACAGCTTCCTTGCGGCTTTCACTGTCACGCGTCATAATCAGCCATTACCCCGCAGATAAATCAGCACCAAACACTTTAAACAGGCAATCCGGTTGGGAGACGACAACACACGCGGCTCTGGTGTCGGTTGCGAGCCGTGTCCTGTAAAGTATCGAGCCAAGCACAAGGTGAGTCACGTGGACTCCAACCCGGAAGGCGAGACGGACCAACGGCACCCAGTTTGGTCGTCAGTGACTTCATTTCCCGCTGCCAAGACAACTTCTGTCTACCTTGCAGACTAAATAAGGCCATCTTAGGTAAGCGGTGACTAGGCATATGTAACACGTGCCTAAGCCAACGCAAATTATGCAGTGCTATCTGTTGTTCTAGGGACCTAGCATGATTATCACTACCTAGTACTCGCATACGCATATCATCGTTGCGGACGCGTTGGTGCCATCCGACACCAGTATTGCTTCACAGACAACGATGATCAAAGACTTGAAGGTGCCTCAGATCTTCAGACCGAAGGGGCCAAGTCTCACTACCATGGAGCAGAACGGCCCTCACTGTGGCCTTTTACACACGGCCTTTCAGACGGAGGGAAACTCCTGTCGCCAAAGATGCCTCAGGTTCAATAAGTCAGTTCTGAGCTTTGCAGTGCGTGAGTTGACGTCAGTTTCTATGTGTCCAACTTTTCTGATGCAGCTGCCAACATTAATGAGTTGATCAACCACCTCAAGTTCCTCCTTAGTAAGGGTCTAGGGGCTGATAGTCTTGTAACAACAGTATGCATTTTGAAGGTGCGAAACGCATACCAAATAATGGGACCACTCTAGACAGGCTAATCAGGGTTGTTTGGACCCCCCAACATCGTCGAAAAGCAAGTGCACCCGCGCTTTCTCTGCTTGTCTCACGGACACCTGGTTTCCCGGGACGGATCATCTGGAAGAGCTTGCGTTAATTGTCTACTGCTCTTGCCTCCTCCATTTCTTGTGTCCGACTGGTCTACCAGACTTCCTTGTCAGCACGTAGACTCCGCTTTAGTTCGCGCCTAATAGCCCGTCTGGTCACGTTGTGCTCAGAGGCAGCCGGGAGGTTTCTTCTAGATTCCAACAGGTTCACCAGCCTCTCGAATATCCAGTGACTAATGCGGTGACGATGGATAGTGCCACAAGCAGATGCTCCTGTGTCGTGCATGGCGGCCGAGATCCCATTCCACTGTATCTCAGTGTCATTAGGACAAGACAACGAAAGTTCGGTACGTAATGCCTCTTGATAGGCTTGCCTGACCGAGGGCTGAGACTTCTCAGTTGCCATTCGGAGGAGACGCTTGGTGCGCTTCCCGGTAAAGTTTATGGAGAAACGACAACGTACCAAAGCGTAATCAGATTCGCCGCAGGTATTCCAGTACGATCGGCGATCCAGGATGGAACCACGCCACCTGTACCTTATGGCACTGTGCTCCATCTGGCTCCATCGCTGGCCAGCTACAAGAGGACGCCCCTTGTGTCTACAAGTAGTGCTACTAAGAAACAACTGGTGCTCCGCACACAGTTGCGATAGACGCTCGCCGTTGTCTATCCGTTCGGAGTTAAGCTCCTAATTACCACCCAGCTTAGCCTCTGAAGAACTCAGACGCCATACTTGTGCTTTCATATCCCCTGCAATTATCAGAATATCTAAATTAGTAGCAGTGCATTCAGTTCGTGATAGAATGTGCGGTCCTTGTAAGAACAACTGGTCTCCATTGTCCTCGCCAGACGTAGGAGCAAGTCTCGATCTAACCAATGGCGTACTCGGAGTGTTAGCCGTTTCCGTAGCATTTGCTGATACCACCAGAGGTTCCGTAACAGAACTCAAAAATTTATAAAGCCAGTTTGGGAAACGAATACGCCAGCTCGTAATGGCGACGACTCAAGCTAGCATATGTGAGCCAGGTCGCCTCTTTTACTTGCGTGACGTAAGATCTGGCATGCGATTCCTCGTAGACACTGGTGCCCAAGTCATTGTGGTTCCCCCACGTCCGGAAGACCTAGAGCACTGCTCGATGTACAGTCTGCAGGCAGTAAACGGCACGCCAATCCGATTCTATGGGGTATCTTTTATCACGCTGAACCTTCGTCTCCATAGGCCTTTTCCTTGGATTTTCCTTGTAGCTAAAGTACCAACTACAATCCTACGCCCCGATTTCAATCAGCATCATGGCGTTATTGTAGATCCCTAACGCTGTCAGATAATCGATGGCCTTACGCAACTATCACAGGCTGGTTTCACAATTTCCATCATGTATATGAGTCCGCAGCTTGTCCCACCTCAAGCCTTTCCAATGTATTTGGTTCTGTTACATGAATTTACCAGCATAACGAAGCCCGGATACCAACCTAATGATAGCAAGCACGAGTTCCTTCACAGGTTAACGACCGCAGGGAATCCTGTTTTCCAACAATCACGGCGATTAACGCCTGATACACTTTCCGTAGCGAAGGCCGAATTTGACCAGATGTTACAGTTGGGCATTATACGTCCATCCACCAGTATGTGGGCATCGCCCCCTGCATAAGGTCCCGAGGAACGAATCTGGAGATATGAAATCTTGTTGGGATTGTCGGGGACTGTATGCTATTACCGTCCCAGGCAGGCATTCTGTTCCGCATCTTCAGGATTTCTCATTCCTCTCTGTACGAAACGAAAGTGTTCAGCAAGACTTAGTGTGGGCATGCCTTCAGATTCCCGTCCATCCTCATGGTGTTCCTAAGACTGCCGTCACCACTCTCTTCGCCTTAGTTGAGTTCTTGCGAATGCCATTTGTTCTTTGCAATGCAGCTCAGATGTTCCAACATTTTATAGACCAGGTCATTCGCGAGCTAGATTTCGTTTTCGTCTACCCTGACGATGTCTTGGTTGCAAGTCGGAACCATGACGATCATTTGCACCATCTGCGACAACTTTTTGTACGCTTCGCGCATTATGGGGTAGTTATCAACGCTGCCAAGAGGCAATGCGGAATTGATACGGTGGATTTTCTTGGACACCGTGTTTCCTCCGCCGGAATTGTACCCTTGCCTGAGAAGGACAGCCATCACTGAGTGGCCTATACCTGATTCCTTCAAAAAGTTACGTCGGTATGTTGACATGGTTAACTTCGACAGAAGATTCATTCCGCAATATTCAGAGGTAGCCTAGCCAGTTATTGAGCTACTCAAATTGGATGCTAAGTCATTCAGCTTTACGGAAACAGCTAAAAATGCATACAGTGATCTAAAGCACCAGCTAGCAACCGCCACTTTCCTCGTGCATGTATATCTTAAGGCCGCGTTACAGTTAACTGTGGATGCTTCAGATGCAGCAGTAGGTGGCGTGCTACAACAGCGACAGAGAGATGAATTGTATCCGATTTTTTCTCTCTAAGGAACTACAGCCTGCAGCTGCATCAGCAATGATGGGCGCATAGAAACTGACGTGAGCTCACGCATTGCAAAGGCCAGAGCTGCCTTCTTGAACCTGCGTCATCTTTGGCGACAGAATGGAGTTTCCCTCCGTCTGAAAGGCCGTGTATACAAGGCCACAGTGAGGGCCGTTCTGCTCTATGGTAGTGAGACTTGGCCCCTTCGGTCTGAAGATCTGAGACGCCTTCAAGTCTTTGATCATCGTTGTTTGCGAAGCATTGCTGGTGTCGGATGGCACCAGCGTGTCCGCAACGATGATGTGCGTATGCGAGTACTAGGTGGTGATAATCATGCTAGCTCCCTAGAACAACAGATAGCACTGAATAAGTTGCGTTGGCTTGGGCACGTGTTACGCATGCCTGGTCACCGCTTACCTAGGAGGGCCTTGTTCAGTCTACCAGGTGTAGGATGGCGCAAGGCTCGAGGTGGACAGAAGTTGACTTGGCAGCGGGAAATGAAGTCACTGACGACCAAACTGGGTGCCGTTGGTTCGTCTCGCCTTCCGGGTTGGAGTCCACGTGACTCACCTTGTGCTTGGCTCGATACTTTACAGGACACGGCTCGCAACCGACACCAGTGGCGCGTCTGCTGCCGTCTCCTAATCGGATTGTCTGTTTAATGTGTGTTTGGTGCTGATTTATCTGCGGGGTAATGGCTGATTATGACGCGTGGCAGTGAAAGCCGCAAGGAAGCTGTCTCGCCGATGCCGCCTTATCTTTGCACGATAGCCAGCTGTTTGTGACGGTATGTTGTCTACACAAGGTGTAGGCGCCTTGACCCTGAATGTTTGCTTAGGGCATTAAGGTTTTCAGGTAAGTCCCCTTCTCTCCCTCTTTTTATTCTTTATTTCATAGGTCCTCATGGTTGTATGGCAGCGAAGCCTCAGTTCAAATGGCTGATGTACTGTTGTTGTTGTTGATGATGATGATGATGACGACCTGCGTAACGGCGTTCTAGTACGTTCAGCGGAGAACTCCTAGCTGTTTCCGTGTGCGTCATTTCCGACATTACTTAGAGGGACGTACCTTCACGATATTCACCGATCATAAGCCGCTAACGTATGCACTACGTTCCGTTTCTGCTCGTCTTTCCCCACGAGAAACTTGACAACTGGATTACATTTCCCAATTTACCTCTGACACTACGGCCTTTGTCCGTATCAGATGCCTTATCCTGGGCTTAAATCAACATCTTATTTGAACGTTCCCCCATGGACCTCCAGGAATCAGCCACAGCACAGCGTCAGGATAAGCAGTTCCTTCAACAACTGCAAGGAACCAATTTACAGGTGCAAACCATTCCTATGCCTGATAGTTCGGATGTTTTGATGTGTGACGTATCGACAGGAAACTCATGATCTGTAATTCCACCGACCTATCGGCAAATCATTTCTTATTCACTACATACTCTATCACATCCAGACATCCGCACAACTTGCAAACACATTTCTTATCGTCATGTGTGGCCAGCACTAAACAGAGACATGTAGACAATGGTGAGAAATTGCCTCCCTTGTCCACGTTCAAAAGTGCAGCAACATACACAGACACCACCTGGCATTTTCAGCGTTTCTGGTACTCGTTTCACTCATGTTCATCTCGACATTGTCGGTCCGCTACCGCCGTCGAGTGGATATAAGTATCTACCGACCTGTATCGATCGTTACACTTGTTGGCCTGTGGCAGTACGCATCGCGGACATTTCTGCAGAGACGGTAGTACATAACTTTGTGACTTATTGGATCGCGCATTTTGGTATACCATCTACCATAACAACAGATCGCGATGCGCAAATCGAATTGACGCTCTTTCGAGAGTTAACCAATGCTTTCGAAACCAAGTGAATAAGAATGACTTCGTACCACCCATCAGCGAACGGGTTAGTCGAACGTTTCCATCGCCACCTCAAAACATCTTTGATGGCATGTTCTGGCTCTACTCGTTAGACCGAAACTCTACCACTGGTTTTATTTAGGTTGCTCTGCCGCGGAGCTGGTATACGGTACCACGTGTTAATGATCTGAAGCTGTGGAATATTGTCAATGTTTTTGGGAGTTGCGAAGCTATTCAGCGAGTCTTGGATCGCCGACGGGCGGTGCCTGCTGGCGCAGAGCACAACGAACATCGCCGGTCTGTTACGCAACAGCTGAAAGCAAGCCTTCGCTCTGATCTTGAATGCTGGGGGTCAAACCAAGCTGATGAGATGGAAGCTGCTGCATCAGCTGGCAACTTTCGCCGTCTATTTTGCATTATCAGGGCCACTGGTTGCAATTCCCACGCTATCAGCCAGAGGATTTGCGAATCAGACGTCACGAAGATCACCAACCTTTATAGACGATGGGGTCGCTGGGCAGAGCATTTCGCTCTTCAATTCAACCACTCACCACAGCCCCCCGTGGCACCTTCAGTCCCAACGGATGACGCTTGGGCTGTCTCCACTGGCCCCTCAACCGAAGCAGAGATCCGAGATGCAATCCACTCTTTGAAGCTCCACAAGGCTCCTGGTCCCGACAGTCTACCACCGGCCCTATTCAAAGATGACGGGAGTGTACTTGTCAGCAAAATCCTATCGCTGTTCACGAAAGTTTGGACTAACGAGTAGGTTCCGAACTCATGGGGAGTATCAGTCATTGTTTCGATTCCCAAGAAAGGCTTCCGCGACAATTGTTGTAACCACCGCGGAATCTCGTTAATCTCTGTTACATCCGAAATCTTCTTATCGGTTCTACTTTGCAGGCTTTCAACGACTAGAGAAGTGTTTTCCGAGAATAACAAGCCGGCTTTCGTCCAGATCGCGGCTGCATAGACCATATCTTCACGCTCCGCTAACTTCTCGAACTCCGTCACATTCACCGGCGGCCAACAATCGTAGTGTTCTTGGACATCCGAGCGGCATTTGATTCAGTAGATAGATCTGCGTTGTGGAACTGTTTACTGAAGAAAGGTGTGCCTCATAAGTTTGTAACCATCATGAAAGTGGTTTACAGTCACACGTCAGGCAAAGTTAGGGCTTACGGCACGCTCTCTTCGTTTGTTGTGACCAGCGGTGTTCGCCAAGGTTGCCCTATTTCACCTTTCCTCTTCAATTTCGCCGTCGAAGATGTCCAAGTAGCACTAGGTGTCCAGAACTGCGGTGTTGAGCTCCTCCCTGAAGACAGGGTCACGGACTCGGACTGCGCCGATCATATGGCCTGGATGGCGGACGACCCACAAACCGTCCAAAGCGCTTTGGACCACTTAGCGATGGAAGCGTCTAAGTACGGCTTATGCTTCACTCCGGGAAAATGTAAGACTCTGCTCCAGGACTGGCAAGTGTCTAGACCCGCGCTCACTATTGCTGGAGCAAGTCCCTTACTTTACTTATATAGGGAGTTGCATCATAGCTGGTGGTGATGTTAGAGATGAACGTTTCCAACGGATTGCAAGGGTCTACCTTGCTTTCTTCAAACTAACACACCTATGGCGTCGTCATGAAGTCAGTCTCAACCTCAAAGGCAGGGTGTACAAGGCTTCCATCCGTGCAGTACTCTTGTACGGCTGTGAGACTTGGCCTATTCGCTGGGAAGACATGAAGCGGCTGTCAGTCTTCGACAATTGCTGTCTACGAAGGATTGCTAGGGTGTGATGGCAACACCACGTAAGCAACGCAGAGGTCCGAGACCGAGTGCTTGGGGCTAGTAGTGCCAGTCTTCAGAACGTTATTCTCCGACATCGCATGCGTTGGCTCGGACACGTTTTGCACATGTCAGCCCATCGCCTTCCACGTCGAGTGCTACTTGTACTCCCAGGGAACGATTGGAAAAAGTGCCGCAGTAGACAGTCATTGACGTAGAGAAGGAGCATGAACAAGGCAGTCGGAGCAGTCCGTCTCCCAGGTTGGGGACCACGAGATGCTGAGTCGCAGTGGTTGAAAACATTGGATGTCATGGACCACAACAGACATTAGTGGCGTCAAAGTTGTTCCGTCATTTTCCCCCCTTTAATGCACACAAAATCTCACGAAACCAAAACACAAAAAATCGAAATGGCGTGTGTAAAACCGAAAAATAGCTACTCATTTTTATCGCATTTCGTGTTTCAATTTTCTATATTTTTTCTTCTACCATGGTTCTGGTGACACAATGTCTGTTAACAGACTGCGGATATATATATATATACATATATATATATATATATATATACATCTATATATATATATATATACATATATGTATATGCCCATGTTTAGGCTGATGTTGCATTCATGATGCTTCTTCACCGCCTTTGGGCTATACCAACATACTCTTAAACTAGGACTTTTTAAGCTGGATAAATTTCATTCCACTTTATTTAGTTTGTTCTGCCTACCCGAATCATCTATTAACTTGCCCACGTTGCTTACACTAATTGTGGTTTTCTTCGTTAACTTTATTGCGTTTGTAGCATTTTTTGACTAACTTGTGGACAATTTGTACTTATCGCGGGTGCGTTGCTAACTTACTTCATATGTTAATTTAGCGAAGAGTTATGTTTGCAAAACGTATGCTTTAACAGATATATTTTATTCGATATCATTTAAAGTGATTGGCTGTTGTTTGGTATCCCCGGTGTGGCTGCGCTTGATGTGCATGTTGACGAGGTGCCTACCTGTCTATTACCCATTACCTCGTCCATACTGGCTCTAGGAGACAGTTGGTCGTTGCTGGAGGAGACGGGGTGCACGGTCCTCGTGGTTGTGCTAGGCTCGAAGAGTGGTTCCATGCCCTCAGTGTGGAGCGGACTACGGTCCAGCCACCGTTTTGTGTGCGATTGATTCCCCAAATACAGCGTGCTTGTGTTTGCCTGTGAAGGAGTGTGAGCCGGCTCCGTTGATGAAACCTGGCTCCCATCCACATGCCTCTCGGTCTTATTCCTTCGGGTTTACACTGGATATGGGGTGTGGTTGGAGCTGTGGGTGGTGCAGCGCAAGCCATCCATGATCCCTCTGTAGGCGCAGGCGTCCTGTGGCTGGCCACAGTGACGGGCAAATCCGAAACCGGATGCCGCTACCATATAGGCTTTGGGGCTGGTCTACTTTATGGTCACTGCCCATAAATCAGGCAAATTGCTCCCTTTTTCGAATTAATGGAGGTTGTCCTCCTACGAAGTACTTGGTTGATGGAGTCGAACTCCCCACTGTGTGTAGCCAGGTTGATCTAGGCGTCGTACACTCTTTGACTTTATACTCGGGTGACATCTGGAAGAAGGCCGCAAGCAGAGGTTTCCGTATGTTGTGGTTACTACGCCGTTATTTCGGCGTCTTGACGAGCGATATCTTAGTGAGACTGTTCTCGGCTTTCGTCCGGCCTCATTTGGAATACTGCGTCCAGGCTTGTCCGTCCTGCCTCATCCGGTATAAAATAGTGTTAGAGAGGGTTTTACGGGTGGGTATTATATTGATTGAAGGATTACGGGGACAGACGTACCCTGAGCGTCTACTTAGTTTGGGAATGCATTCAATGCACTACCGAAGGCTTAGAGGGGACATAGTCCTAACCTACCATATCTTAATGGAAAGTTGGTGCAGAATTATCTTTTCTATCCAGTCCCCTGAATTGTCTGTTTTTCGCGGTCATTCCATGAAGCTGGACAAACCACAGTCCGATCGGATTAGGTCGGAAATTCGGCCGTCTTCGAGCGTTGGAACATGCTTCCGGAAATTGTTAGCAGGGAATCTACGGTTAAGGGGTTTGAATGTCATTTTGACGCTCTTGGATGGCAACACGAAACCTTTCCCTTTTCCTGACTAACTCGCATCTTCATACTTCACTTTTCTTTTTTCTACTTTCTTTCGTGCATTGGTATTGTCCTCTTATTTCAAGTAAACTTCCTTATTCTGTACCTTCGATTTTCCTTCCTATCCTTTGCTTACTTCACGTGCCTGCCACAGCAGGGACCGTTAGGACAGGAAACATGGGCATTATTTGGTTGGTTAGGGTGTGCTACTGGTGTTCCGTTTTAGACCCATCAAGAACTCCGAGTACTTCAATTCTTGGCTCAACGATACACTCAGAAAGGAACACACGTGCTTCTCCTATCATTTCAGTCCCACCCGAAATTTCACTTCGGACTCACGAGCGCAGATAGTGAAAACAAACGTACAGTCACTAAAACAAGTGGACGTTTGAAAAGTTCAGTCCACAAAGACCAATGTTTTGAAATACTGATAGTTTTCAGGTGTATTACACTAGCCCTTGGTAACTTGACAGTAGTCTGCTTACGCAGTACAATGAATTTCTCTTCAAACATTTTCTTGTTGTTCAGACCATCGCAGAATATCATCAATGCGAACTATTCGCTACATCTAGTAGGGTGGATTAGTGACGAGGATGCTGGTGCTCACGCCTTCTCGTCTTCTTACTCCTCATCTTCCATTTCTTTATTCTTATCATCCTTTTCTAACTTCAGTTTTATCCCTTTTTTCAACTCCCCAATTCTTCGACGGTCACTACTCTTCTAGTTTTAAATCACAAGCAATCGCAGGGCGTCACTGCAGTTCGGTCGACTAGTCCATCTTCACTCAAGCGTACAATGTTAGTTCATACTTTTCTATTTTGTTCCTCTGGCCCTCGTTACAACTGGTATCGCTCAATTTGCATTATTATAGATTGCCCAGCAAGCAGCACTTGCCCGAACACTAGAGACCCTATCGATTGAGATCTACTGTTTATCGGAAATCCACCTGCAAACTTTGAGCTGTGCTAACCTTTCGACCCCCCACCTGCGACACTGGCTGCACTTTATCGTTGCTCTCGTCTGGAGATGACAGCTTCAAGTGCCGGTGTAGCCGGTATGGACCTGAAGCTGCCCTGATCGATTCGATCCAAATCGACAACTGAATGTGCCCTGTCAGATTGGCTGGCTCGTTCAAGGCCCCGAGGTTGCACGAGGACAATCAGTGTCTGTTTATCATTGAGGCCTACGCGCTACAAACTGTAGCACTGATTCGGTGCACGATGACTTCTGTCACCAACTTAACGGTTTCATTCGTTACAGAGAAAGTACGGATACTGTGGTGCTTGCTGGTGATCTGAACGCCAAAGTCAGAAAATTGTCCTCTGATTAGCTTTATCTGGGCGGCCAACATGGTGTAGTCTGCCGTATTGATAATGGTGAGCGGTTGCTACACTTGTGTGAAAATGTTCGCCCATTTCTCGCGAGCACTAACTTCCAACACAGCACCTGCCTGAGGGTGACATGGCGCCCACCAGCCTCGCCTTAGCCATGGACACAAGTCGGTCACATCGCGATCACTTTTCGCTGGAGAGGCTGTGACCAAAACTGTCACTTGATTTGGGGCATGAGCGTAGACTCCGACCACCCACTTGTGTGCGCCGGTATGCCGCTGCGTTTGGCGGACCTCCGCAACGACTCTGTGAGCGCAGACACTATCCAGCTGACGAAGTCAGATGTCAGATGAATGCGTATCAAAATACGTTGGCATCAGCGCTGAATAAACACTTAATGAACACAATTGCAGATCACTGGTCGTATGTCCTCTAGACGTTATTAGCAGCGGGCATGACTTCATGTGGCAAATCAAATTACCACCTTGGACATTGGGTCTACACGCAGCGTCTAGAACTACATGGTCTTCGATGTGTTCCGCATGGAAGCGTATAGCGCGTCGGTCGTGAGATATATATCAGATTCACAGTTGAACGGCCAACCAAAAACGAGCGGGTGAACACACGAAAATAAGCTAGAAAATGTTTATTGGAAGATCGCTAAAGCTAGCTAAAGCTAAGAATAAGGCACAAGGAGAGAGCTAGCTTAAGAAGATGTAAGCGGGTGCTGCATGCAAAATTGGTCGGTCACGTCCGCGCGAAATCAGCGAATGTGTGCGTCCTGCGTACGACTCAAACAAACGGGCGCAACATTCAAACAAGCAAACCACCTGACAGGCATACTATATCGTTCTGGTACTCTTGTAGTATGCGCATAATTAATGCTTGACCGCCGATCTCCAACAGGGTTCTGATATTCCAGCATCCAATGAATCATCATCATCAACAACAACAACAGTACATCAGCCATTTGGACTGATGCTTCGCTGCCATACAACCATGAGGACCTATGAAATAAAGAATAAAAAGAGGGAGAGAAGGGGACTTACCTGAAAACCTTAATGCCCTAAGCAAACATTCAGGGTCAAGGCGCCTGCACCTTGTGTAGACAACATGCCGTCACAAACAGCTGGCTATCGTGCAAAGATAAGGCGGCATCGGCGAGACAGCTTCCTTGCGGCTTTCACTGTCACGCGTCATAATCAGCCATTACCCCGCAGATAAATCAGCACCAAACACTTTAAACAGGCAATCCGGTTGGGAGACGACAACACACGCGGCGCTGGTGTCGGTTGCGAGCCGTGTCCTGTAAAGTATCGAGCCAAGCACAAGGTGAGTCACGTGGACTCCAACCCGGAAGGCGAGACGGACCAACGGCACCCAGTTTGGTCGTCAGTGACTTCATTTCCCGCTGCCAAGACAACTTCTGTCTACCTTGCAGACTAAATAAGGCCATCTTAGGTAAGCGGTGACTAGGAAAATGTAACACGTGCCTAAGCCAACGCAAATTATGCAGTGCTATCTGTTGTTCTAGGGACCTAGCATGATTATCACTACCTAGTACTCGCATACGCATATCATCGTTGCGGACGCGTTGGTGCCATCCGACACCAGTATTGCTTCACAGACAACGATGATCAAAGACTTGAAGGTGCCTCAGATCTTCAGACCGAAGGGGCCAAGTCTCACTACCATGGAGCAGAACGGCCCTCACTGTGGCCTTTTACACACGGCCTTTCAGACGGAGGGAAACTCCTGTCGCCAAAGATGCCTCAGGTTCAATAAGTCAGTTCTGAGCTTTGCAGTGCGTGAGTTGACGTCAGTTTCTATGTGTCCAACTTTTCTGATGCAGCTGCCAACATTAATGAGTTGATCAACCACCTCAAGTTCCTCCTTAGTAAGGGTCTAGGGGCTGATAGTCTTGTAACAACAGTATGCATTTTGAAGGTGCGAAACGCATACCAAATAATGGGACCACTCTAGACAGGCTAATCAGGGTTGTTTGGACCCCCCAACATCGTCGAAAAGCAAGACGATATCTTCCGCATGATCAAGATCAACTAACCTTTCACCAGGCAGCGGTTCAACGCCTGCATCGTGATATTCCCTAAGCGAACACTCCATGATAGAATCCACGACGAAATTGAACAAAAATTTGGAAATTGGACAAACCTGACGAACGCCACTTGTGGTCGGAAAGCAACCAATAGGACACCGTAGACCCTGACGCGGCCTGTAGTGTTCGAGTATAGAGCACGAAGGATGTTCACATATTTCGTGGGAACACATTTCCGCGTAAGTATTTCGAACAGAATCGATCGATCGACTGAATCTAACGCGCTCTTGAAATCGAGGAACACAGCTATTGTCGTTCTGCGATATGCGTGGCGCTGCTCTAGCAGCTGCCGCAAAGTGAATATATGGTCTATACAGCCACGTCCTGGGCGGAAACCGGCCTGCTCTTCCCTAATCCGAGATTCCCGTTCCGCAGTGAGGCGATGAAGAAGAATCGAGGCCAGTAGTTGTCACAACTGGCCTTAAGCTAATACCCCTGTGGTTAGAACAGTCTGTGCGACTGCTCTTCTTGTATATTGCCACTATAATCGATTCGCTCTACTTAGCCCGGACAATTCCTTCTAGATACGTTCGAATAAGGTCAGTGCTTTGCAGAGGTCAGACGCCATACTTGTGCATTCATATACCCTGAAAGTACTATAGTATCTGCACTAGTAGCACTGCGTAGTAGCGCGTTCAGTTCGTCATAGAATGTGTCTTTGACAACATCTGGACTTCATTTGGTGGGGGCATAAGCGGAAATCACGAACAAACTGCGTTTTGTACTACTTCCTGAATCAACCTTAGCTGGTGTCGTCAAACGGGCTGCACATAAACGGCTGTTCACCGGAATCCAATCAACCTACGATGTATATATATTTATTCACAGTCTGTTAACAGACATTGTCCATCAGAACCACAGCAGAAGAAAAAGGTGAAGAAGATGGGAACACTAATGCGATTAAAAAAGTGGGAAATGATTTTTTTGGTTTTACACACGCCATTTTGTATTTTTTGTTTTGTGAGTTTTTGTGTTTATCAAAGTGATGGTGAAATTGTGGAACAACATTGCCGCCACTGATGTCTGTTGCGGGCCATGACGTCCAGTGTTTCCAGTCCCTGCAGTTCAGCATCTCGTGGTCCCCAACCTGGGAGACGGACTGCTCCGACTGCTGCCAAACTTGAGGTCGCCTTCTTCATACTCCTTCTCCACGTCATCGGCTGTCCACCGCGGCACTTTTTCCAATCGCTCCCTGGGAGTGCAAATAACGCTCGACGTGGAAGGCGATGGGCTGGCATGCGCAGAACATGTCCGAGCCAACGCATGCGATGTCGGAGAATGACGTCTTGAAGACTGGCACTATTCGCCCCAAGCACGCGGTCTCTCACCTCTGCGTTGCTTACGTGGTGTTGCCACCACACCCTAGCAATCCTTCGTAGACAGTGATTATCAAAGACTGATCGCCGCTTCATATCTTCCCAGCGAATAGGCCAAGTCTCACAGCCGTACAAGAGTACTGCACGGACGGAAGCATTGTACACCCTGCCCTTGAGCTTGAGACTGACATCACGACGACGCCATAGATGTCTCAGTTTGATGAATGCAAGGGTGTCCTTTGCAATCCCTTGTGAGACTTCATCTCCAACACCGCCACCAGCCGTGATGCAACTCCCTATATAAGTAAATCAAGGGACTTGCTCCAGATCATGTCCATCAATAGTGAGCGCCGGTTCAGGCATCTGCCAATCCTGGAGCAGCGTTTTACATTTTCCCGGAGTGAAGCATAGGCCGTACTTAGACGCCTCCATCGCCAAGCGGTCCAGAGCGTTCTGGACGGATTGTGGGTCGTCCAACAGCAAGGCGATATCATCGGCGTAGTCCAAGTCCGTGACTCTTTCTCCAGGGAGAAGCTCAACACCGCAGTCCTGGACACCTTCCAGTGCTCTTTGTAGAACATCTTCGACGGCGAAATTGAAGAGGAAAGGTGAAATAGGGCAACCTTGGCGAACACCGCTGGTCACAGCGAATGAAGAGGAGTGCGTGCCGTAAGCCCTAACTTTGCCCGACGTGTGACTGTAAAGTACTTTCAGGATGGTTACAAACTTGTCGGGCACACCTTTCTTCAGTAAACAGTTCCACAATGCAGATCTATCTACTGAATCAAATGCTGCTCTTATGTCCAAGAACACTACGATAGTTGGCCGCCGGTGAATGTGACGAAGTTCGAGAAGTTGCCGAAGCGTGAAGATATGGTCTATGCAGCCGCGATCTGGACGAAATCCGGCTTGTTATTCTTGGGAAAACTCCTCTCTAGTCGTTGAAAGCCTGCCAAGTAGGACCGACACAAAGATTTTGCATGCGACAGAGATTAGGGAGATTCCGCGGTAGTTGCGGCAATCGGCGCGGGCACCCTTCTTGTGAGTCGGGACAATGACCGATTCTCCCCATGAGCTCGGAACCTTCTCCTCAGTCCAAACTTTCGTGAACAGCGATAGGATTTCGCTGATAAGTACACTCCCACCATCTTTGAATAGAGCTGGTGGTAGGTTGTCGGGACCCGAAGCTTTGTGGCGTTTCAAAGATTGGATTACATTTCGAATCTCTGCTTCATTTGGGGGGGCCGTGGAGGCAGGCCAAGCATCATACATTGGGGGTGGAGGTGTCGCAGGGGCCTGTGTTGGGTGGTTGAATTGAAGGGCGAAATGCTCTGACGAGCGACCCAATCGTCTGTGAAGGTTGGTGATCTTCGTGCCATCTGCCTCGCAAATCGTCTGACTGATAGCGTGGGAATTGCAACCAGTGGCCCTGATGATGTAAAACAGACGGCGGAAGTTGCCAGCTGATGCAGCGGCTTCCATCTCACCAGCTTGTTTTGACCACCAAGGTTCACGATCAGAGCGAAGGCTTGCTTTCAGCTGTTGCGTAATAGACCGGCGGTGTTCGTTGTACTCTGCGCCAGCAGGCACCGCCCGTCGACGATCCAGAAATTCTGATGATCTTCCCGAGATCCAGCATTTGGGAGTGGAGCGAGTGAGGCAGCAGTTGGACAAACCGGCCGACAACAAGGCTTGCTGGAGACTTGACCAGTGTTGATCAACATCCAGAGTGTGAGAGAGAGGGAGCTTTTCGCGAAGCTTTTGTTGATAATCTCTCTTCACCATTGGGTCCTCCAACTTGTAGGCGTTCAGTCGGGTGTGTTTTGACCTAGGCGAACCACCAAAACGCATGCAAACGGTCGCACACACCAGTGCATGATCGGTGTCGACGCATGTTGACCAAAATGATCGGCAGTCGCGTACACTGCCGCGCCACCTGCGACTTATAGCTATGTGGTCAATCTGTGACCAGCGCTGGGTTGATGATGGGGGACGCCAAGTGGCGTACTGGCGTCCAGGATGACGAAAGCTGGTGCTGGAGAGGAATAGTTGATGATCAGCACAAAGACTGAGCAGTCTCTCTCCATTGTCTGAGCGAACATCATCATATCCATGCGGTCCTCCGAGGTGGCGCTCACATGGCAGCAGACGACCGACACGCGCGTTGAAGTAACCTGCCAAAACAATGATGTCTGTTTTAGGAGCCCTTAAGAGCAGCTCATGAAGGTTCTGGTAGAACTGGTCTTTAACGATGTCTGAGCTACAGTCAGTGGGCGCGTAGGCAGAGATCACGAAGAGAGCACGCTTTTCGACTCGACATCTGCTGATCTTACAAGAGCCATGGAGCCTCATCGCACAAAAGCGGCTATTGATCGGAATCCAATCAATCAAAGTAGTCTCGGCTCTAGCACTGAGGGCGATTCCAACACCGGCTTGCCCAGATGCGGCAGACTCGGCGTCACCAGAGAGGCGGAGATGGAACCGGGTGCGTGGGTGGAGCGGTGACACCAGCTGGTAGACCGAGTTAGAGTCCTGGAGTCGTGTTTCAGTCAGGCAGCAGATATCAATTCCAAGGGTCTCTAGCGTGCGTGCAACCCCAGCTTGCTGACCGATCTGCAGTAATGTGCGTACGTTAAAAGCTGCAAGTTTGAACTGCGTTCCGGGTTGCAGGAGCGAAGATGGGCGACTTTGGGACCGGCAACACTCTGTTGAGTACTGTGTGGTTGAGTTGGCAGATGTCACGGGAACGGGTTCATCAGTGTAGGTGGGATTGATCGTTGTAGAGGAATCAGGTAAAAATGGGTGTGAATGGTACACGGGAAGGGTAGGTAAAATGGCACAGTGTTGGAGCTTAGAATGATATCTACACCAGCTTGACCCGTGAGTGTTGCATCGGCGTCTCCGGATGCGTGCAACCAATAACGAGAGGATAAGCCGGGTGCAGTTAACTCAATAACCTCGTTAGGGTCATTGATCCTAGTTTCGGACACACAACCCACACCAATACTCAGTGGGTCCACGGTACGTGCGAGTGCAGCCTGTTGACCTGTTTGTCTAGAGTGCGAACGTTGAATGTCGCCATGGACACGGGATAGCGTGGCCTTATAAGGGACTTTTGCCGATAGGTGTGGTGGGATGGTGGCTGCAGATGGTTCTACTCCAGTGGCACTTCGGTTGCTGTCAATTAAGCTGGGAATTATAGAAGGTTATTAATGGGGGTCGGGATGGGAGTAAGAGAAAAAGGTGGAAAAAAAGAAGGGAGGCTCCAGAAGTAGCATGCTTTCGCTTATCCGCCCTGCTGTATGCAGCAGATAAGGCGACCCTTGATAATCTGCGCGACGGGGGATGCAGGATGAAGTTTATGTTTGAAGAAAATGTCATGCTTGTATGTGGGATGAGATACTGCCAAATCGCCCAGACCTAGACAGGAGGACGATTAGGGTCCTCATCCAAAGCCTTCGACTCAAAAGCCTGTCCACAAGGCAGCGGGGAGGTATCAATGATTTAGTTTCACAGAAATGGACGCCATCCCATTTCAAACCCCCAACCTGGAGGACCAGGAGACTGAGTTTGTCTGACCTCTCACCATTGACCAACCTGGTAGGAGTAGCTCTCAAGGATCCTGGAGGTATCACCCAGTATAGCTCAGTGGGTCAATGAGGTACGCAAACCGTCGCACCACGTTAAGGTCCAGTCTCGTTGCGACGCATCCAATGAATAATGGCTTTCGGGGATAGAGGGACCCAGCTATCTTACTTGTCATTCTGGACACTAGGTCAGAGCAGAGCGCATTGCCTACCGGGAACGCCGTAGCATGAGAAGAATCGCGGGTAACGGACATATCATGACGTTTCGTGGGGATTACGGGTACGTATGAGGACCCCAACCTCATCCGGGTTCTTTTCGAGGGTTCACCTCTAGCCTTTTTACAGCCAAGTGTTACCTGCAAGGCAGCAGGGATCTATGCAATTGTCATAACTTCTTGCCTTTGGATCAGAGATCGATCTTTTGCACCCAGTTGTCAGGACTGACGTTGCACACGGGTACGAACTCACCGAGAATAGTGTTCCCGGCTACCCTCACCTAGTTTATCCCGTCTGCCTGACGGTTGACTGGGGTATGGCCACTGCCGCGTGCAAGCAGCTTCTTGGAGCCACAGGTGAGAGCTGAGTGACAGGTGGAGATCATAGACGGACTACCCGGAGAGTATGGCAGGTCCCCTATCAGAGGTGGTATTCCTTCCCCGTACCCCTACTTGGACAGTGCTATTTTTATTTGATTATATTTTCGTACTCACCTGTGCATATCGTCATTGCGATCACGCTGGCACCATCCGGTGCCTACAATGCTTCATACGCAGAGAAGATCAAAGACGTGGACGCACCCCACAATTTCAGACCTTATGATCTATGTTTCGCTCCTAGCTGACCGGCCGAATTCAGCTAAGCAACATCGCATTCTCCCATTAGTAGCCGGAAAACTGAACCCAATTTTGGTCACTGCGAACCTCTATCTACTCAGGAATATCTGTCGATTACAGTCCACTGAGAAGTCCATTCCTTTGTGTACTTGACTCGATCTGCTTATCGTGTTTGATCATTCATCGTTACTTCAAATTCCTGGTATACTTTGCGTGCTGAGCTACTGTTTCACTACCTCGTACGCGTGGCAACTAGCACTGGGTTCTCTCGCATGGTGATGTTTGATTCACATCCTCCAGCGAAATATCTGCAGCACTAAGCGTTATAATACCGACCTCGGAATCGGTACGCATGGCAATGTTTACCGCGTTTTATATTTTCTCAACTCTTGCTGTAAACCGGCTCCTGGAGTTGTACGACCTCATCAGTTTCACTTCTTTCTGTACTACGGATTCAAGCGTTAACTGAAGGGGTATCTGGGCAACGTGTTCAAAGACATCTCCAAGTTACCCGATAGCTATTTTTTCCAGCACATACTTAACTGTCTTACTGGTCAAAACCCACGTGGACCATTTTAGTTAAGTAGTAAACGAGGAAGTCACATCCGATTCACTCGATTCAATCTTCGGCGATTCCCCAAGTGCAACCCAGTTTGTGTAATCAAACAGAAGAAGATTTCACTTTCCCTATTCCGTGACTTAACAGACATAGGCTTAGGCACTGCGCGTTTCGACAACGGCACCTCAGCACTTGTCTGTGATATAAGGAAAGAGTGTGATCCACGGAAGAAGACTACATAGTTATTGGACGTTCAATGGAATAGATTGGACGGAACGCGCAAATAAACTGATACAAATGCAGTGTTTTAGAGCCTGAGTAGCATCACATATTTATGTTCTGATCTTTATACCGATTGCAAAATGAGTCCATTTTATCCACTGCAAATTCGTCACAAATATGCATCTCGGTACTTCCTTACGCTGTTCCTTTCTTCTGCCTCACAGCACAGACTCGTACGTCCGCAGTCTGGCTCCCCGGAATTTCACCAACAGCGTTCCACAAACGCAGCACATCCTGATGCTCAGGAAACACAACAGCAACATGAACTCGACGCAATCGCAGAAGATTTCAACGCCTCAACATTCCCTCTTAGTTTGTATGAAGTAAGCGCTCATATACCTCACGAACTCCTTTTCCACTAGCAATTGTCAGCTAATTGCAGCTTTCTAAAGGATCCTCAGACGATTCGGGAGATACTGAGCACTGTAGAGGAGGCATACTATTCGATGACATTCGATTCGGGCAAACACGAAATCGAAGTAGGTTTCTTCGTTTTTTTGTAGATAATGGTTTGTACGCCGATATCGGCGTTCTTTCGAATTCTAAATTAGTTCCTGTAGCGCCGCCATACTGTCCTACATTTTTCACTTTTTCCTCTTTAATCCACAACCGTACAATCCACACCCCGGCATTTGGACCGGTTTCTCTTACTCATACACATTTTCCCTTCACCACTTGACTCTGTGGATTAACTACAAAAGATTCGACATGATTGCAGTTAGGCTGTTATCCAGCAAAACTCGCGCGAGAAGTGAATTCCTTGTTATGGATGCATGGGAAACATGTGGGCGTGAAAACGGAGGCTCCTTCCATCTGTATGCATTTTTGCGTCCGCTTCAGTGGTGTTTACAATTCAGTCTTGTTAGTAGCCTTTGCCGTATTGTCCTACACAGGATTTTGAGAAACATTTTGCGATCCATTGTTAGGTGTATAGTGAGCGACCGTTGCTGTCGTCGAAGCCATGTATATCGCATTACATTGTTGCAGTTTAATCATACTTGAGTGGCTGGCAGAATGTTGTTGAACAATTGGGCTTCTCGATGAAGTACATCACACCTCTTTACCATGTCAGCATCTGACCACAGTAATGTTCTGTTCAAGCAGGAACATTGTTTGAAAACAGCTCACCTCCATGTGGTCGGAAATCACATAGAATACGGAAAAGATAACCAGGATGACTTAGGCAGTTCAAGTTCAAAGGCTCTTGCATCCGTGCACAAGACTTTTGACCAGTCGCCAACTCATCATCAGCAGCGATTCGAACTGCTACTTCGCTGCCTTACAATCACAATAACTTACAGAATGAGGAATAATAAGTGGGGGAGAAGGGGACCTATCTTAGAGCCTAAGCGCCCTAAGCAAGTATTCTGTTCAAGTCGCATACACCTTAACAACAACCTAGAGTCACAAACATCTGACTATCGTGTAAAGATAAGGCAACATGGGTGAGACAGCTTCCTTGCGGCTTTCACTGCTCTACATCATAATAAGCATTACTCCACAGATAAGTTAGCATCAGGCACACTTTAAACAGGCAGTCCAATTAGGAGATGGTAACAAACGCGCCAGTGCTTCTGACCGCGAGCCATGTCATTTAACGTCTCGAGCCAAGCACAAGGCTGGTCACGTGGACTCCAGCCTGGAAGGCGAGACAGACCAACCGTTTGATCCTCAGTGACTTTATTTTCCGCCGTCAACGAGACTTCTACTAATCCCGAGCCTTGCGCCATCCTGCACTTAGCGAATAAAACAAGGCTCTCATCGATAAGCAGTGACCGGGCATATGTATCACGTGCCTAAGTCAACGCAACTTACTCAATGCTATCTGTTGTTTTAAAGTACTAGCCTGACTATCCCTACCTAGTACTCGTCTACGCACATTATCTTTGCGAACACGTTTGTGCCATCCGACCCCACCAATGCTTCGAAGGCAGCTGCAATCAAAGATTTGAAGGCATCTCAGACCGAGGGGGTTAAGTCTTACGGCCTTCGCTTGTGGCCTTGTGCACAATGCCTTTCAGACTTGAACAAATTTCCTTCTGGTGTCACAAATATTGCAAGTCCATGAAGCAACATTTGGGTTTTGCCTTACGTGAACTGACTTCAGTGGTTATGCACCCATTGTTGCCGATGCAGCTGCCAGTTGTAAGTGAATTGATAAACTACCTCAAGTTCTGCGCTATCAAGAGTCTATGGATCATCAAGTGGCTGGTGATCCTGCGACAACACATTGCACTTTGAAAGTGCGAAGCGCATACTAGATCTCGGGACCACTCTCGAGAGGTTGTCTGAAATTGATTAGGCCATCCCAAAGTCATTAAACAGTAAAACTATATCCTTCGCATAACCAAGATCAGCTAACTCTCCACTAGGCAGTACCTTAACACCCGCATCATGAGATTCCGCAAGGTAGCAATCATCGGTAGAGTCTGCAACAAAATTATACAAATGTTGTGAAATCAGACAACCCTGACGAACAGCACTTGTCATCAAAAAGATGTCCGGCAATTCGCCGTAGACTATGACATGACGTGTGGTGTTCGAGTACATGACACGTAAAATGTCCACAAGTATCATGGGAACATCTTGCAGCACAAGTATCTCCAACGGATTGGATTGATTGACTAAGTGGAACATACTCTTGCATTCGAGGAACGCTGCTATTGTCCATCTGCGGCACGTGTGGCGCTGTTCTAATATCTGCAGCAAAGTGCATACACGATCTGTACAGCTTCATCTTGGGCGGAAACCTGCTTTCTCTTCACTAATCCGAAATTCCCGTTCCGCATTGACGCGACGAACGAAACTTGAGGCTCGTAATCTTTTTATCACTTGCTTTTGGCTAATACCCATGTGGCTAGCATAGCCGGTACGACGCACTTTCGTATATTGCTGCTATGATCTAATCGATTCATCCTAGTTAGCTGAGATGGTATCCTCCTCTCAGATCTGTTCGAACAGTTGTGCTAGTGCTTTGCAGAGGAACTCATAGTGCGGGCCCAAGGAACTCTGGACCAGCTGTGTTCGCGTTTCTGACCTCAGCCTCCTGTAGAGCTTCCAAACCAAACAGCCATGGCTTAGCCTGCATCACCAGAGTATGTAGTGACCCAGCAGCACGAGGCCAATTGAACTGCTGTCGAAGGTGCTTCGCCCAAATAGCCATACGACACTTCATACTGTCATGACGCCATTTCTGTCTCTGACTGTCTCACTGACACATGCTTTCTTGGGTCCAGTTGTGCAGATCATTTGGAAGAGCTTACTGTAATTGCCTACTGCTCCGGCCTCCTCCATTTCCTGAGCCATATTGCTTTATTTCATGCCTAATAGTCTGTCCCGTTACATTATGCTCAGACCCAACAGCGAGTTTTCTTTTGGTTTCTGACAAGTTCGCTAACCTCTCGAATATCCAGTGACTGATGCGATGACTTGATAGCGCCGCAAACAAAGGTTCCCGAATGGTGTATGGCGACCGAGATTCTATTCCTTTGGTGCTCATTGTCCTTAGAGCGAGAGGGCGATGTTCGGTGCATAGGGCATCCTGGGGCAACTAGTTACTTATAGAGCATGCCCATTAGATGGCAAAAGGAAAATGCGAAGAAATCTCTTTTCGATAGATCTTATCCGGCAGTTACATTTATGAGATGCGTAATCGATGGAATAAAAGTTATCACTAGTGATGCGGTGATCTGTCGTAAATGCTTCCACTAGAGAAACGGTGGCAATTATTGACACTTTAAACATAGTATCATCACTAATGCGTAGTGGGGGTTTGGTATGACTGGAGATAGTTCATCACGGTCCACTCTCAGTCAGCAAACTCTGGCTAGTCTGGAAAAGCACCAGTCACCGGTGTTTCGACCTTCTGAGTCTCGTCAGTGGTGCGCCTTCCAGCGGAATCCTTCCGGGTTCCGCCCCCATAACTTCCGGATGCCAGCAACTAGTGCCACTTCGCCATGGGGGACATCCGCGGACCTGCGTGATTGACAGTTGACTATGGTATACCCCGGCTCATCTACCACGGTCATGCCAGTTGCGAACCGTGCAGCGGACAGCAGTTAGCCCTACGAGCCGTAGTACGACACAAGGACTTAGAAGCTATACGTACCAGGCCGCGAGAGCCCGCATTCATGACGAAACCGTTCCGCTTATCACCCACCACCTAGAGGACAAAATTCCGGCCCAGTTCGAATCCTTTGTTCTGTATCAGTTCACTTGCACCTGTGACGCGATGTAACTTGGACACACAACCAGACGTCTGTCAAAGCGGATAGCGGAATACTGTCCTGCCTCACTACCACGTATTACGAGCAGGAATATCCGCAGCTCCATCCTGCAACGCCCAGCAGATAGTGGGCATGAAATACAAACAAAAGATGCCTTCAAAACAATGGTTGTTGCATCAAAACGCAGCCCAAAAGGACTCAGAAGGCGTCTACTGGCCATGGCAGAAGCAATTGTGATCAAGTGGCTATAGTGCCGGAACTGTATAAATAGCGTGCACTATGCAAAGTTTAACCCTCCCGGGTCCCTATCATGACCAGCAGACTTCAGGCATAGTGGTCAATGCCACTGTGTTTGAACGGTCAATGATCGCCACCGTACCTCGGGTGGCGGCATACACGACAGAACACCTCATCTCTAGTGATAGCCTCAATTCCAACGATTATGCATCTCTTAATTGTAATTGCTTGATGAGATTTATCGAAAAGAAATTTATCACAACTTCTCACTTGCCGACGACAAATCGGGTTGAATAAGTTGCGTTAGCATTGGCACTTACTACTTATGCTGGGCCATCGCAATGAGGCTGGACCATACCGTGTTGCGATGGTTTATGTGCCTCAGTGATCCATTGAGCTATACTGGGTGGTGCATTTTTGCACCTTCAGAGCCACTCATACCAGATTGGTCAATGGTTAGAGGCCAGACAAACTCAGTCTCCTGCCCCTCCAGGTTGGGGGTTGGAATGAGGGTGGCTCCTTATTCCTTAAAACGGACTCCTTGTAGCCCAATGCCAAACCCGCTGCCTTGCGGACAGGTTTTTGAACCAAAGGCTTTGGTTGAGAACCTTAATCGTTCTCCTGTCTAGGCCTGGGCAACCTGACAGTATCCTGCCCACGCAATACAACGAATCGCACTTCAATCAAATTTCTGATGCTCTGGCCACCGCAGAGGATAATCAACGGTGCCCTATCTGCTGCATCGAGCAGGGTGGATAGGGGTTTTTATGCTACTACTCAAGCCTTCCCGTCTTCTTATTCCCCCTCTTACGCCTTTTCACCCTTATCGTCCCGTTCCAGCTTCACTTTTATCCCCCTGTTTTCAACCCCCAATTCTCGGCCGTCCCCCACCTAGCTTCAGTAGTCGCTTGTCGTTTAGTTTCAACTCACATGTGAACGCGGAGCGTCATTCCTGCCCTGTCAACAGGCCCATGTCCAACCAAGCGGTCAAGCCCAGTTCATCGGCTTCCATTTGGAGCCCTCGATCCTCCTTCAGACTGGCATGCCTCAATGTTCGCACATTGCTTCAGATCGGTCAACAGGCAGCACTTGCCCGAACATTGGAGACCCTCTCGATCGATATCTGCTGCTTATCGGAGACCCGCCTGCAAGACTCGAGCTCTGTGCTCACTCTGCGATCCCCTTCAGGTGACACTAGCAGCACTTTCTCATTGCGCCTATCCGGTGACGATGCAGCTTCGAGCACCGGCCAAGCCAGTGTTGGTATTGCCCTGAGTCGCCTGGCTGAAGCTACTCTGGTTGATTAGGTTTCAATCAGTAGCCGGATGTGTGCGGTCCGATTGGCTGGCTCGTTCAAAACTTCGAAGTCGCGTGTGACTAACAGGTGTCTATTCGTTATCGCTGCCTATGCACCGACAAACTGTAGCGATGACTCCGTAAAAGACGACTTCTATTGTCAACTGAACGAGCTCCTTAGCCACAGAAGAAGCTCAGACACTGTAATGCTGGCCGGGGATCTGAATGCTCAAGTTGGAAAATTATCCACAGATGAGCTGCATCTGGGCGGCCAACAGGGTGTAGGCTCCCGTAATGGTAACGGTGAGCGGTTACTTCATTTGTGTGAGGATGCTCGCTTATTTCTTGTGAGCACTCATTTCCGACACAGCACCGGCCGGAGAGTGACTTGGCACCCACCAGCCTCGAACCAGCTATGGACGCAAACCGATCACATTGCGATAAGTTAGGGGTGGAGAGGCTGCGTCCATAACTGTCGCTCGATTTGGAGCACATGTATCGACACCGACCATGCACTTGTATGTGCTGACATGCGGATGCGCTTTGGCGGACGCCCACAACGACGTTGTGACCGCATTGACACCAGCCAACTGGCGAAGCCATCTGTTCTGAATGCCTTTCAAAGTACGCTGTCATGCGAGTTGGATAAACGCTCACTGGATGCAACTGAAGCTCACTGGTCTCATTCACCAGCTCTTACTAGCAGCAGGAAAATTCTCATGTGGTATGTTTAATCGCCAACATGGACATTGGGTCTCTTCGCAGTCTCTGGAACTTATCGATGCTCGCTGGCATATTCCGGATGGAAGCGAACACAATGAAACTCGCAAAGAGCTCATGGCAAAACTCCGTGCTAGCCTGAAGAGATACCCCGAATCCTGGTGGTCCCATCGTGCTTCAGAGATGGAAATGACAGCTGCCCTTGGCAACCATCGTATGTTCTTCCGTCTGATACGAGAATCGGGCAGCAGAAAACCTGGTGTTAGTGAAACAGTTTGTGACGAGAGTGGACAGTCTATCCACAACTTGACAAAACGCTTGGAGCGTTGGACTGAGCATTTGAATGGCACTTTGAATTGCTAGATTTCTCACCGGACACTGATCGCCCCGCTCCTTGGGCTGTTCCTTTGGATCCACCCTCTCGCTCAGAAGTCGAACGTGAGATCGGACTGTTGAAGTTACATGAAGCCGCGGTATCAGATGATCTTCCTCCAGCCCTCTTCAAATTCGGGGAACTTTTTCTTGTGGATAATTTACCCGAATTGCTAGGTAAACTGTGGGAACAGGAAACTGTCCCAACCGACTGGAGCCGCTCCGTCATAGTCCCAATTTTCAAGCGAGGCTCACGATCGGAATACGGCAGCCATAGAGGAATCAGTCTGATCTCCATCGCCTCCAAATTGCTTGCCTCTGTCATCCTTCACAGACTGACTGCCACTTGTGAAAGCCAGATTCGTGAAGGGCAAGCCGGGTATCGTCGAGGTCGTGGCTGCATTGACCACATCACCTTGCGTCAGTTGTTGGAGCACCGTCACATATATTGGCGGCCCACCGTTGTCGTGTTCCTCGATATCGAAGGTGCATTCGCTTCTGTGGATAGACTTGCACTTTGGGACTGTTTGCTCAGGAAAGGTGTACCTGAGAAATATGTAAATATTATCCGAGCATTATATGCGCGTAGTTGGGACAGAGTGAGGGCTTACGACAAGCTGTCGTCGCCCTTTAATATCTCCAGCGGCGTGAGACAAGGATGCCCGCTGTCACCTTTCCTCTTCAACTTCGCTGTTGACGAAGTCACGGAAATCGCGTTCACAGGACACGACTTAGGTGTGGAGCTACTCCCACTTCTTCTTCTTGACTTAGAGTATGCTGATGATATTGCCCTAATCTGTGACAGCTCACAAGCGTGCCAAGCGGCACTGGACAGATTAGCACTAGCTATCCGTCACTTCGGGCTTTGCTTCGCACCCTCGAAGTGCAAAGCATTCCTCCAACATTGGTCTGGACCGCCTAGTACGCTGACCCTTGGTGGGGATCCGCTAGAAGTCGTTCAAAAATTCGACTACGTGGGAAGTTGTATCAGCGCCCGTGGGATTGTAGATGAGATCACGAACCGTATAGCAAAAGCTCGGGGCGCTTTTGCTAACCTTCGCCACTTATGGCGGCGGTGCGACATCACTCTTGCCATGAAGGGTAGAGTGTACAATGCAGCGGTACGTTCGACCCTACTGTACGGTTGTGAAACCTGACCGCTTAAAGCAGCGGACCTGAAGAGGCTAGTTACGTTCGACCACCGGTGCCTTCACAATTTAGCTCACATCTGGTGGGAACACTGCGTGAGCAACGAGCGTGTTCGACGCCTTCTTTACACCACAGGAAAAGGAACTGACACGCTCTGCGCCGTTCTTTCACGCACCAGGCTCCGATGGCTGGGCCACGTGTTACACATGCCAGCCCATCGACTCCCGCGACGTACGTTGTTTGCGCGCCGGGGATGTGGATGGGAGAAGAGGAGGGGTGGCCAAGCAATGACTTGGTCGAGAGGAATGAAGGCCCTCACTTCTGAGCTGGCCTCGGTTGGAGCGTCTCGGCTCCCTGGTTGGGGTCCGAAAGACGATGAGCACGTTTGGTTGGACACACTTGCTGACATGACAAGGAACCGACCTCAGTGGCGTTCGTGCTGTGAGTTTCTTCGTCCCACCCCATCTCTCTTAGCCTCCCCCTCCGACGACGATCTCATTATTTAGCCTTATATAATTTTGCATAGTACTTTTTGATGCACAGCAGCCAGCTGGTAGCTTACCGGAACGATGCCCATCCGTTACCGGTAGTTTAGCCGGCTTGCACCAGTTGCTTTTTTTTCTTTTTCCTATGTATTGCAACACAGTAGCTGAGGTGTTCCCCACCTCTGGCTAACGTGTATGATGATGATGATTACTTATGCTGGTTCACTGCCTTTCGAAGAGGGCCTTGTTTTATTAAAATATGTAAGTAGGCTCAAGGTTTGAGGTGATTATAAGTCACATTGGCATCGGAGAATTAATTCAATAGCGACCGTACCGGGTGCTTTTGGTCCGTCTCACTTTTCCTACTAGAGTCCACGTGACAAGCCTTGCGCTTGGATCGATACCTTACAGGGCATGGCTCGCAGTCGGAACCATTGGCGCCTTTGCTATCGTCTGCTAATTGGACTGCCTGTTTACAGTGCATCTGATACTGAATTATTTGCGGGGTAATGCTGAATTTGATGCGGAGCAATAAAAGCTGAAAGGTAGCTGTTTTGCCTATTCTGCCTTTGCACGATTATCAGCTGTCTGCGATCGTTAGGGTGGAGGTCCTGGGTAGGAGTGGTGACTGAACTGGAGGACAAAGAACATAGAAATACTTTTAAGCAGCTTAGATCGGCTCTTCGCCATGTCAACAAAAAATATCCAAGCAAACGTTTTTATCACCTTTTGACCCCAACCATGGAATCGGAAAGCACCAATCGTGGCCAACTCCAAGGTGGAAGCCTTTGTTCCTTTTGACTGACTCATCGGCTGGGATCCACTCTTTTCCAATCCATATCCGTGGTACCCAAACAGTGCACATTGCGGGAGTCCGTGTGCAGACTCACGCAGCACGTGGCCCAGACAACTGAACCTGGTGCGTTGAATTACGGTGTTGGATGGTTCATTACTTCTTCCTGTGCCAAAAACTAGGCGGAGAACGCGCCATTGCTCGCACAGTGTTCCCATTAGACCTGAGCTAAGCTGCACAGGCGGCGATGGTCGAACACAACTTGCTTATTAATGTCTGTCGAACTGGTGGGCCATGTTTTGCACCTGTACAGTAGTGTTGAACGGACGACTGCATCGTAAACTCTGCCTTCATGGTGAGTATGATATCACGTCGGCTCTACAAGTAGCGGAGATTGACGAAATCGCCTTGAGTATTTGCTATTTGTTTTCGTGACATCTGTTCTGCTGGCGCTGATACAGTTGCCCGGGTGGTTGACTTTCTGAACTACTTTTTGCCGGTTCCCATCATTGGTCAGCACAAGGGGTGGTCCCCATTACCCTACAAAGAAACATTGTTCAATTTCCTGAGTTATTGGCCGTCACAGAGGATAGTCAATGGTGCCCTATTTGCTGCATCGAGCCGGGTAGATCAGGTTGAAGATACTAATGCTCGAGCCTTCTCGTCTTCTCACTTCATCTTACGCTTCTTAATCTTTGTCGTCCCGCTTAAACTGTACTTCTCTCCACTCTTTCCAACCCCCAATTTTTGACCTTCCCCCATCTCGCTTTGATAGACCTTTATCTTCTAGTTTTAGCTGACATAATATCAGTAGATCTTTCTGGTCCTGTCAACCAGTTCTTGTATAACTAAGCGGATAACGTTAGTCCATCCGCATCTATTTGGAGTCCTTAATCTTCGCTAAGACTGGTTTTTCCTCAGCTTGCGCATTCTGTTACCGATTGACCAATGGGCAGCATTTTCCCGAAGATTACAGTATGTTACTGAATACTTTCGTGCCGTTTTACTCCAACGGCATTTATTTGTGCAGACAGGCAGTTGTGACGCTACTCCAGTCAATATTCGGTGCGTTTGCCGCGTTCATCACTCTTGGTTCGGCCCTCCAACTCAGATCATTGAGGTTGCTTCGCTTAATACTGCAAGTAGGAGGCATCAAAGTTTCACGTGTCATTGGCGGTTGCAAACAACACTGTGTGTGCGCACATTAGGTAGGTAGTCCAAATTTTGCGCCCGCATTCACTATTTGTGACCAATAGCGACCTAGCTAGCACATTGTTTGTTCGGCGTTCTCCAGACGATGCCCTTGCCCAATTTTATTTTCATCCCCCAACCGATTTACGAAGTCATCCAATCTTCCAGAGCGACAGGGACCTGAAAGTCGCTTCCTCGTAAGCATTTTACACTTATGCCTAGGAGTTGGCCTGGTTATCTTACGCTGTTCTAGTTGATCAAACACTCCACCGAGCTAAAAGGAGTTTGTTGGCATGCATCAGTCATCTAACATTGCTTAACGCTTCCACTAACCCTGAGCAACTCTTTCCAAATATTGGTGACTGAAAAATTCCTGTCTCCTAACCTCTTTGACGTCAGATGGTGATGACCCTACAGCGGCTACACTGAAGCATTTTATACTGCGATTGACCGGGTTTGTCCATTTGATCACTGGAGATGACGCGAGGTTGGTAAACTGATTGGCCACTTCACCTGTTTGTCCCATGCCCCTGAGGACCGTAAGCGTATTGATCCAACCTTGTGGCAATGTCTCATTGTGCGAAGGCATCACATGTATATGCGCTGACATAGATCCTTTCCACCTGATCAAAGCGAAGCCCATGGTCTCGAAGTTACTTCCTTGTCACATACTGATAGTCCATGCTACCGTGATTTCATGCCTAAAAGGAACGTCCGCCGTCGCTAATGAACACCATGCGTAATACGAATGTAGATTGAAATCAGTTCCAATGCACTATGAGGATGGCTTACGCGATCACGTGACTTAAAAACTAGAGAAATTCGTGTGGTAGGTTTGTGAAATGGCGATACGTTCAATTGAATGGCGAAAACTTTAGCAATCGGCCCCTGGCGATCAGTAACCTCTACACAATGTTTACCCGGAAGTCTTGCGAATGATGGGTACTGCAGTATGTCCACGTTAAGCGAGAAACCGCTTAATTGGCCCTTCTTTGCGCTCTAGCTTTCCAGTCATTTTTGGCACCTTACATTTTCCTTCTAATGAAACTCATATCGCATCGATGCAAATGTTCGCGTCAGAGGGCTACGTTTTAGAACTTGCTATGATCACATTGATGTATAAGCCGGGGGCGATTGTTGGTGCGATAGGCACGAGCTCCAAAACTACTTCTCGGGAAACCCTTCGCTTGTTAGGATTTGTTATGCTACTAATAGTCCAATACTTTTTATCATTCAGATCGACGGGAAAATTTGCTGCTAGAAATCATCTTTGGTGTCTTCACAGCTATCCCCAGTGAATATGCATATTGAAAGAGTAGAAGACTTCGTGTCTTAGGTCCCTGTTTCCAGACTCTGATCGTGTTCTGCATCCTACCCGTGAACATGTTGCTGCCCTCTGGGATCCAAATTGAGCACATTGCTTTTTGCACTAATACTGAACGCAGTACCGATATCATAGGTGCGATGAGCCGCTCAATCAGTGTAAGCTTCAACTGTAAAACCCGAACCCTCCAACCATGAATGCATCGCAGGGCTACTTTTTACACTCGTTTTCGTAACATACAACAAGCACCAGCCCCTGGTGAATGTGAACTCTGTTCGGATAGTGTCTAACTTCAAATCCGCGTAGGGGTGGGCGTCCTCGCGGTATACTCAGCCCGCGCGCGGCAGCGAAGCGCCGTTACGGCGTATAAGCTGACACATTGACCCGATGATGCCAACGCTGTGAGATACACTGGCTTTAATGACTTGCTTCGGCCTAACATGTTCTGTCATGAAGTCAGTAGCGCCATTGCGTTTAGTCTCATCATCGTTATATCATTATACACGTTAACTAGAGGTGGAAAACACCTCAGCTGTTGTGCCGCAACACATAAACAAACTTTAACAGAGGCACGCTAGCTGAGCCACCAGTAATGGATGGGCATCATTCCGGAAAGCTGCCAGCCGGTTATTATGCTATAAGATGTTATACCTAGAAAATGTGATAGTGGTTGGATAAGCAGGAACAAACAAACTCACATCACAAACGCCACTGAGGTCGGTTTTTAGCCATCTCAATTAGTGTATCCAGCCAACGTGTTCAGCATCTTTCGGACCCCAACCAGGGAGCCGAAAGGCTTCAACCGAGGTCCACTTTGAAGTACGTGCCTTCATTCCTCTTAACCAAGTCATCGCTTGTTCGCCCCTCCTCTTCTTCTATCCACAGCCCAGGCGCGGAAACCACGCACGTCGCTGGCGTCTGTATGCTGTCATGCGCAACACATCGCCCAGCTATCAGATCCTGGTACATGATATAACGGGCTGAGCGGTTCATAAAAAAGGCGTCGAACACACTCATTGCTCACCCGGTATTCCCAACAAATATGAGCCAAACTACGAAGGCACCGGCGGTCGAACGTAACTAGCCTCTTTCTATCTGCCGATCTAATGGGCCATATTTCACAGCCGTACATCAGGGTCGAAGGTACCGCTACATTGTACACTCTACCCTTCAGGGCAAGAGTGATGTCGCGCCGGCGCCATAAGTGGCGAAGGTTAGCAAAAGATCCCCTAGCTTTTGCTATACGGTTCGTGACCTCATCTTCCATCTCACAGGCGCTAATATATCTGCCCAGGTACTAGAATTCCTGAACGACTTCTAGCTGATCACCACCGAGGGTCAGCGCAGGGGTGCGTCCCTGCCAATCTTGGAGGCCTTTGCATTTCGGCGGTGCAAAGCATAGCCCGAAACGACTGACAGCCAATGCTAATTTGTCCACTGCTACTTGGTACATTTGAGAGCTATCATAGATAAGTGCAATGTCGGCGTATTTCTGGTCAAGAAGTCGATCGCCTAGGAGCAGCTCCATTTCTTATAGGTCGTGTCTATTGAACGGATTCTCCATGACTTCGTCGACGGTGAAGTTAACAAGAAAAGGTGACAGTGGGCATTCTTGTCTCACATCGCTGGAGATATTGAAAGGCAGCGACAACTTGCCGTAAGCCCTCACTGTGTCCGAACTATGCGCATAAGCGCTCTGATAATGTTTACGTATTTTTCGGAGACGATTTTTTGAGTAGGCAGTCCCGAAGTGCACATCGATCAACGGAATCGCAAGCACCTTTTATGTCGGGAAACACGACTACACTGGGCCGCCAATATATGTCACGGTGCTCCAACAACCGATGTAATGTGAATATATGATTGCTACATCCCTGACCACGACGAGACACAGCTTGCTCCTCACTTTTCCGGCTCTCACAAATGCCGGCCAGTCTGTGAAGGATTACAGAGACAAGTAATTTGGATGCGATGGGGATCAAACTCTTTCCTCTATGGTTGCCACATTCTGAACATGCGGCTCCCTTGAAAAGTGGGTCTATAACAGAACAGATCCAGTCGGTTGTGACAGTTTTCTGCTCCTACAGTTTCACTATTATGTTGTAAATATCGTCAGCAAGAGTAGCGGATGGATGAAAATCATATGGTCCCGCGGTCTTGTTCAACTTAACCAGTCCGATCTCGCGTTCGACTTCTGGGCAAAAGGATGGATTCATATGGACAGCCCATGGATCTGGTCGATCACTGGATTGTGAAAACTCTAACATTCCTAACGAGGAAACTGTCTTACAAATTGTTCAGCACCGCTCCAAGCGTTTTGAGAAGTTGAGTATGAGCTGTCCACTCTCGTCTCCTGCTGCCGGTTTCTCGTATCAGACAGTTACTAAGGGTAGCACCCACTCCTATCTGACGCAGGACGAGACCACCGGGACTCGCAGTCTCACTTCAGGCCAGCACGGCGTTTTGCCCTGATGTATTTACGAGTCTTATCGTGTTCTCTTACAGCCGGAATTTGCCGACGAGCATCTACAGATTCCAGAGACTGCTGGGACCCAATGTCCATGTTGGCCATTAGATTTACTACATGAGTATTGGTCTCATAAGTCTGATTGTTTGCTTTCCAATCTGATGAATGTTGCCCACTTTTTCTGCACCACTCTCTCCTCTGTATGTTCTGCTTTGTGTTCTACTCGTTACCTTCCCACCATTGTTAGTTATCATTGTCATGGTGACACGAGTCACGGCGACTGGTGACGGTGCAGCAGCAACCCAAGCTGTTTCGCTGAATTAACTTGATTGGAAAGACTATCTAATTTACTCGTCGTGTGTTAATGGGTCATATACCGTATTTTGCTGTTTTTCTGCGCAAAGGAGATTTGCTAAGCATGAGAATGCAAACGAAGAGTGATCAGTCCCGATGGCGACATTCGGTGAACAGTTGTTACATCCTGGCCATCAACCCGGAGCAAGTAGCCCTTCTAGGGAATTTCAGCTTAGAGTTATAACTTCAATGTCTAGTAAACCTTTGCAGGGGTTCTATTGTACACCGATTCCACGATAGATGCTGCGTCTGTTACCACTGCTTGTGTTGATGTGAATGGTAATGAGTGGGTGAAAACAGGTGTCTTCTTACCATTAGGGATCTTTGATGTTCGTGTTCCACTCCTGGAGAGTTGGGTCCATGATTCCTAAGTAATTATCTCTTGAATGAGTTTTCATGTAAGAGTATGTCGACTTATCCAAACTCCTCCGAGTGAAAGGTCGATAGGACTGAATTTTATTGACCTCCAGTGACTCAATCTTTCTGTCTTTGACTCGGATTTTGCGTAATTCATGCAGCTCACTTGATTTTGAAAGCACGCAAACTTTCACATTCGAAACTCTTCACTTCGCATACTACTAAGGTTCCGTTTCATCATGCTGCACATCGGGGCGAAAGGCTATGGGCGGTCGTTTCGGCTCTGAGGCCGAAATCACTGTAGTGAATTCGCGTACGCATTTATCGTCTGCTTTGCCATCGAACACAGAGTGCTGTATCTTTTGCGCATCTTCTTTACTATCCGTTATATCCGCTTACTGGCACTCCTTACCTGTGAATACAACCTGAGTGGGGCCACAAAATCCTCACCTTACCGAGCGAGCAATTTCCGAGAAATGGTCGAAATTTGCTCCAACTTATGGACGCCTGGTACTCGTGGCTTACCTATCACTTCCATTGCATCAAGATGATTTGAACCCTGGTTACAGTGTAATTTACAGTTAGAACTCATTTGTGCTACTACTGCGTTTGTCAACGTTCGGAGCTCTGAATGACATGCTTGTCATCTTAATTCTTCTCTTCTTCAAATACGCTGTGGAAACGCTGCGCAATCTTTTACCTTTTTTCTCTCTCTCTCTCTCTCCAATCATACCTCTTCATGCGCCTGCAAGGTACAATAAGATTTTGCCTAATCTTACTGAATCATTCGTTTGAAATCACTGCTTATTAATGTTTTGTCACTTGCTGGTAGTCCGCTTCGATGGTTTCATTTCACTGTATTTCCAGCGTTCTTTATAGTCATCCAACCATATATATATATATATATATATATATATATATATATATATATATATATATATATATATATATATATATATATATATATATAGTGCCCCATGCTGAGGCTGATGTTGCATTCTTGATGCTTCTTCACCGCAGTTGGGCTAAACCAACTTACACTTAAACTAGGTCTTTTTAAGCTGGCTAAATTTCATTCCGCTTTACTTGGTTTGTTCTGCCTCCCTGAATAATGTTCTATTAACTGGCCACGTTGCTTACACTAATTGCGCTTATCTTCGGTAATTTTGTTGCGTTTGTAGCATTTTAAGTAACTTGTGGACATTTCTTACTTATCACGGATTTGTTGCTAACCAACTTACTTCATATGGTAATTTAGCGAAGAGTTATGCCACCGTATCTGTATGCATTATTGGATTTATTTTATTTCAGCTTGTCGTTTAAAGTGAATGGCTGTTGTTTGATATCCCTGGTATGGTTGCGCTTGATGTGTATGTTGACAAGGTGCCTACCTGTCTATTACCCACTACATCGTTCATACTGGCTCCAGGAGACAGTTGGTCGTTGCTGGAGGGGACGGGGTGCACGGTTCTTGTGGCCGTGCTAGGCTCAAAGAGCGGTTCCATGCACTCAGTGTGGAGCGGACTACGGTCCAGCCACCGCCTTGTGTGCGGTTGATTCCCCAAATACAGCGTGCTTGTGTTTGCCTGTGAAGGAGTGTGGGCCGGCTCCGTTGATGAAACGTGGTTCCCATCCGCATGCCTCCCGGTCTTATTCCTTCGGGTTTACACTGGATATGTGGTATGTGGTTGGAGCTGTGGGTGGTGCAGCGCAAGCCATCCATGGTCCCTCTGTAGGCGCAGGCGTCCTGTGGCTTGCCACAGTGACAGGCAAATCCGAAACCGGATGCCGCCAACCATATATATATATATATATATATATATATATATATATATATATATATATATATATATATATATATATATATATATATATATATATATATCGTGTGGTCATCGCTAGTTTTGAGTTGTGGGCCCTGCGTTCAATCCACAGGATCTGTTCATCCAGTGTACCACTGCATTTCACAGTTGTTTCGTTCAAATGCGGCGTCTGTTTGATGGCTCTCGACCTCTTCCATATTGATTTCCACCCACAAATGGAGTAAATGTTTCTTAGACACCTCCAGCAGCTCCCCTTCAATTACAGTGCATATCTACTCCATATCTACTTTTACGTCCCATGGGGATTTACACTTCTACTGCACTGTGATCTCGCACTAGATGATATGATTCCAATGACAGTCCACTAAGTGCTAGTTTTGTCTCGGAGCTGGTTGAAGCATCAGCTCTCGTGTGCTGTCTGTACCTGTTATGTTTATCTCCCATCGGCTTGTACATTGCATGCTCAGCTATTCCAGGGTTAAATGTATTTTAAACCCTCTCGTTCTTAACTAGTCTTCATCAAGAAGATTGTATTTTCTCGGTTTGAATAAGTTCATATGGACTGTCTCTTTTTTATAACAAGCACACGGAAACCGTGTGACTGTTCTATCTGTCACCGTTCCTTCTGATTAGCATTTGTGGCATATCTTACTTCAGCTAACTTAACAGCCATTCTCTCTCTCTCTCTCATTCTTTCCACCTCAATCAAAGCAGCATTCCGCTGGACCAACTTGCAGAAATTTAAATCAGCTAAAACATCGCCTATTGTGTCTGGACAAGCAGAATAAAGCGGTCTGCCGGAGAGTGTCCGAACTCGTGCTTGAAAAACATCCGCTTTACGAATCGGAGCTCAATAGCGTGTTGCTTTTACAGAACGATAATCTGGAGACACTGGAACTATGCCGTCGAATCAGAAGGTGCGTGTACTACTCCGAATAACCAAGTATTACCTTGGTGCAGTGGCACTTCCTATTATCCCCGTGAATTCCACTGTCATCGTATCCAAATTGCCAGTCCTTTCTTCGGTTGCATTTCAGCCTTCCTCTTCACACACTCGCAGCTGTTCCGACTTGTCGAGACACATGCTCGTGTCTTCTTTAGATGTGTGTCCAAGTCTGTGCTTCATTTCGCATCGGCGGCCCGTAGTCTAAAGGGACGGAGCTTATCTTTTACATTGGCGGCGCTGGTTCGAGCTTGCGTGGAAGCAGGGCCACCCCCGCAGTACCCTTAGACCACATGCGACCGGTACTTCGGTTTGGTAGCTCGATCGCCTGGTGTGTAAATCGCATTTTGATCGCCAACAGTGTAGTCATAATGTGCCTGCTAATCAATGCAACTTCGTGCTGTGGCATGATAAAAGGGTCAACAGAAGTCTGCTTACTATTCATCCAGCTTTGCAGTAAACTGATTCCATGACCGTCTAATAACAATGCATCGCCACACTTGTCAGTTCTCTTCTTGGATACCACTGTTTGATGAGGCTTCTATGCATACAATTTGAAGAGCATATCATTGGTTTACATGGAATAATAGAACTGCGAATTCATAGACAGTCTTTAGTGTGGGGTTTGGTATAAACTTCGACCGGTAGTCACACGTGTGTGTGTGTGTGTGTAAACAGTGTATGTTGCTTCTTTTGGTTATGTAACCCAGATGACTACAAGTGCTCAGTTATCCGCATCGGTCTAAACTGGAACTATCCTATAGGATTATCTGGACTCCACCATTTCCTTGACGTTTTTGATAACAAGGTGCAGCCTGGAATTGTTTCGTGAGGAACGCACTGCCATTCAATGTGGACAAGTGCCGTGTTGTCCACATTCATTATCGACACTCTTACATCTGCAAGCTTGGGCGCAATCTGAAGATCAGGAACTTGACCACCTTGTGCTGCTACAGGCCCACTTCAGTTGTTTCAGACAGTTGGAGTCCGCTTCAAAAACGGCTTGTTGGTCTCCTAATGAGCGTAATCGGGAGTTTAGATTCATTTATCTTCTCTTTGACGCTCAATGCCTAAGTGCGTCCCCACCTCAAATCCGCTATCCAGGCCTGGTAATTATGGCTAAAGTTTGACCTCTCAACGCTCGGTACCCCGCAATGTCGCGCGACCAGAAATGCTAATGGTTTGCGCAACCCTCCGTACCAAGAACGACTGCAGGATATTCGGAGTATTCAGTGGATCCGTGGAGTCCTCGTATTACTTTATGAAATACTGAGTTAACCCGGTTGCGTATGCCGCTACCTTTTGCAATTCAGCCCGAACACCAACCTCAGAACTAGTAGCTTGAAGCTGAGTCAACAACACAGTCGTCGACAAACTTCTCCCTTTACATTTGCCTACTCAAGAACGCCCTACCAAACTCAGTTATCCGTAACTCCACCTTAACCATTTTCAGAAAGTACGATTGAACATCGCACTGAGTACCCTACACTTTGTTACGCGAACGGACATTCTGGGTATATCCACACTAACTAGCCTCCTTAGAAGTATAATTCATTGTAACGCATGCAAATCTATGTAAACTAGTGAGCAGTACACTTGTTATCTACTATTATCGTTTACCCTAACAACTTGTTACATGGTCCATTTTCACCCTCGCAACTCTGTGATGCCATTACTCTATCTATTCATTGGTGCGCATTTTATTTGGTCTACTGTTGTCGTATCCGCATTTACATTTCCTTTCATTATGAACCCACGGGACGCGTCATAAACCACTGTTCCATTGTTTTACTTCGGCCTTGCGGTGCATCTACTTCCTATTTACCGTACTAATCGATGTGGTTGTTCCCGTACCATATTTCTCACCTAAAACAGCATATTATTGATGAATCTCCTTTGTTATCACCATGTACTACCGTGCATACTAATGACCAAGCGTGTTAATTATCCCATCATTTGGGTCTTAGTTTGGACACATAATTTTCGATGAAATTCACGCACCCAAACGCACACTTCTTGCCTTCAGCCTACTCCACTTCACATTTCAATGCTAGTTCTTGGCGGATTTGATTTTACCACAGTTACTCTGGTTTTGTGCTATCCTGCTTCCTCCAGCGTTTACTTTTTTATGCTTATTGGGTTCGCCTTCCTTCCTCCAATCACTTGTGTTTCGGTGTGTTTCAATCGCTATGTGTATGCCCATTCTTCTTCCATTGTTAGATCTCTCAAATCATCCGCCAACATCCTAGTTCTTTCGCGACTGAGTGTGTTGCGAAATTTTCGCCGCCGTCTACGGCTACTCAAGGTGCTGCAGGTGATGCGACAAATGCGAACACTGCAGAACAATGCTCACCAGCTGGATCGTCTGCTTACCGTAAGAGAGATCGTCGGTGTGTATGAATGCTCTCTTGGTTTTGAGTTCCATAACGGTCTTCATTCGTTCCCCGTCGGACATTCCGATTTTTCACTTAATCACGCTCTTTTGCGCCCACATTTGTTTCCATTTTTCTGTCGATGGTGACTGTCCTTCTTTCTTGCCTCGATTTTTTTATTAGTTTGGTGAAACTTGCCTTAACTTAGCTCCATGTGTCGTCTAAGTTGCTAGCCCGGACCATTTTGAGCATACTCATGAGAGATTAGCGACGTTTTGCAGCCAGTCTTCCTGCATCACTTAACCCAGCAACTCCCTTCAGTTGGCCGTTTCACTGCTGTTATTATTGTGGCGATCTTTTCTGTAGCGCTGCGTAGGCCGCACACGAACTGAACCACTATAACCTTGCTATTTTCATTAGTCTAATCCAACATTACTGTCCAACACCGCCTTATGTTCGAAGTTACGAGCGATCATGGAAGGCAAGTCCGGGTTTGCGTGTAATTAACCTTTTGTACCAAACCGCTAAACCTTGCGCGTTGATTATGTTGCCTCGACGAGTGACGAAACATTTGCAAACAAATTGCCTAGTTTGGCGAACACCACATCAACTGACACACTTTATGCATATGGGTAACAGCGGCAGTTTCACAGCAACGAATGGTTTGTTTATTATCGTCACTAATGTCTGTCCCGCATTCCTCATTGATCAGCTCGCCTCTTGCTCTTCCTTTCATCCTTACAGCAAGGTAATTTTCACTCTGCCATTGAGCTCCATCGAGAAAGTCTAGTGGTTCTAGAGGGGTATCGACAATACCGATGTATGGAGTGAGTCATTCAAGTGCTTTCAGCATTGGTTACTTTATCTTGAAGTTGTTTTACCCCCCCTCCACTATCAATTGAGCTAGCGCCTGGTCTCAGCTTCCCTCAGCTGATCTTTCTGCATCCATTGGATTGGTTACTCTTACACGGATCTCATATTGAGGCCGCTTGAAAGTCGACATTGGTGGATGGGTCTGCATGCTACCAGACACGACGCGTTGATTTTCAGCGCTGACCAGTTCCACAATCATCGAGTTGAGTCTCTTCGAAGCCTAGCTGCTATGAGCTATCCTGCACGTAGATATACAATCTCACAACCATCTAGCTTTTTGTGTAATCTGACCCATCTGTTCGATTCCCGAATGAAACTCACCGAACAAATAGAAATCGGGTGTTGCCCGCCTGAAAACTCACCGAGATTTCGCAACTGATTTCACATCATGTTATGTTGTGTTTCTTCGGCGGCGCTTGTAGGCACAAACGGCGATCACACCTGCGACACGGTTTACACACAATGTTGTCGCGAACGTAAGCAGAGCATCACTTTCGTGGTCTGTCTCCCCCTCCAACCATGATCTCATTATTTAGCTTTGTATAATTTCGCATAGTATTTTTTTTGATGTACAGTAGCCGGCTGGTAGCTTACCGGAACGATGCCCATCCGTTACCGGTAGCTCAGCCGGCTTGCACCAGTTGCATACTTTTTCTCCTTTTTTCTGTGTATTGCGGCACAGTAGCTGAGGTGTTCCCCACCTCTAGCTAACGTGTAGGATGATGATGATATTCGTGGTCTGTACTCACGCCTGTTTATTACGTGTGAAGAAAACTACCCACGGTTTTGCGATGAATGTTTTCCCTTTTCTGCGCCTTGAACAACACACCTTGTCTTGTGTCACTGGTTCTATACCTTCTTCGGTCCGGTTCGTTGTTTCACTCTTCTCTAGTACATCTCAAATCACTTAATCTAGTGTGGCCCCTTCTTATCTTTACTTGGTCAAACTGTATCACTGGATAATTACAGCTCTAGCAGTTTCCACACTGTTCAACTTCGCATATTTTCAGCTCATCTGTGGCTACTTTGTTTATCTTCACACACGCCTCCGTGGCGTGCACAACCCACTACTGTACTGTTCTCTGGTTTTCTGCCCTTAAATTTCTGTGATCTTAGGCTGCCTTGTTGTGCATTGTTTGCCAATACCGTGTAGTTTGGGTGAAGCCCTGAGGTGATCACCCAATGATATGGCAAAACAGCATGGAGGAACTCACCGAATGACCAAGGTTGGTTCTCATTTTCTTCTTGGATTGGGCCCTTGTCGAATATTGCGCGATCACTGACTCGCTTGAGACCTTTCCTTCGTCCCATCATTTCTGACTTTCAACTATTCTAGCTGACGCTTTTGATTCCCATCTATTTCTATAGAATGACATTATTATTACTCCGACGACTTGGATCAGAGCAACTAGATTCAGCCCACCTTCGTGCACTTTTCGATGTTTTCGGTAGAGAGGCTGCAAAATGGGAAGGAATTTAGCCGGCACGCCCTTCATGGATAGGCAGTGCCACAAGTTTGCGCTGTCAACAGAATCAAAGTCAGCTTTGCAGTCACGGTAAACCGCCATAATCGGTCCTCCGTATGTGCGTCTCTGCTCTAAGACTTCTCACTGGGCCGTCCCCTTGGATCCGCCCTTATACGTAAAAGTCAAACATGGGATCAGACTGTTGAAATTTAATGAGGCCGCAGTTGCATATTTTCCCCCAACCCTCTACAAATTCGAGGGGCCTGCTCTTCAACCGACGTGCGTCACTATCCGTTGTGGACAAATGTTTGATGTTTGGATACCGAGTGGTGGCACCATAGTAATTGAACAGGTAAGCCTTACAGCAGTTTCATACCGGGCATCCAAGTATCAACCCCACAAAAGCCCTAGCACACAGTTTTGTTTGTTGGCCCGGAATGCATTCCGAAATTGAACAATTCTACCAAAAATGGGAATTTTTTCATCTGGCGACAAAGGCCCTTCCAAGTGCCCCTGCAACCTTGGCCTAAAACAGAGAAACTATGGCAGCGAATCCACTTAGATTATGCAGAACTAATCGCCAGTCAATCCTATATTGTTTTGGTGCACTCCCTCACCAAGTAGCCCGATGTGATCCCGATGCAGAGTCCGACTGCCCAGCACACGATCAACGAGCTGGATAAGCTGTTCCAGTATTTCGGCCTGTCAAAGATGATAGTGACAAACAACGGTACGCAATTCACTTCAACTTCCGTTCGCGAGTGGTGCAAGGATAAAGCAATTCATCAGATGTTCTCACCACTCTATCACCCGCAGTCAAACGAACAGGCGGAACGGCTCGTAGATACCTTCAAATATGCTCCTTGTAAAGCGGGCCAAAACAAAGTCCCAAAGGACGCGTCCAGTCCTTCTTGTGCATATATCGGAATGCGTCAAACCCAAACGCCCCAAATGAAAAAGCCCCTGCCGAAATTTTGTTTGGACGAAAGATCCGGACATTGTTCGATAACCTTGTGCCAAGCAGGAAAGAAAAGCGTTGCAGTTGTCAACTGGAGGAAACTCTGGCAAACGGGCTTCGTCATTTCAAAATTGGTGACATAGTGTACACGCGAGACTTCCGAGGACCGAGAATGTGGTCGACAGGAAGAATGATCCGCAGAAATGGTCGAGTCACCTACGGGCTAATAGTAAGAAATGAGCAATGGGTCAGGCACGCTAATCTGCTGAAGCCGAAGTGCATCAAGACTCAAAGTCCCCCAGAATCGTCATCCTTACCGTGGGACCTCCTGCTAGACATCTTTGGTTTGGAAGATGAAGCTGAGTGGTTACGTGGATCACCACAGGCGTTGCAAGTAACAAATGGCGCGCAGTGCAGGCCGGCGCGAAAGCGGAGACGACCACAATGGCTGCAAGTTGACCCCAGGGCGATAACCTATGAACAAAGTCGAGTTCGAACGGTACGCAAGCAGACTCACTACGAAAAAGGAACTAGTAGGCGATCGCAACTGATGAACGGCGCGACATGTTTTCGAGGCATGACTTGGACCTAGGGCAGATCTCGCGGTCAGCTGAATCACTCACTCCATCGTCGTCGCACCGGTTGCTATGGCTTTGGACGTCATAGTGTCAATAGCTAGACAGTGGAGGCCGCTACCAGGTTTGAATCTGTTTAGACAACTGATGTGAATCACCCCGGTAACGGATAGCCGAAGCGAGTGCATGTGACTTATAGAATAACTATGCTCTATCTCTAATAAACTTCGGTCTGGCAGGCTTCGGTCTTTTTGCTTATTTTATCGGCTGGGTTAGGGACGCAGAGGCAAAGGGTAGCGTTACAACATAGATGCTTTGCACAATTTACTAGTGACGTTGTGGAGTAAGTGACTGTCCCAACACACTGGAATAACTCCGTCATAGTCCCAATTTTCCTGGGAGGCTTCTGTTAATAATACGGCAATCTTAGATGGATCAGCCTGACCTCAACTGCCGCCAAATTGCTTGCGTCTGTCATTCTCCACAAACTGGCTAGCACTCGTGCAAGTCAAGTTCGTGCTGGACCAGCCGAGCTTCGTCGAAACGGACGCTGCATCGACCAGATTTTTACATTGCTTCAATTGTTGGAGCACCGCCATATATGTCGGCGACCCACAGTTGTCTTTCTCGACATCGTAGGTGCCTTCTATTCGGTGGATCGATTTTCATTTTGCGACTGTCTACTCAGGAAGGCGTGTCCGAAAATACGTAAACATTATTATAGAGCTGTACGCGCGGAGTTCAGGCAAAGTGAGGGTTTACGCAAACTGTCGCAGCCCTTTAATATCTCCATTGGTGTGAGACAAGGTTGCTCGCTTTCTTCTCTCCTCTTTAACTTCGCCATTGACGAAGTCATGAAAACTGCGTTCACTGAACACGACTTAGAAGGTGTGGAGCTGCATTCTGGTGAACGACTTCTTGAATTGGAGTATGTTGACGGCAGTGCCAAGCAGCACTGGACAAATTAGCACTGGCTGTCAACCGCTTTGGGTATTGCTTTGCTTCATGGAAATGCAAAGTTTTTCTCCAAGATTGGCATGGAACCACCCTTGCGCTGGCTCTTGGTGGTGGTCAGCTAGAGGTCGTTCAGGAATTCAAGTATCTGGGCAGCAATATTAGCACCCGTGTGTTCGAAGATCAAGTCACGAACCGTATAGCATAAGCTCGAGGTGCTTTTACCAATCTCCGCCACCTGAAGGTTAGAGTGTTTAATGCAGCTGTCTGTTCAACCCTCCTATACAGTTGTGAGAACTAGCCCATCAAGTCGACAGACATAAAGAGGCTAGCTACGTTCGACCATTGCTGTCTTCGCAACTTCTCTCATGTCTGGCGGGAGCACCACCTGAGCCATGAATGTGTTCGGTGTCATGTATTTTGTGCAGCAAAAACGAGTGAATCGTTCATCACCAAGATCCGATTGATGGGCCACGTGTTGCGCATACCAGTTCACCGACTCTCACGTCGTGCGTTGTTTGCGCGCCCAGGGTCTGGATGGAAAAGGAGAAGCGGAGGTCAATCGATGACTTTGTCGATAGAAATGAAAACTACCACGTTGCCGTCGGTGGTTGCATCCCGACAGCCTGGTTGGGTGCCAAAAGACGATGAACATCACTCACTCAACGGCTCCCCCAACGATGTTGCTTCTTTGCGGACACCGTGGGTCAACGACGAGCCACGATGATGTCACGAACCCATTCGGAAACACTAGCTGCCCTGCAGTTTTATATGTTTAGTCATGGACCAGCAAACTGGCGTTACACAATCTCCCTAAAAGTTATAGGCCGCTTCGCATAGAAACTCTTTCGTTTTCTTAGTCGCCAATCATGATGTGGCTATCGACCGGCACTACTCTTTAGCTATCGTGAGAACCGACTGTGTTGAGCGTGTTCTGCAGTAGTACTTTGCTCACTGTACTGTTGAAACACGCAATCATGTCTACAATGCGTCGCCTACTTAGCGTCCACTTGATGCTCCTTCCTCCCTCCTTTTGTGAACCTTTTTACGTGTGATTTTTTGTAGCAGCGCAGACGCAGGCGCGTCAAGCCAGCTTACCTCAACTGCGCTTAATGTGTTCATGCATCCTATTTTGTTGGATTCACTTTTTCTGGCACCAGATGAACTAAATCGAAGCATGTCGGATCGAGCTTTTACTTTACTCATTTCTGCTGTGCTTTTAAAGCGGCATTGTTTATAAATGTCTTAGGTGCAAACTGGGCCCATTTCACGCGCTCAACGCCTACAGCTATGTTGAGGGTCACATATTTAGTTACTTTTACACTGCGTATTGTACACAGCAGATTACATGACGGATGTACTGGCTGATGCGCCTATCCCATGATCAGATGACCGTTGCACCTGGAGTTCGTACAGTGTCAGTGTTTCCTCGGATACCGAAACGTACATTTTCCCTTGTTCAAACTACGCTCACTCGTGAACGGTCCACTCACTTTTACTTCATTGACTCTGGCATAATTGCTTTCCCTGCAACACTGATTTTATAACCAGTTACTTATGTGCCGTGCGCTCTGAAACTGCTGCTTCTTTCTCGCAAACACCACACACGATCCGCGTGCAGTGATTCATTGAAGATAAACTACATCTAAGCACCTCATATGAAACTTTTGCAATAAGAATTACCAACCATAAAACCTCGATTTTTCGCGCAGCGTAAACAGAAAAGTTAGAACAATATGTTCCCTTTATAATCCCAAACAGGAGAATCAGAAGACGTAGATTGTGAGATGACGTCGCCGTTTCGTGCATTCTTATCAATCACAAAAATATGCAGCAATCATATATGAACAGTCAACAGTCAAAGAGATCATATATAGCTTCGGATTTGCGCTACCAGGGTGGACTTAAAGTCACAGTCAGTTGTTTTTGAATGCACAGCGGCGATCGCTCGCAATCCATAACGATGGCCTTCAATAGCCTAAGCATGTGGGGCCGCCGATCGCTCAGTAGGACAGTGAATGACTCATCAGTGGCTGGTGGTAAACATGTGCTTTGTGATTGTCGAGGAAGTTCGGTTACCGGATTCCGTCGTTACAGACACCATTCGGCTGCAGCAGTGCAAACCAACGAAGGCCCACTTGTTTGATCTTGACGCGCACAGTGCACTGGATGTTTAAGAATGTTATTGTCTGCGGCACACAGAGATTACTATTACCTGGATGTGATGGAATTGTGCGGTCCTGCGCGATAAGTCATCAAGGGGAAATAATCTTAAATGTGCAAGAAATCAAAGTTCGCCTCCGACTCTACCTTTGGCGTACTATCATTGAAGGTGCATTTATTTAGCCCTATTACTCACCATAATTACTGTTATTCTACGCATCAGTTAGAGATGGGAAACACTTCAGCTTATGGGCCACAACACGATGCAGTTACAGAGTCGCCAACGAGATAAAAACAAAACAGTGCAAAACGGTTGATATTATGCTAGTTTTTATTAGGCATCGGTAGTGAGATCGGGATTAGAAGGGGATGCGCAACGGAACTCACAACACAATTGCCACTGTGGTTAGCTCTTTGTCATGCACCTCGTCTTTCGTGCCCCAACCCGGAATTCGTGAGACGCTAACCCAGTTCGTTAGAAGTGGGCACCTTCATTCCTCCCGACCATTCCTTCGGTTGACCTCCCTTCCTCTTCGTCTAACCAGTTCCCGGTCGCGCAAACGACGCGGAAGTCGCTGTGCTGGCATGCGCAGCACGTGACCCGGTGATCGGAGCCTGGTGCATGAAATAATGGTGCTGAACGGTTCAGTCGCTCTTCCTGCGCCAAATACGCAACGCCAAACACGCCCATTGCTCACCCGATGTTCGTAGCAGACATGATCTAAACTGCGAGCCCAGTGCTCGAAATAGCAGAGGTTTGCTTCAAACCAAATTGTAGTCTCAATTGAGGTTACGTGCCGGAATTCAGGCACACGACGGGTACACCAAGACACAGTAATGCAAAAATAGCGGTTGTCGAACGTAACAACCCTGTTTAAGCCTGTCGATCTGATGGGTCAGGTTTCGTAATCGTACAAGTGGATTGAACGGACGGTTACATTGTAAACTCTGCTCCTTAGAGTAAGTGTGATGTCTGACCGGCACCAGAGGTGACAGGCGGGTGCGTTGGTTTGTTTGTGTGCTTGCGAGCTTGTCATATTCGTGCTTGTCAACCACACGGGAGCTCGATATAAATCCTGTGGCAATCTTCCTGTCAATTGCATTATTGAGTCCCAGAACATTTGCCTCTTCTTTTGGATCGCAATTTACCACATCTACTCTCTTGGGACGTTGTCATTTCCGCAGACCGATTCACACGAAACTAAAAGCTTTTGGTCCACGAATTGACGACCTCCTCGACAGCGACTTACAGAATAGCTGTGAGCACTTTACAGAATCCGCTTATGCAACCGTGCAGCAAGCCTTTGAGTAAGTCACCTGTTGTTCAGACTACACTTTGCCATCCACAATCATTTGCGCAGTTACTTGCCTTGTTGCAATTCCTGTTCGGTTTTACCATGAACTTCAACATCGGCAATCTCGTTCCACTGTTCATCATTAGCTGCACACTGTCCCTTGTAAGTGAACACAGCCCTTAGTGTAATAAATCGGAGCATTTCAGATGAATCTTCTCATGTATTGTTTAAGTGTGGCCTCTAGATTCATTCTCCGTTCGGAATCCACCTCACAGTCATTGTGCAGCATCTGTAGGCCACACAGTGGTTGCCTCTCTTCTGTCTAGGTATGCAACTTTGGAGCAACCGTCCATAGCAAGCGGACCCCTAGTTTTCACTCGGTAATTGTGCTTACTATATTCCCATGGCTATCGTAAGTAGTATTTTCACTTCCTTGCGTACTCGATCTCTGCTGTCCTAATTTCCTTCTTTTCCAGGCTACTAGGTAGCACCCAGACAACCTTCGCCCAACTCCAAATGCATTACGTATCCGCGATTCATAGACGTTCGCGTTCCATTGTGCAATCTTATTCGACGCTAGGCGAGGAGGACACCGACCACTCTGAAGCCACGGCGTCCACTTATCAGGAGCTTTGTTCTGTGAGTCGGTTGCTTGGTTAGATTAACTGTTTCCAAAAATTTATCACAAACCGCACATTGTCTTTTCTAACCGTTTTTATCCCATGTGTTCATGCTACACCAGTTTTTTCTGGCTAACAAGGTTCACAGTTATGTCATCTGATTGATTCCTTGTATGATGCCATGGTTTGTGGATCGTCGTGCTCCGTTGAATTACGCTTGGCAACCCTTCCAATGTGTATTCAGCGCCGATCATGTAAGGCCGGACAAACACGATCTCAACATCTCACTGAATACCAAAGTTCACCGATTATTCAATTTGATCGGCGCAGCACCCGAGCAACAAGGTATGTACTTCGTGGCTGGAGAGCGCAGCTGCTCCTAAATAATGTGTTAATAGTCACTCGCTTGAGTAAAGCTGGGGAGCTGGACGTAGGCATGCGGGCCAATCAGAGGCTGCAAATGCAAATGAGTCAGACGTGTGTGGTATCGGATAGTCGCTTGAGCGAAAGAAAGTTAGCAACATATGGCAAATCGGCCAATCAGGTGTACGCATCGACGAGCCAGAGAGACGAATCGCGGTTCACTCAGTAGCGGATCGGTTTAGCCGGAACACCAACATGCAGAAGAGGTAGGCACAAAGGACCAGACAGACAAAGCGGAGCTGCCGTACGCAACCGTGGCTCAAGCCGAGTGAATGAAGACGGAGCAGAAGCCAAGGGAGACAAGTCGTGCGCGCGATCGATGGACGCAAAGTAACGCGAAAGACGCAGTGGAAGCGAAAGCGGCCAATGTATAGGCAATGCCATGCAGTATTAAATGATACCCTGATTTTTCAATAACAGATTCTGATCGTTGCCCATACTTTCTTTTAACTCTCAATGCGCTACACGACAAGTGGTTTATCACGGTCCGCCATACTTCTGTCACTTGTTGGTTAATATTATGCAAAAGCTTGCCTGTATACGGCCATTGTCGCAACTGTACACTCATTCTCTATAAAGCTTGGGTCAGTCCCTCAATATGGCTCACTGGGGCTTGTGGGGGCGATATCCTGACAGATCAATAATCGGATGCTCTTACCCTGCCACACTTTCATGTCCTAGAGGCCTCGTAGCAACCTCTGGTTAGGAGTATGCTTATATCCTTCCTTTAGCTGAGAGCCACGACATATCCTCGTGAATCCACTGACTCGGCGCATATCTCGCTGCATTTCGGGAATACATTTTATCTTAGATTGACTCAGGATTCATAACGTTCTCCTGTTCAAGTATCGACGCCTTAACAGTACATCAGTCCAACATGACAATCACATTTATAAATAATTTCATATTGTCTTGGCCGTCACGCAGTTCGGGCAACAAGGTCACCATACCTGCTGCATAGCGTGAGGTAAACAAACGATAACACGGTAATTCTGGCGCCCCCGCTCTTTCTTTTTTTCTTTTCCGTCCACATTCTCCTTCCCCAGTCATCATTTCACCTGACCCACCCTACCTGTCCCAACTACTCGCTCCAGCGTCTGCCGGGCGTAACCGTTTGCTTCCTCTGAAAGCACTCAAGATCTGATGCTGGAACATACCCACACTGCTGGACCGGAGTACGTATGAGCATCCCGAGCGATGCACGGCACTATTCGCCATAGAGTTTGGTCGCTGCGGCATTTAGTATTGACGCACTCAGCGAGGATCGGCTGACTGACTAGCGCAAGCTGCATGAGACTGATGCTGGGTACACGTTCTACTGGGTGGGAAATGCCACCACAGCACCACGTGAACCTTTGGTCAGATTTGCACTATCAGACCGCCTAAATGGCGAGCTAGTGGGAGAGCCGACTCTCATCAGCCCATTCTTGATGACACTTTGCCTGCGACTTGGAAGAGGTAAGTATGCCGCTTTTATTAACATGTATGGTCCTACTGTGTGTTATCCTATTGACACGAGGGATCAGTTTTACCCTCACTTGATCTCCGTGAATCGGTATGGGCTGACGAGCGACCGGCCGATCCTAGTAAATGATTTCAACGCGCGTTGTGTATGATGCCGCAGTGTGGACAGATGTAATCGGTCCGTATGGTACTGGCACATCCAATCGGATAGGTGACCGGATGCTCTCATTATGTGCCATTCACTGCCTGACGATCACAAACAGTTTGCACTGGGTGCGAGCAATATTCCTACCTGGGCACCCACGAAGTGGTCACGCTCATCTGTTCGACTATGTCATCGTACGCTGTGTAACATGCATCGAGTGTGCATGACACCTGTACTGCGTGGAGCTGAGTGTGGCACTGATCACAAGTTGGCACGTACCAAATTGTGCATATATTTTCGTAAACCTATGTATTGCTTACCTGTCGTGAATCGGCGTCAATTTAGTGTTCATTTCCTAAGTAATACGGAGAAGAGGAAGGAACTGGAGTATACCATGTCGACTGCATCGCGTCAGTCGGCGACCTGTGGTGCCACATCCTTGTATAGGTGACAGTTGCGGCCGAGGAAATCATCAGGCGCGCAAACTGTAGGCGGCCCGATTGGTTTATTGGAAACAGTGCGATCATTGTCGTGTCGTAGAATGATGCAGGATTCACTGCATATGTCGCGGATCCTGCTGATTTCGGGAAGGCGTCGTTTTCGCAAACTTCAACGGCCATTGACTCGAGAGATCTGTCACACCAAAAATGCATGGTGGGCGGAGAAGGTGAAGCAGATGGAATGCTACGCCGAACCCTGCCACCATAAAGAACTCTTTGAATCCTTGTAGGCGATGTATGGACTCACGTTGCAGCGGCTGTGGGCGTTGGTGAGTGCTACTTCAGGCGCAGTCTCCACACAGACTGAAGACATAATGCAGATCTGGCGAGCGCTTTTTAATTGTCTCTTGAACAACCGTTCGATAATTGATTGGGCTATGTTGCACGGGTTGCAACAGCAAAATATGTAGGTTTGGCTTGCCGACAGACCGACACTATGTGAGACTCAGACAGCATTAGCTCAGCTGCGAAATGGCAAGTGCGCCGGAGCCGAAGGTATACCGCCAAAAGTGTTGAAACACGGCTGACCCGCTTTGATGAATGCGCTGCACCACTTGGTGCAACATGTGTGGTTTGAAGAAGAGTTGTCATCCGATCTGAAAGATGCCCTTATACAAGAACAAAGGGAGCAAGCAATGTGCTACGATTTATCGTGGTATCCGAGTTGTGCAGGGAAGGTGATCCCTCAAATCCTGCTCAACCGCCTTGTCACTCAGGTCGTTGAATCAAACTTGCCGGAAGAGCAATGCGAATTCTCCTCGGGCCGCACCACCGTGGATATGGTGTTGGCGACACGACAGTTGCAGGAGAAATGCCTATAGCGACACCAGCCATTGTACTTACTATTTGTTGACTTCACCAAGGCATTCGACACGGTGAACCTCAAGGCACTATGGCTGGTGTTGGGTAATTTTGGTAGTCCACGTTTGTAAATTTGATTGAGTTTCTGCGCAATGGTTTGCGGGCGAGCATGCAGCCGTGTGAATAAATCTCGGATGACTTTGCTATTGTCTCTGTTGTGAACTAAAGCTGTGTCTTAGCCCTTACTCTGTTTAATATTTACCTTGTTGCAATGATGTCTTGGGCTTTTGTTGCTGATTGTGACTACGGTGTCCGTATGCAGCACCGTATTGATGGCGGGTTGCTGAACATCCGTCGTTTCGGTGCGAGGACCCGATGGCGTGGGACATCTATCCGTATGTTGCCTTTTGGCAACGACTTTGCGTAGTTTGCCTACAACGCGCATGAGTTGTAGTGCATGACAACGGTTCTCGCTTTGACGGAGGCCAAATTCAAACTCACCATCATCACAAGTAAGCTTTTTTATCTTTTCCAGCTTTCAGCAGCAATAAACTCCGTGAACTTGCCACAAATCCAGATTGGCATCGACGTTTTGGTAACCAACACCCACTTTTGCTACCTTGGGAACGTACTGTCTACCGACCTCCAGATTACGAGCGAGCTGCGCATCCGCATACCGAGGGCGGATACTGCATTTGGAAAGCTGGCAAAGTGTGTGTGGGGGAATCACCGGTTTAACGTTAGGATGAACCTGATGGTGTACCGGTCAATTGTACTGTTTCTTTCTCTATACGGTGACGAAACTTGGACACTGTACCGGAAGGACGTCAGATATCTGCGGTTCTTTCATTAACAATGATTGCGTCGGATTCTGTGTATCGCTTAGTGTGATAGAGTTGCGGACATGGAGGTGCTCTGCTGCAGTAGCATGTATGCAGTGGACTGCATAATTCTGCTGTGGCACTTGCGGTGGCTGGCATCTGCCCGTCCCATGGATTTATCGTGGACGCCGAAGCAGCTGCTGTATGGTCAACTTAGTGCAGGGAGGCGAAACGTAGGGAAACCGGAGCTACGCTAGCAGGACATGATCAAGGTGAGTTTGTCACTAACTAATGTTTACTTTAGGTGTTGGCAGGCAATGGCAGTAAATTGTAACCAAGGACGCGTCCATATCCAAAATGTGGTTGCGCAGGTGCGCGCGAATGTATTGCAGCATAAGAAAGCGAAACGTTGATTGAGGAAGCAACATGCCGGTGGGGTCTAGTCCAACGACGTCAGGTACCTGGTGCTGTATCGCATGCGGTCGCGATTGCCTCAGCCAAGATGGTCTGGTAAGTCACTAGCACAGGTACGCTGGACTGATGTTAAAGAGGTGACGAGTCAGCTGCTTTGGTAATCATCATCAGCGCAACTCTTGGTAAGTACATTTTTTTCCGATTCAATGCCACTTACTAACACAGGTCAATAATGCGACCGATATGGCACTTATGCAACATAATCGCTGCCGTCGGTCTGTATCTTTGCATGCGTCTTGGTTTTCTCGCATTTCAGGTGTTGCCTGTTGATTGATATGCTTGTTGTGGCTGTGCTTGATGTGAATGTTGATTACTGCTGTCGATTACTGCTTCCAGGGACTGGGTGTCGTTTCTGGGGGACGTAGTACACCGTACTCACGGCCATGCTAGGCTCAAAGAGTGGTTCCATCCAATGTGGATCCAACTACGACCCAGCCACCCCTTATGTACATCTGATACGCATGATTCCCCCATAAATATACAGGCATGCTGCTGCTGTGTATGTTGAAAATGTGTGGGTCGCTTCCCATCCGCATGTCTCGCGGTCTTATTCCTTCGGGTTTAGGCTGTGTATGTGGTGGGTGGTCGTAAGCCACCCATGATCCCTCTGTAGTCGCAGGCGTCCTGTGACTGTCTTCACGGAGCCCGCAGTGACAGGCAGAGTCGAATTACGCCAACAATATTCCCGCGTATTGTCTTTTTTGTTACTTCAGGCATTTACAACTGTGAAGCAAAATTATAAAACCGATCTGCCAGTGAACGCTAGGCCTGAATTAGACGAACCACGTGTTCCGTATCACCCATCGATTCAGCACGGCGCGCCATCTATCCGTTTCTTAGTTTATCGGACCAGGTCGCTCACACAGAACACAAGTGAGGGCAACGGTGACAAACCCTGGTGCCTGTCTTGTTTAAGATGAGCAGGTCTCATCAGAACATGTTCGTGACCAAGGTAAGATCAAGGCTTGCACTAGCGTCCGTTGTTTTCACAGTTCTCGCTTCAAAACCTTGATTGCCATGGCGTCGGTCGTGTTTAACTGGTTTTCACATAGCTTGCTATGACGACATTCCTCGAAGAAAATCCCTTTCAAAATGACTAATCAGGAAGCATCATTTGTCCACAAAACCGCGTAGTCGGCTTTCTTCTTGTCCTTAAACTTCATCTCCTTTTTTAACAAACTGTCATACTACAAGATTCAGCCTTCATCCCGCTTCGGGTTCTACATTTTTCCGATCCTGTGTATGCACGGTTAACAAGTGACGTCCGTTATGCTGATTCAGCTGTTCTGTGTATATGCAAACCTCAAATAGGAGGATGTTTCGTGATACAAGGCGTTTATGTTTAGTAACCAGGAAACATACAATTCCTCATCCTTGCCACTTGTGGATCGTGGCACTGTGCCATTTCGTTGTAACGAGATGTCTGCGTTTTGGATAAATGATTGCACGAAACCTATATTTACAGATTATCAATGTAATACTCAGATTTGTCAGCGAAGTGGATGTACGAAGCACGCGTCGGCGTTTGAGTACAGTGCAGTATTAGCCTGATGGTGTTTGTTAACACTTTCTCTAAAGCACCAACTGTGATCCCGTGATATTCCTGCAAAATGCTCTGCTACAATTCCTCAAGAGAGTCCGATTTCGTCTTGTAAACTCGCTGTTTCAAATAACCCCAGAGGAAGAAGTCCAATGGGTACAAGCACGTCAATAGCCTACGAAAGGTGAGGCAAGAATTTCCTCCACTCATGATGGCTGATGGCCCAACAAGAACGGATATGGAAGCAGAAAACGCGCTGCGGATGCAATATGCCTCCACGTTTCAGAGAGTCTTGCCACCAAGCGATCTTCCAACCTTGGTCGTCTCCTCGTCAGGACTAACCCACATCACTTTTACCGCGGAGGCTTTATTGCAAAAGCTGACGTCTCTACGCAAACACAGCTCGCCGGGTGTTGACACCATTCGTCCAGATGCACTGGAGCCAGCAGCAAGCCAACTGGCATGAACTTTAGATCAGTTTTTTGGCGCTGCTTAGATCAGAATCAAGTTCCCGTCATGTGGAAGCTTGGGATAATAACCCCGATTCACAAAGGTGGAAGCAGAACTGATCCCTCCAACTACCGCCCAGTATCCCTTCTTCCTATACTCTCCACGGTCATGAAACTCAAAGGTGCCGATGCACTGGTGAGCTATCTGGAAAACTGTAACATCATCACGCCTGAGCAGCACGGTTTCCGTCGACAGCGGTCATGTACAACAAGTTTACTAATCGCACGCAGTAGTTGAACCGAGTCATCTGATTCTTGGGAAGTCCTTGGTGTGATCTGCCTGGATTTTTCAAAGGCTTTCGATCGTCTAGACCATCGGATACTACACTCCAAGCTCCAGCATTACGGCATCAGCGACTGTCTTTTAGCTAGATTGCCAACTTTCTACTTCGATGGCAATTAGTGGCCAGAGTTTGGAGCTCTTTATCGGACCCCATAGAAGTCGATTGTGGTGTGCCGCAAGGCTCAGTTCTAGGTCCACGTTTGTTTTTGGTGTTTATTAATGACCTTGCACAGGGAATCGCTTCAAACTTCCTAATGTTTGCTGACGATATCAGGATTTGGCGCAGAATCCAGGTGAACACCGACCAGCAATGGCTTCAGAGTGACCTAGAAACGGTTAACTCAAAATTTACTGCATTTCAACGTCAGTAAATGCAAGGTGCGTTCCATCCGACATCAGAGCAGCTACTCATACCGGCTCGGAACGAGTATACTACAACAATCAACTCTCGAAGGTGACTTGGTTGTCCTGGTTCAAGATGACTTGAGTTGCTCCAGACAATCCGAAAAGGCCTCGAAGACTGGAAACCAACACGTCGAGCTGTTGCGACGGGCGTTTGGACAAATAAAGAGCTCCATATTTCGACAAATGCGCAGTGTGTATGTTCATCCCCATGTCGAGTACGCAATTCAAGCCTGGCATCCATAGCTGAAACACTACCTTAATGCACAGGAGCAGCCACAACGTCGGGCATCTAAGAACATAATTGGAATACGCAATCTTTCATAACAGGAGAGGCTGCAACAATTGAGGGTATTCAGTGGAAACTGTTGCAGACTATGAGGCGACCTGATTACTGCATACTTGCTTCTGCGAGACCCACATCATTTGTGCCCCCTTTACTGCGATTCAGCACCAATGCAACCCTGAGGGGCCACTCATTGAAACTCGCTGTACAGTATAGCCGCCTGAAGTGCCGCAGAAATTTCTTTCCCACTCGTGTCTGTCACCTGTGGAATGTTCTCCCAGAATCGGTCGTCTCTGCATCGACACTAGTAGTATTTAAAAGACGGCTGGATGACGCATACATCCACTTGCACTTTGTCACAGCGCTACGTCTCCATCCTACACCTGGAGTTTACTGTGGAATTATTTGACTTTAACTGCGGTTGCTGTGAATCTAGGCGGATTGCAGAACTACAGCGGAGCAAACGGTAAGTCCTTCTTTTCATATTTGAAGTATTAACTTTCACTATAATTATTATTATTGTTATTTCGATATCCCCACCAACTATCCAATGGGACTTGTAAAGCAACGCTTCATAACCGTATAAATTCATGGTAATCACACGCTGATTAGCAGGCACGTAACGCGATTCGCATTGAGGGTAACTTGGTGACAGCGGTATATGCTCGTGATCCATCACCCAGCCAGTGATCCGATAAACAAATGGAAAGAATTTCATCACTTCACCTAGTCAGCCTGACTGCTGCTGCTGCTGCTGTGCGTGTGTGTGTGTGTGTGCATTTTGTGGCCAGCCTCGCCCTACTCTGGTGAGGTCAGCGCTCGTTGCCCTCACACAGTCCTCCGTTAGTGGTTTGCCTTTTAGTCCGCAGTCATATCGGAGTCAGGTTATCGTGTAGTTTGGATAATGAGGTCGGCTGAGTCTCCGTGTCAGAGTTGCCGTCGACGATGCAGTTTGCAGTCGAGTCTCCACTTCACATGCGGTCCGACAAAAGGGCAGAGGGACAACTGTGACAGTTTACGCGCGGTCTCATGGAGACTTACGCTCCTATACAGCGTGCCGATTGGACATCTTCAGTTTAGAGAGAACGCGTCGGGTTTCCTTCAGGCGTTCATTGATGGACCTATATCCTCAGACTATCTGTTGACTAGATTTTCTTAATCTGGATAAAAGTACCCTACTTTATCTGATTTTCTCAGTTCTGTTGTTCTGCTGCAGATTTTGTGTAAATTTTACGTGTTTATTCTCCTTCAAATTCTTTGTTGATTGATATCCCCAGTGTGAATGTTGATAAGGTGCCTACCTGTCTAACATCCCATCGCCTCGATTTCTGTCTCCAGGAAACTGTGAGAGGGGCGGGATGCATGGTCCTCATGGCCGCAAGCGTCCTGTTGCTGCTTCGTGGAGGCCGCAATACAGGCAAATCCGGAACCGGATGTGACCAACCATGCTTGGAATGGATCGAGGTTATAAGTTGAAAGAAGTTAGGATACAATCGGTTGGCGCATTTTTTCTGGCAACGTTTCGCTTCTAACACGCAAGCTTCATCGGGCTAGATGAGTCAGTATGCAATTGTAGCGCCATGATAATTCACCTTACCTGACGAAGCATTTATGTCAAAAAGGAAACGTTGTCCAACGAATACGTCAACCGACTGTTCCCAAACCTGAAACCAGCGCTTTCTTGATGCGACTTCACACTAGCTCAATGTCAGACAGCCTTCCATGCATTCGGAAATATATACGGGAGGGCCTAGTTCTGCGAGCTAAAGCTGTCCTCTGCAAGTTTCGTGACTTGCATGCCAGTGAAAGATGTACCGCTCTATATCCTTTCCGCTTGCAAGTCACGAACTTCTGCCGCCGTCACTCATGTTCTGGTGACTTAAGCCGCCGGTGGATCCTGAAAATGCGCACTACCGACAAGTCTCAATGGGACAGAACGGTCGTCCAGTGCTTTTCCCGACTGCGGGGTACTGCGGAACGCCATGAGTAAATTCGTACTTTGCCTCATCTTGTCTTGTTTTTTTGGAGTGGTAGTTTTTTAATCATATTTCTTTCGTCGCATCAAATGCAACGCGTTTCACGGTCTCGAAATCCATCGTGCTTTATAAATCCCTCTTGCTCTAGTTCCTCTTCTGTTCATCATCGCTCAGAGCATTTGATTGGCACATGATCAAACTGATGTCCATCCGTTCTCCCTTTCAGCATCTCTCAGCACACTCCCTCCCCGATTGTCTGTCCTCCGTGTGTCAGAGTATGTGGCTCATCTTGTTGTGCTATCACCGGACCACACAATGGCACAGACAACGTGCATGCGGACAAATGGTTTGCCATGTGAGTCATTTTTTGGACACATACATGTATATTAAATTCTGTTGTATCACCCTTCACTTGCTTCCGTATCTAATGTACCCTACTTGAGGAGTAAAGGCGATCTGTACTCTGACGTGCAGCTGTTCTCCGCAGTCTGTTTCCCTTAACTTTCTAATACTTAGGACCTCTTTTCTTGTTGTACATGCTAATTTTCGACGCCTACTGGCCACATACGTCTCTTCATCTTACTTGTGATACCTTTCTTCCACTTTCTACTGGTTTTCATCTTATTGTTGCTCTTTCTTCCGCTCTTCTTAGCCACTCAATCGACGGTTACATGCACTGTTACTGCTCGAGGTGCCTTTGTACCCATCCGGTTTTCCACTCGATTTTCAATCTGCCGCCTTTTCGATGCGACTTTGACTAACTATGTGGGCGACTGTCTGGTCTGCCCTAAACCCTGATCAATTTTCTTAACTCCAAGTCCTGCGAGTGTGTAAATCACAAAATCACTTGGACCGTTGCACCCTTCCACGATCAAAACCAAGTAGATCGACGCACCAAATCTGAAGCTAACCACTCATCACACATACTCGTATGGACAGCACCTCCTATCACATCCATAACAACAAGTGGTAGGAAGAATACAATCAGTACACTGGTACTTCATACCGACTCTTCCCTACGACCCGACCACCAACAGTCGCGTGCGGGTAATGGGTATTACTACGTCACTCGAGCTTACTTAGGCCCGAACCGACAATCTGTGGCTTACTTATCAGGTGTCTGATCACTATTTGACACTTCAATTACTGTCGATAACCTTGCACATTAAATGCAACACGTGTGCGGCTGGCCCCTAAATCTCCGTTCCCTATTCCTTTTCGAGCTAAACTGCTCCCATTGCGCTTGTCTCCCTACCGCTTCGAACGACGCTCATGGAATGATTTATGCGCTGGCAGAGTTGCCACACCCGATTCTTCAAGCCCGCATTGAAAATCTCGCCTTGTTCGGGGACGAAGCGTCCTCAAACGAAGCGCGCACTTCAGAGAACAACCCAACACCATCACCATACACAACCACAGCTACGAAATCTTTCAATACTTTCCGATTAGCGATCCCTCCCGGATTCACGGCTCAGTCATACGAAGCATATTTACGGGCGAAGGATGTCTGTTCGAAAAATTCATGTAAAACGGACACAATTAGGCATCAAAGTTTAGTTTCGTAGTATAATGGGTTTAATGAATTACCACTACGTTCAATGACAGCACCTGGAGTGCAGAACTATCCGCTTAGTCGGATAGTAACGAAATCAGATGTAGCATATTTAGAGAGCGTAACAAACGAGAGGGCAGCGATTTGGAGGAATAAATGGCGGAATTGGAATAGTAAAATTCACCAACAAATGCGTGTCCACCCATCCTCATGAAGTCGGATTGACTGACACTCCGGCGAGACACCGCGCGTGTGATACAGCGCTTTGGATGTGAAAAGCAACTACCCAAGGTCATCGTAGCCACGGGAGGACGTGTAGGTGGCGCGTGTACCGTAAGAGGTGGAGGCATGTAGCTTGGGCGTGCCATTTCTGAAAATAGACAGCTAGTGGACATGCGTCTGTGTTGCTCCATCGTAATTACTTCGGGCATGTGCGCAGAGTCACGTTACTGATTCCTGAGCGTCTGCTGTATATTACAGCTACTCCATAGACTGGCTATTCGGGTACGATGCGCTCACTGTGTCTGAAATCCGCAAAGTAGTTGTCCAGGAATAGCTTGAAATCTAACACCGATTTCGCCTCTACTATTTTCTCGGGCGAACTGCTCCAACATTTCACCACTCGCCTCTCGAAGTAAAGAAGGGGAGCTATCCGCTCTAGGTCCGGTACCACTAGCTTGCACCGGTGCCCCCGAGTGCTGCTTTACACACGCACGTGAAGCAGTGGCCTCAGTATGTGCAAATGACCCAGATGCAAAATCCGGTGTGTCATAGTGAGGTCCACTCGAAACCGTTGATACTACAGGATGTACAGCTCGAATCGTCCGCATCAGTCTTCGTACGACATACCCCGTAAATTGAGGATGGGTCTGGTAGCTACATGCTAAACCCGTTCTATTCCGAGTTACGTAATTAACCGACTCTAAATTGGCCAAAAATGTGCTGTGCGGTTCGGTACAGCAACGATTGTCTGCTGCTAACGAGCCATTGAATGATGAAAAATAAATAACAAGTGCTAAATGCTTGCATTCAAATGCGTATGTATATAGTCATAGATTTTCATTATAATGTTCTTCCAATGTTAAATTTACTTTATTTATAACATCATTTTGGCTCTTATCTTTTCAGTAATGCGTTTCCTTTATTTTAACTTTATTTATTTCATCACTGCCTTCATTCCTGCTATATATCCATCATTGAAAGTTCAGCTGATTCTGAGAACGCTTACTTCAAAACGTTTCCCGCCAATCCGTTAGTTACTGGTAACCGTTCTAGTCTTTGCACTTCGCCACGAGTGATCGAACTCCGTACTCTATAGTTAGGTTTATGATGAGAGAGAGGAGACGAGAAGCAATCTCTTCAGACGAAGTACCGAAGCTTTGATTAATCACACAAAACATGTGATGTACGTTTCCGTATAGCTTGTTCGTGTCGCGTTTTGAAATTAACAACAATCCTAGATGCGTGACAATCTTATCCCTCTTCGCCTTTCGAGACGAGCAAGCCAAGAAAGTCTCCCTTGTCTGTTCCCGGTTCGACTGGTGGGTTACAGTGTGTGGCGTCTACCATGTAATCCGGAGATCACTGGTTCAAATCCGCTTAGGTGCTGCTGGGCGACCTCGCAGTATTCCTAGCTCGCGCGCCACCAGTGTTGGTCGCTTGGCAGCGATGCGTCGGTACGGCGTATTGCTGATGCCGTACTGTTGTCTTTGTTATTTGTTTTGGAACTAGTATATTCTCAACTAAGTGAGGCACGGCCCAGCTAAGCTGGTCCGATCATAGGTGCAAAAGAAATGCAGAATGGTTTTACAAAATTGCTGTACAAAAACACTTGTGGTTCCAATTCCATTGATTTTTGCGCCATTCATTTCGTTTCAAAATTCGTCGGAATCCACAACAATTGCAAAACCTTCAGATACGTTTAGGCGGATGGTTTGGAAGAGAAAACAGAATAACAAAGCTTTAGAAGGCGAATGACAATATATACATGGAAAATGTAAGTTAAGTATTTATAACATTGGTATATAACAATAATTTATAACTAGTGAAAGTGTGTGAATAGCCAAGATAACACGACAGACGGTAAAACTGAGAACTTCCTCCATAATTAAACTAATCAATTAGAACTAACGACAAGAGGTAAGCGGTGGTAACATAGGGCAAGTGAAATTACGTAAATAAATTTGGTAGGTTAGTTGCGATCATCAACAATTCATCTTTTCAGTGGGTTCATGTCTTGCAAGCACTCATGTCTTTCACCTAGATGTGTAATAGAGAGGAATCACCGTATGATGGCTAGGGAATAGGCTTGCTTATCCAACTCACCAATATGCGTCTGTTTTTCAAATGCCATCAGTGGGTCTTCAAACTAAGTAAGAGCACAGTGAGAAGCTGTTTAGATGAAGAAAAAATCAAAGATAAATCCCATCTATCCAACTCATACGTCACCAACGTGCCATCGATCTGAGAAACACGAAGAATATAACAGTATAGACTAAGTGAAAATCAAAGATAGATCTCATTTATCTGACCTATTGATGTACCAATATTTTCATAGGCCATCAATTTCAGTAATTTCGAACAAAGTAGGAGGAAGGAATGAGAGACAGAGATGTTATCTTGCAAAACATACTCATAAGGGAACACTCACGCCGTGCCGACCAGCCATTCTGTCCGTCTTTATCAGTACTTCTGTGTTGCGAATTCCGCAAGTATTATCAGGCCGTTCCCGTACACCCATTCGTGTGTGTAACTAACGCGAAACAGTTCTTTAACTTTATTAATAGTTAAGTATTCTTTTAGTTGCATTTTAAATGTTCGAAGCGGAAATGTACTTCTAATGGCCTGAGGTAATCTATTCCATTGCGTGGGATATTTACGTGTAAAGGTATTGTACTGTAGAGGTGCACGGCAACGAGGTAACTTGATAACATACTATTTGTTTCTTAGGTATTACGGTGCAGATTCTTGGAATACCGGCCGATAGTAACTAGTGTATGTCATTCGGTAGACAGTTTTGAATAATAGACGCAAATTCAGCCTTAATCTTCGAAGCCATAGCGGTTTGATTTTTACCAACTGGTACCTATCTTTATGATTGAGCTTAGAGGTGTAGCCCACTATTCTTTTCTTAATAAACTTCTGTGTAGCTTCGACTGCACTCGTGTCTCATCTTTTATCGCTTCTAAAAGTGTTGGCATAATGTTCTAATAATAGTCTGGCGTGCACTTTGAATGACAGGAGCTTAACATCACTTGTTATGAGCAAGCGGCCTATCACTCCGGCGAATACTTCGGCGGTAGTGTTCCAGGACATGGTGCATTTTAGTCTGGCAAGCGTTCTACATATAAAAGCCACATATGCCCGTTAAATAACACTGAGACGTGGCGGATGTGACTCGCCACTGAACAAAGTCACTGCCTCTTGCTTCACTCCAGTGGAACATTGTATTCCAGCTGCCAGCTGCTGTTACTCTGAAGAAGATTGGGTCCGCGTTTGGTATCTTACCAAGCGAATGGCATATAAACCGATGAATCGGTCACCGGCTCGCAATGGGTGCCATTCCCTGAATTCGCCTCGCTGACTTGCGGGTAGGCTATTGAACCAAAGACTCGGGATCGTGTCCCCTAAGTCAACACCCTCAATGTCCGGACGCTTATGCAGATTTGGCAACAGTCCGGCCTTGCAGGTACTCTGTGTTCCCTCGCCATTGATATATGCTACCTTTTCGAAACGCGATTGCAAGACTCAAGTACTCTGCTCAAGTTGCATTCTCCGACCAACCAGGAAGCCACATACCAGTTACGTTTATCTGGCGACACAGAAGCTGCTTCCGCTAGCATGGCCGATGTTGGCTGGCGTTAAACACAAAACTGAGGCCGCACTCCTTGATTGGTTCCCAGTTAACAGCAGTACACCTCCAAATCTCATGCAGAATTAACAGACATCTCGCTGTAAAGCGCGATCTGTTTGCAGTTTCTGCTTACGTGCCAGTTGATTGTGGCGCTGACCTGAACAAAGATCTTTTTTACTACCATCTTTACCAGCTATTACGCAAAGCCGCCAAGTCAGACGTCATTGTCTTCGCCGTTGCCTTCAACGCACGTGTCGGTCGTCTATCACCAGGTAAATATTACCTAGGTGGTCATCATGCACTAAGAGTCTTTCAGATAACGGAACCAGGCTTTTTTTATTTGTGCGAAGACTACAGCCTTTTTCTCGCAAGCACAAATTTCATACACTTGAGGTGACACTCTGCCACCTGGCGTCCTCCTTCACCATCATAAGCGAGGTCCCAAATAGATGAGATTGCAATCAGTTTCAGATGGCGTGGTAGAATACAAGACTACAGGTCATTTTAGTCCATCTATCTCGATTTAGATCATGCACTGGTCTGTGCCAACATTTGCATGTGCTTCGGCGAAAATCAGCAACGGGCTTTGTAAGCTTGATACGAACAGGTAGCTGGTCAGTCGGCTCAGCTAGACTCTCAGCTATCACTGGCAAGTACACTAGTCTGTGTCCTTCCCACTGATATTGAACACCACTGGCAGCTTTTACAGCAAGCAATGCTGACTTCAGGTCAATCAGTTTGTGGGTTATCTCATCACCCGTTGGATGGTTGGATATCGGCTCGCTTCCTGGCACTGTTCGACTGCCGCCGAACTCTCAATAAACCTAGACCTGCACGAAGTTCGCTGTATTATCAGCAGACAACTCAAACGAACCCTTCGCAGGGATCAGGAAGTTTGCTTTTCCCAGCACACCTTGGTGTGGGAGACTGCCGCCCTCACTGGAAACACCCGTAAGCTGTTTCAGCTCATTCGGACCACTCGACACAGGAGATCTGATATCAGCGAAGTCATCTGTGGAGGGGACGAGTGACAAATCACTAGTTTACAGAAACGCATACACAGGTGGGTTGAGAACTTCCAGTCTCAGTTCAGTTGTTCCTTTCAACCCACCTTTACGCATGCCATGGTCAGTGCCACTCGAACTACCAACAGAAGCGGAGATTTGTTTTGACATTCATCACTTGAAGCGCTTCAAGACGACTATTTTAGTTGAACTTCCCCAAAAGTTGTTCAAATACGGCGGTAGAGCTGTCATAAACCAACTAACTTCCCTGTTTCTGATGATATGGCAGGAAGAATGGGTCCCCTCTTTCTGGGGAGACTCAATACTTATTTCAATCTTCAGGAAAGGTTCTCACATTTCGTGTGCCAATTACTAGGGCATTCGTCTGATATCTGTTGCCTCCATGCTACTAACACCAATCATGCTCCGCAGGTTATTCCTTACTCGTGAGTCACACTACCGGGAGGAGTAGACTGGTTTTCGTCCCGGTCGAGAATACGTGGATCAAATTTTCACTCTTCACCAACACCTGGAGCATCTTCACCAGTACCGCAGGCCCACCATCTCACTTTTCTGGATACTAGGGCTGCGTTCGACTCGGTAGATCAACGTGCTTTATGGAACTGCCTGTTGAAGAATGGTTCCGGAAAACTACGTCGCCATACTTGACGCGCTATACCTCCGCACTTCAGGACGAGTGAGAGCCCATGACACGCTTTCCTCGCTCTTCTATGTCACCAGTGGCGTGCGACAAGGATGCCCAATGTCACCGTTTCTGTTCAACTTTACGATCGATGATGTCCTTTTGGGAGCTTTAGAGGGCATACAGAACTTCGGCTTTGAGCTTCTTCCAAGTAATCACGCGACTGACAAACTACCCTGATGATATCGCCTTGCTCGGTGATGACCCCCATGGGATACAATCGTTCATTAACCGGTTGGTACTTGAAGCGTCCAACTATGATATGTGCTTTGCCACTTCCAAGTGCAAAATTCTTTTACTGGACTGACGGGTACCTCTTCCCCAATTCACAATCGAATGCACACAGTTCGAACAGGTAGATAATTGTATCTACCAAGCGAGCTACGTCTCTGCCGACGGCACTATCGGAGCAGAGGTATCTGTTCGTATCGCTCAAGCCCGGTTAGCGTTTGCCAACTTAAGACACTTGTGGCACCGTCGCGATATTTCACTCTTACCAAAATGGCAGGATTTACAAAGCCTGTGTACGCGTGACATTGCTGTACGGATGCGAATCTTGGTCAGTCCGTGTGGAAGACATGCGTAGTCTTTCGACCTTCGACAGTAGCTGTTTGTGGAAGATTACCCGCGTGTGCTGGTAACCCCGAGTGCGGAATGATGACGTTGGACACCGGGTCTTGGGTAAGGCGGATGTTCCGCTTTGTGATGTCGTCCGGCTGCGTCATTTGAGATGGTTTGGCCACGTCCTGCGCATGCCTAACGAGCGTTTATCACGCCACGCTCTGTTTGCGCACGTGGGATTACTTTGGAAAAGGCCGCGTGGTAGTCAACCTTGCACCTTGCGATAATGCATGAAATCGATGTCATCTTGCTATGCCATCGCTGGCCCCCGCATGATTCCCCGGCTGGGGACACAAAAGGTGAAGAATTTTAATGGCTCTCAACGCTCGAAGCAGTGGCGTAAAACCGCTCACAGGAGAACAGTGCGCATAAGTCAGTCTGATCTCCCGTTTACAAAAATACTAGCTCTTAAAATCCACAACAAAGTGCAAAGTGGCGTGTGTGTTGTTCCGCTTTTCATTCATTATCAAATTCGTTAACATGTTTTATACGTTTTATTATTCTCTATTTCAAATTCTATGCCTTTTAACCTCTCGATGTCTATTTTATTGACTGTTGCGTATATATATATATATATATATATATATATATATATGGTTCGCGGCATCCGGTTTCGGATTTGCCTGTCACTGTGGCCAGCCACAGGACGCCTGCGCCTACAGAGGGACCATGGGTGGCTTGCGCTGCACCATCCACAGCTCCAACCACACACCCCATATCCAGTGTAAACCCGAAGGAATAAGACCGGGAGGCATGTGGATGGAAGCCACGTTTCATCAACAGAGCCGGCCCACACTACTTCACGGGCAAACACAAGCACGCTGTATTTGGGGAATCAAGCGCACACGCAAGGCAGTGGCTGGACAGTAGTCCGCTCCACACTGAATGCATGGAACCGCTCTTTGGACCTAACACGGCCACAAGGACCGTGCACTCCGTCCCCTCCAGCAACGACCAATTGTCTCCTGGAGCCAGCTGGACGAGCTATTGGGTAATAGACAGGTAGGCACCTTGTCAACATGCACATCAAGCGCAGCCACATCGGGGATATCAAGCAACAGCCATTCACTTGAAACGACAAGCTGAAATAAAATAAATCCAATAATGCATACAGACACGGTGGCATAACTCTTCGCTAAATTATCATATGAAGTAAGTTGGTTACCACCGAAACCGCGATAAGTAAGAAATGTTCACAAGTTACTCAAAAATGCTACAAACGCAACTAAGTTACCTAAGATAAGCGCAATTAGCGTAAGCAACGTGGCCAGTTAATAGAAGATTATTCAGGTAGGCGGAGCAAACCAAATAAAGTGGAATGAAATTTATCCAGCTTAAAAAGACCTAGTTTAAGTGTAATTTGGTTTAGCCCAACTGCGGTGAAGAAGCATCAAGAATGCAACATCAGCCTCAGCATGGGGCATATATATATATATATATATATATATATATATATATATATATATATATATATATATATATATATATATTGCTGCATTTAGAAGTTACAAATTTAATGGAAGATGCGATACACCGGTTTTCCAGTTAGATAGGTCTCTTTGGATCGCAGATATGAGACAGTTATTGTGAACCAGTAGTGTACAACATTTTTATCTCATCTGCGAACAAGTAAGGTCTACAATATCTTATCGCAATGAAAAGATCATCTACATATATCAGAAAAGAAGAGGGCCAAGTGCACTATCTTGTAGCACTCCACTAGTAATATCGCTTGTCTCCGACAGATACACACCTATCTTGACTGTCTGCTCTCGACCAGTGAGGTAAGCTGCTAACCAGGATAGTAGTGAGCCTGTGATTCCACAAAGGCGATGTTTACTTATAAGCGTTCCGTGTGAAACTCTGTAGAAGGATTTTTGAAGGTCTAACCGGAATCTGTCGACTTCGTTAAGTGATCCAGTAAATCTAGCTGACAAGTGACACTTAAACGCTTTTGAAGAAATCCGTATTGTAAATGTGACAAATGATTGTTTGATGTTAGGAATTTAAAGATTTCATTTTTAACTAGGTGCCCCATGATTCAGGAAATTCCAGCTGTGAGATTTATGGGCCGATAGTTTTTATCATGATATCTAGACTCGGTTTTATGGCGGGGTGTCACTATCGTCAGTTTCCACTGACCGGGCTAAAATCCAGTTGTCATTAATGTAGTAAAGAGGTTCGGTAGTAAGCAGGAGACGTCATTCCCACCGGACTTTAAGATTACTGGAGGGATTTCATCTGGACTTGGATGAAATGTAATCTTTGAAGCGTTTATTTAACGCTGGATAGAACCAGTGTCGAAATCTACCTTAAGGATACATGGCCCACAGTACTCTGTAGAGTGATCCCAAAGTATATCACTTTACAGTAGCAAGGGGATCGGCAAAATAATTGTTTACGCTTTCAGCTACAGCTGCAGGAATATCGATAAGGACACCAAAAGGCCTAATAAGATGTAACGGTAGATTTTGTTATGTTATCTCAACTGGATTCACGCTTTTCATGATTTCAGTATCTTCTTTCTTGTGACGAAAGATTTTTAGGTCTCACAGGGATCTATCGTCACCACTATATGTGATCAACTCTCACGTCGAAGAAGTCGATCCTAACTAGGGGATATTGTATGTTGCTATTTAAGCACCTAACAAATGGTAGATTTGTGGTCCACTCGTCCTCTATTGTCGCAAAAACTAGCGTTGTCTCCACTGCTTCGACTTTATCAAAGAGAACGCAGCTATCGTCGAACCATACATGTGGTTTGCTCGGTGGTAGTTCGACATTGATTTTTCTGCAAGCCAATTGGCCATGCTAAGCTGCACGATTGTTAAGCGTTTTAGCTAAATATCTAGTATCACATAGGTAGCAATGGAACGTAACTCACTCCCCAATTCAGTGCGACCTGATTCAGCTTTCAACAGGAATACGTCGATGAAGTTAGCTCTTGCACTTTTCTCATCGTAATATCAGCACTCGTAAAGGTGTTGAGCTCTTAACCCCGCTATCAGGTCAAAAGAATTTTACCACAAACAATTAGCGCTTTGGCGGCGGATACTCTCCAGATTGATGTGTGCGCGGTAAAGGTGTAGATAAGTCTAGCTACAACACAACCCCAACTACCCCATTACACCTTGAAGAAGAAGACTATACATATTTGGCGAAGCTCTGTCCGCCTAGATATCGGATTCTAATGTAGGTACCATGCGGTCAAAATTGCCACTGCATGCCGCGCTTTAAATGCTGCAGGTTCTCTAACTCACACCATACTATGATTGTTAGCAGGTTAAGTCGTCCTATCATACTCCAGTGTTTGAGGCCTGGTTACAATAACATGTTGTCACCTCCGGATCTGGCCTGGGCCCCTCAACGATCCACCCAGCTGAGTTCCTTTCGAATGCCTCTCAGTGAATAGGTCGCGTACGTATGAGGCAGCTGTACCAAGTGTTCGAATCCACTTCATTTACCGAACTTGCATTGGGTTGTTTCCTGGTTATCCCCTCTTCTTACCGTTTTCCCTCTCAACCTGTGTGATCTCATCAGTCAATTTCGACTTCCTTTTTCCAAGTCTGAAATGGTTCCCTTGTGAGATGTGGTCTTTCGATTTGCGTTGGTCAATCTGACTAGACGATTTAACGGCTTACAAAGTTTGGTATTGGTTTCCTACATTGTTTTCCCCCAAATTTATCCTAATTCTCATCTTAAACACCTTACCTTGATGAATTCGCCGACTAATGCCGTTTCTGCTTTACTCCACGGTCTTCGTTTGTTCGAACTTGAATGCGAAGTTCTCGTTGCCCACGTTTATGTTACGTGTCGACAACAACAGCAGAAGAAATATCCCTGTTGGTTCTTTGCAGTGAGTTATGTGCTTACGTTCCGTACGGTCCTCTACTCGAATGCGAAACTTGGAACGCATCTGATCTGGCGCTCACGTCACAAATGGCCCAGTGATCATAATCACGAACTCGTATGCGCCGATTCGCGGGTTCTAGCCCCACATGGGACAAGTAGAATACGCACTACCGACGATTCCCAAACAGGACGAAACGGCCGTCCAGTGCTACTTTTGGTGTTATATTTTTATCTGAACTAGATCATGATTCATGCACCATACACGTCGTTAGTCAACTTACACTCCACGGGATCTTAGCGAAAATCAGAATATATTTGATGAATTGAACACCACATATCACTTTCAACCTGAGAAACGAACACGTCTATCATGTACTCACAATTTTCCACAAAGATTACACGTTACTCAGTGTGAGCACAGGGATGACGGGTCCACCGAATTTTCCGCCAGATTATGGCAATCAGTATGCGATGTGGCATCACCGATAAATGTTGCTGCAAGTGCAACTCAATCGCAAATGTGCGACCCTCTTAGTTGGTAACGGCCGTGGTTTGACTGGTTTTACACGTTGTACCGAAGTTACTTCATGTGTGACCTAAACGCAATATTGGGTCCACAGCAAATTGAAGCGATTGCAACGAATCAATACTCATGTTCTGTTCCCACAGTGTATCGTATTTCACCATTTGTACACGGTGATGTGTGCTTTTTAGGCGTAGAGCCACATTAAATAAATCGGTGTTGCTGACATGAACTCGTGAGTGTAGGCGTTAACGCTGAAATGCCATCATGGAAACAGCATTTTTGAATTATTCGGTGTTACTGGTAAATTCACCGCCCTCGTGTCCAGTCTTGCTTTCGGCCGCAGCCCGTTTGGGCGATCATTTTGCGCCTGTTTGTCCATCCGCTTCATGTGACTCGCTTGCTTCGCCCTCGTCCATCTGACGCCTGTTATTTGCATACAAAATGGGTTCCGGTCCACGTAACCGGTGTTGCTCGTGTATGCCAACGGCAAATTATCACATGTAACACACCAGACTGGCCTCATGCAATCATTCCTCCTTGACTTCGGACCTTTGTCGATGGTGGTTACTTTGTCGCTTTACATCTGAGCTTCGACATGTGTCTGGTTCGTCTGTTCATCATCGGGCACACTTCGCATTTATGTGTGTGCGAAATACTGAAAACTCGCGAATAAATTTCCTCGACTCTTATCACACAAAAGTTGATCCATTTGTCTTAATCCAACACTTGAGATCCACTGTGAAGGCATTGTACACCCAACTGACTGATTCAATAACTGCTCGTCATATTCTCTGGATGAGCTTTATCGATAGTGCTGCGCATCTTCCTCGTCCACCTTCCTTCGGCGCATAACACTGATGACGGCTGCGCTATAGTCCAGTCGTATAGAGGTCTGTTTCGGCTCTCTTCGTGCTCGCCAGTGTGGCTGTTGGCAGCATTTCACTCGCTTTTTGGACCCATGCTTCTCCGTGTTCAGTGTCAGTATGGACAAAGCTTGCGCCCTTCCTAGCACGACAAGTACCACGCACTGCACGAGGGATAATCACGACGGCGTGGTCTGCGCAATAATGGCGCAGACGAAGATATTCAGAGCGACATTTTCGAATAATGTTCATTCTATCCACTGCACATCCTAGAAAACACAGGGTGATCATCTCAACCTTTCGGGAATACTCAGCGATGCGCATACTACCTGTCGCCTGCGGGGCTAGGACGCGAGACCGTACTGTTATGAGTCCGTGGCTAAGACCACTGGGCCACGAGGTGTACGCTGTAGTCGCCGTGACTGACTGCGCTATAGCTGGTTAATTGAAGGGACGCCATTGCGACGAAAATAGACCTTAACGTGGTGCGATGGCTTGTATACCTCCGTGACTTGTTTAGCTACACCGAGTGTCACTTTCCAAACCACTCATACCAGACACCTCAATGGTTAGGAGTCAGACTAACTCAGTGCAACAGTCCTTTTCGTAGGTTAGCGAGGAATCGATGGCCATTTTCCCTTAAAACCCAGCCATAGGAGACAATTTTTACGAGTGATAAGCTCACAGCTCGTTTGGTGTAGAGCACGAGCACCATGTGCGATGGCACCGCTCGGTGCTCGCTGGTTTGCCACCATCCGCCTCAAGCTAGGCATCTCCTGAGCAAACTGGTACACATCTGCTAAATTGCATCTGCGGCTCGCTGTGGTCGCAGGTGCGTAACATACTGCGGTCGTAAAACATTTGAATCGTTTTAATTCCTCAAAGGCTGTGTATACGAAGCCTCAAGTAGATATCATTGGATTTATGCAATCACATTCCCGAGCTGGACTTGCTCCCCACTGCGTTGCGGATCAAGCCTTTGAGCCAAAGGCTCCGTGTGGAGTCCCTCAAGCGAAGCTCCATGTCTCCCACTACTTTGTGGGTCAGACTGTTGAGTTGAAGGCTAGAGATAGGGCACTTCGAACTAAACCCCTCTATGAATTGGCAGTCAACCAGTATCGTCTACCTTCTCAACTCCGTCAACGATATATCCTTCTATTCTTCTTCCCTTTTTTGATCCCCTTTCAACTCTTCCTTCTCGTCTATTGAGCAAGAGACTGCCGATTACCACGTAGCTGCTGCCATCGATACTCGTAACTCGTCCCTCAAACGAAGGGTCTCATTTTACATTAGTTCGTTTAACCTCCATAGGACAGCAAACAGGCAGCATTAACTCTTATTGTTCACTCTCTTGGTATTGATGTGTGCTGTGTCTCCGAAACACGCATACAAGATAACAGCGTCGTGACGAATCTTCGTCTCCCTGGTTTCGAATCTGCCGACAGTGACTTCACTCTGAGGATACTTAATGACTCAAGACATTTACGCTGTCGGTATCGACATCAGCAAACATGACGAAGGTAGTGTACTAGGCTATATACCATCATACAGCTAAACATGCGCTATTCTATTTCGAACATTTCTTCACGTTAGTAAACACCTTCGAAAACAAAGTGCCTTTGCGTTGCTTCAGTTTATGCCCCAAATGACTGTAGTTCGAAGGGTATCAAGAACGATTTCTATCGTGTACTTTCATCACTACTTTGCATAGTGAAGAATATTGACATAGTGTTTGTTGCTGGTGATATGAATGCTCGATTGAGTCGCTTTCCGAAATCTGAACAAAACCTATGAGGCCCGATTCGGATCCCATACATGCCGAGCAGACAATGGTGGTCGATTCCTGCAACTGTGTGCCGACCACAATCTTTATCTTAGCAGCACTGGTTTCCAGCACAAACGTTCGCATCGCGTCACCTAATGCACACCGAATTCCTCAATGACCTGGACCTGAATTGACGTTATCGCCATCAGCTACAGATGGCACATATCTGTCCAAGACTACCAATCAATTTGGAGCACGTGCTCTAGTTCGCGCACCCCTGGCGTTCATTCTTTTCGTTTCCAAGAAGCACCTATCTTCTTACCTGGAACTTGAACTCGCGATCTGCAGTTCACCAATATCATGACCAACCGGCTCGTAAATACATAGCATTGAGGGATTCGGTTTGGCTCGCTCACATATATGAGACGTCTATGCAGCACAAAATAATTGCTGCGTCAAACTCATTCGGGAGGATGGAGTAAATCACAAACAAGGCATTGTAATAACATTTTGCCTAACCCGAAGCTAGTTTACAGACATGCGAACGAACATCATAAAGCGCGGAATTGCTGCTCAGCACACGGGTTAGCGGAACGGCCCAACTGGCGGCCAAGTTTCTTGGACACAAACCTAGCCGTACCTTCCAAAATCTACTACATCCTTCTTTTGCAGACCATACCGCTATCAGGGCTTAATCACATTTCCTTTACCATCATTAATTTACTGAAGCCACTGATGTCCTTGCTCGAGTACAGCTCTCCTGGTGCATATGGCATTCGTACAAATGCGTTGAAGTGCCTGGCAGGTGTCTAGATGAAACCGCTAGCAATATTGTTTCAGTGATGTCTTAAGGAGATACAGGTTCCAAGTGTTGAAGCACTGGATCACCACTCAAATCTACAAAGTGGCAGTCATGCAGAACCAGCGAATTATCGTTCCACAATACTTCTTCCTGTGATCGCCAGGGCTCGGTCCTCCAGCACAGCCTGTTCCTGGTCTTCATAAATGATCTCGCAAGCGTGCTGTCTTCAAACTGTCTACTATTTACCGATGATCTAAAGATATGACGTGCTGTCGCTTCAGTGGAGGACCACACAGCGTTGCAGGATGGGCAGGACAAAGCGTACACATAGTCCATCGAGAGCACGCTGCAATTCAACGCCACCAAGGCGCCGCCATCAGAGCATTCAAACTACCGCCTAGGGCCACAAATTCTACAGCGTGCTACTCATGAGTGCGATCTTGGCGTGCTCCTGCAAGAGGAATTTAAATGTTTCTGTCAGACTGCAAAGATATCAAACCAAGCAATCCAGAACTTCGGCCTTCTTCGTAGAGCGTTAGGGAAGTTCGACGCCTCAGTTTTTGGAAAATGCTTGGCGTATGTGGAATACAGCATCTAAACGTGGCAACCCTAGCAACACGTTAACGCGCTCAATGCTGCACAACGCAGGGCGACGAAGAACGTGATGTTTGTCCTGCATGCCCTACCCACTCAAGTTAAAAACTAAAAATGTAGAGTGGACGTTATCGGCGTCTACGGCGGGATCTAGTAATGGTATATCAGATCCTACGAACCTCAACCATATGTGCCTCTATTTTTTGAAACGCAGTCAAAAAACATCTCCGGGGGTCATCAGTTTAAGTTGGCCACACAGTACAGCCGACTGGACTGTCGACAAAACTTGTTCTCCTTTCGAGTGCCATAGCCCTGGAACGCCATATCAACGCATGTAATTAGTGCCCTCACCTTATCCCTTTTCAAAAAATGCCTTGACAATACTTTGACCTGTTTACACTATGTGATGTAGCCAGTGATCATCAGATGATGACATTAATGCAAAACAAACAGTAGACGGTGTCATAATCCTCCTAAACTCCAGGCAGAGATACTCATCATCATCATCATTTTACACGTTGGCTAGAGGTGGGAAACACCTCAGCTACTGTGCCGCATTACATAGAAAAAAGAAGAGGAATGTAACTGGTGCAAGCCTGCTGAGCTACCGGTAGCGGATGGGCATCGTTCCGATGAGCTACCAGCCGGCTACTGTGCATCAAAAAATTACTATACATAATTATCTAAGGCTAAATAGTGAGATTGTGGTTGGAGGGGGAGGCTAAGAGGGATCGACTGGGACAAAGAAACTCACAGCACGAACGCCACTGAGGTCGGCTCCTAACCATATCAGCAATCGTATCCAGGCAAACATGTTCGCCGTCTTTCAGACCCCAACCAGGGAGCCGAGATGCTCCAACCGAGGCCAGCTCCGAAGTGAGGACCTTCATTCCTCTCCACCAAGTCATCGTTTGGTCACCCCTCCTCTTCTTCCATCCACACCCCCGGCGCGCAAACAACGCACGTCGCGAGAGCCGGTGGACTGACAAGCGTAACACGTGGCCGAGCCCTCGGAGCCTGGTGAGTGAAATACTGGTGCTGAGCTGTACATTTCCTTTTCCTGTGCCGTAAACACAAGGCGTCGAACACGTTCGTTGCTAACTCGGTGTTCCCACCAGATGTGAGCTAAATTGCGAAGGCACCGGTGGTCGAACGTAACTAGCCTCTTCAGGTCCGCTGTTTTAAGCGGCTAGGTTTCCCATCCGTACAGTAGGGTCGAACGTACCACTGCATTGTACACTCTACCCTCCAGGGCAAGAGTAATGTCGCGCCACCGCCATAAGTAGCGAAGGTTAGCAAAAGCGCCCCGAGCTTTTGCTATACGGTTCGTGATCTCATCTTCAATCCCACGGGCGCTGATACAACTTCCCAGTTAGTTGAATTTTTGAACGACTTCTAGCTGATCCCCACCAAGGGTCAGCGAAGGAGGCGGTCCAGACCAATCTTGGAGGAACGCTTTGCACTTCGAGGGTGCGAAGCAAATCCCGAAGTGACGGACAGCCAGTGCTAATCTGTCCAGAGCCGCTTGACACGTTTGTGAGCTGTCACAGATTAGGGCAATATCATCAGCATACTCTAAGTCAAGAAGTCGTTCTCCTGGGAGCAGATCCACACCTTCAAAGTCGTGTCTTGTAAATGCAATCTCCATGAGTTCACCAATAGTGAAGTTGAAGAGGAAAGGTGACAGCGGGCATCCTTGTATCACACTGCTTGAGATATTAGAGGGCGACGACAGCTTGCCGTAAGCCCTCACTCTGCTCGAGCTACGCGCAATATAATGCTCGGATAATATTAAGATATTTCTCAGGTAACCTTTCCTGAGCAAACAGTCCCAAGGTGCACATATATCCACCGAATCGAATACACCTTTGATATCGAGGAACACGACAACGGTGGGCAGCCAGTATGTGTGACGGTGCTTCAACAAGTGACGCGAAGTGAAGGTGTGGTCAATGCAGCAACGACCTCGACAAAATCCGGCTTGCTCTTCACGGATCTGGCTTTTACAAGTGCCAGTCAGTCTGTGAAGGATGACAGAGGCAAGCAATTTGGAGGCGATGGAGATCAGACTGACCCCTCTTTGGCTGCGGCATTCTGATCGTGAGCCTCCCTTGAAAATTGGGACTATGACGGAGCGGCTCCAGTCGGTTGGGGTAGTTTCCTGCTCCCGCAGTTTCCCTAATAACTCGTGTAAATTATCCACAAGAAGAGGTCCCCGAATTTGAAGAGGGCTAGAGGTAGATCATCTGGTCCCGCGGCTTCATGTAACTTCAACAGTTCGATCTCACTTTCGACTTCTGAGCGAGAAGGTGGATCCAAAGGGACAGCCCACGGAGCGGGGTGATCACTGGCCGGCGATAAATCTAACCATTCCGGCCGATTAAATTGGCCGGTTAAATGGGCTCAACCCAACGCTCCAAGCGTTTTGACAAGTTGTGGATAGGCTGTCCACTGTCGTCACGTATAGTTTCACTAACACCAGGTCTCTTGCTTCTTGTTTCCCGTATCAAAGGGAATATCTTACGTTGGTTCTCAAGGGCAGCGGCCATTTCCATCTCTTATGCACCATGACACCATCAAACTTCGCGGTCTCTCTTAAGGTTAACACGTAATTTTGCCCAGAGTTTTCTGCGTTCGCTTTTTTCCGGAGTGTGCAGGTGAGCATTGACAAGTTCCAGAGACTGCGAAGAGACCCAGTGCCCATGTTGACGTTTAGACTTACCACATGAGGATTCACTTGTTGCTAGTAAGGACTGGTGAAGATGAGAACAGTGAGCTTCATTTGCATCCAGTGTGCGTTTATCCAACTCGCATGACAGCGTACTTTGATAGGCATTCAGAACAGTTGGCTTTGCCAGTTGGCTGGTGTCAATGCGGTCACAACGTCGTCGTGGGCGTCCGTCATAGGGCATCCGCAGGTCAGCACATACAAGTGTGTTGGCGGTGTCAACACCTGTGCTCCAAATCGAGCGGCAGTTCTGGACGCAGCCTCTCCATCGGTAACTTATCGCAATGTGATCGATTTGCGTCCATAGCTGGTTCGAGGCTGGTGGGCACCAAGTCACTATCAGGCGGGTGCTGTATCGGAAATTAGTGCTTGCAAGAAATAAGCGAGCATCTTCACACAAATGAAGTAACCGCTCACCGTTATCATTATAGTAGCCTACACCATGTTGGCCGCCCAGATGCAGCTCATCAGTGGATACTTTTCCAACTTGAGCGTTCAGATCCCCAGCCAGCACTACAGTGTCCGAGCTTCTTCTGTGGCTAAGAAGCTCGTTCAGTTGACAATAGAAGTCGTCTTTTACCGAGTCATCGCTAACGTTTGTGGGTGCATAGGCAGCCATAACGAATAGACACCTGTTAGTCCCACGCGAATTCGAAGCTTTGAATGAGCCAGCCAATCGGACCGCACACATCCGGCTACTGATTGGAATCCAATCAACCAGAGTAGCTTCAGCCCGGGGACTCAGGGCAATACCAACACCGGCTTGGCCGGTGCTCGAAGCTGCATCGTCACCGGATAGGTGCAATGAGAAAGTGCTGCTAGTGTCACCTGAAGGGGATCGCAGAGTGAGTACAGAGCTCGAGTCTTGCAGGCGGGTCTCCGATAAGCAGCAAATATCGATCGATAGGGTCTCTAATGTTCGGGCAAGTGCTACCTGTTGACCGATCTGAAGCAATGTGCAAACATTGAGGCATGCAAAAATACTCACACATACGCTACTGCAAAACTTGTTGAGTCAAATACCTCATACGTACTTTTACCCACATTGTTTTTATCTTGTATTTGTCACCCTAACCATCATACGGGACCTGTCAAGCATTTGCTTTTATATCCATCATAAACCATTTCTTTATCGCACCCGTCGATATGCCATCAATACGCCGTGCTTCTATCGGCCACAGGAAGCGTTGTACCAATGGATATCCTCCATTCCGTAATCGGTCGTGACGTTCGCTCCACTACCTTCCTGCTTGTCGGAAAGCCCCCCACTCCCACGGTGATATCTAGGTAGCTAGTAACTGCACCCTACACCTCTTCCAGACTATTTTGCTTCTTCGATGCGGAACGCTTTCTCCTCTCATAATGCACTAGTTCCATCTTTGATGGCACCTCGTCTGGCAACCCAGGAAGGTCTTACTTTGCACGTAGCCGCGGGTCGTTGGTATATCCACTGCCCAGTGAAACGCCTCCACGAGGAGGCACATGAATTGACGTCCTCTTCGTTTCATACCCGCATGATCTTCATACGTCTGAGAACTAATCTTTTTTGGTTTCTTATAGCTGGAAGTAGTGTCTACGACCACGCGCCTGCGTCTTATTGAATTCGGCCTTGACATTTACATGACCTCAGCTGAACCGTGCCTCCTTTTGTTCCTCAGACATCTTTCTTGTCTCGGAGTTACTTTGCCTACTCCTTTTCGGGCCTCAAAAGACTACACCCATTAACTTTGAAACAATGATGTTGCTCTTTCAATGTGGACAATTCCCTTCCATTGATCTGCTGATGGATGAGCTGAAGCTGTATCTTTGCTCTACACATCAGAGAAGTTCATTTAACTTCACATGGGACATACTATCCCCAGGTCATTGTAAACCTTCTCGTTGACGCTCTTGCGAATCTCTCGATATCAGGTTTTCACAATTTTTTGCAATTGCTTTGATAAACTTATCTCTGATTTTTGCGGTTGTTAGTCCAAACCATTTCTGCAGTCTGCATTCCACTCTGTGCGTTCTAATGCATTTACTTTTTGCTTTTCCCACATTGCACACCAGATGGACAATTCCCCAACTCCGTGTGAACTACGTTCAGTGTTTGTCGACGCGTCTAATGAGCCAACGTCCCTGTCGCTCCTCTCCCAGTTAGAAGACCAGACACAGACTGCTGATACAGGTGTTAATGTGGACGATGAGGATGGTGTGTATCAGCCCCAGCTGGTTCGCCAATGGCATGACTACGTTGCTAGCAAATTGGCGGCTGGTCGAGGTCGGATTTGGGCCGAAGTTTCGTCGAGAATCGAACCGATACTCAAGACAATGGATCGTTCAGCGGTCTCCATGTCCTTCGGTGAGGTATCCTCTGTTTTACAGACCATTGATCGGTAAGTCTCGATCAACAACACGAGTATAGTTCGATTGCTATACGGATTAGCGGTCCGTATCCATCTTCCGTAACACAAGTACTTTGGGCGTACTACTCTTGAGCCGATTGTGCCACTACTTTGAAGAACGTTCGCCACAGCTGCATTCACTCTGACGGCTACCATACACGTGAAAAACGCCAACCGACTTGTCAGAAGTGCACCTTTTATGTGTTCTCTGGAGAAGTTAAACCCACAACCCTTCTCCTTGAAAGCGTTGCTTATGATCACGGAACCGCTGCGGTCAATAGCTTGATCCGTGAGCAAGTGACTGGTTGTGATGCAGCGCGGCGGTGAATCGCCACCAACTGCTCGCATCCCATGATCGCAATGAAAACAAGAAAAACGAACCGGTACAGAATTGTATACATGAGAGTGTTGCTTCGTTTATGTGCAGTACAATGAACAGTGATTTATCACGGGTTACAAAATAAGTGGTTGACAAGTCTCTTAGGATGGTTGGACGATTACTATGAAAACGAAAAGTATCTCAGTCATCTACCGAGCACTTAGCGAGTTAAATGCGTTGATAAATATTGCTAGTATAGAGTAGAAATTGAAAGCAAGCATACAGTACAACACGGGGTGCAGTGCTCGTTAACATAAAATGTGAGAAAAGTAAAATATCGTCGCTAACGATAATAATTAGGCTAGTTCCTCGGAACCACAGATATCACTGAATAAGTTACGTTGACTTGGGCACGCACAACGTATGCCCGGTCATCGCTTCCCGAGAGGAGCCCTGTTTCGTTTACCGGGTGTAGAGTGGCGTAAGGCTCGAGTTGGGTATAAGTTGACTTGGCAGCGCGAAATGAAATCACTGACGGCCAAACTTAGTACCCTTGGTCCATCTCGCTTTCCAGCTTGAAGTTCACGGGACCCATTTTGTACTTGACTCGAGACGTTACAAGGCATAGCTCACAGCCGATTCCGGTGGCGTGTCTGCCGTCGTCTTCTGCTCGAACTGGTAGTTTAAAGTGTGTTTGGTTCTGAATTGTGTGAGAGGTGATGGTCGATTATGATACCGATGGCGTGTACGCGTGGGCAGCTTGACTCGGAATGTTTACTCAGGGCGTTTAGGTTTTACGCCATGTCCTCCACTTCTCGCTCTTATTATTCTTCGTTTTGCAGGTTATTCTGCTTATACGGCTACAAAGCACCAGGTAAAATGGCTGCTGCTGTTGTGGTGGTAGTTGAGCTGATACTCGAAACATGGAGACTGAGGTTGTCGACGAACGTTGGGCACGCTTGCCACAGGAATTGAGTGCTCATTGTTAGGTCTTGTTGAGCACCCGTTGTGCTCACTGATTGCGGAGCGATCAGTCGAAATCGTTTCCTCTTCGTTGCAGCACATCTCGAAGGCTAGCCTAGTTATCCTCACATCGGGTGATTCCTTCCCCGTATATGGGTGTGTAAAAACGGAAGGCGCCACTGCCCGCCCCTCATTTTCAGTCAAACATCTCACCACTGCTTTTTATTACGGGGTATTTTACCGTAGCTGGTTAGCCACTGTCGTTCTAGGTGCCCGCTTTCAAGATCACGTTTCTCTCACCATCCTTGTGCGCTATAAGTGTTCATTTGCGACAAGCGAAGCCAAAATTACTTTCACTTCTAGTTTCTAGTTAGAGCTACCGCTTCAGTTTCGACAGCAGCCTTTGCTCAGTATTACTTCGCACCGCGTGTGTATTGTCGCACAATCTTTGTTCGTACAGTTGCCATTTGCATTGCATACTATAGGATCATCCCTCTTCTCGTTGCGGCCTACCCGATGTTCTGCTTCCATCGGGCTGCAAGTTTGAACAAGCCTGGTTCTTGACGCCAACGCTAAGTGAAGGAAAAACGTGACATCTCGGTTTCACTGGGGAATTTGTTTCTATCACAGATATGTGACATCACACTGAACTATCCTCAAAACCCGTGCTTCGGTTTGGTTTCCTTTGACAGGTTGATGAAAATAGGTGAAGAATTCTCCGGTTTCACGCGTTCCGAGCTTTCAGAATTGCTCCGCTCATCCATTCACACGTTTTTCAAAGATTTTCATCGGTATGTTTCAGTCTACTTTTGATGATTGCTCTCTCAGCTTTTCTACTATCATGTGTTCCCTTTTGACAATGTGAACCTCCTCCCCATTTCCTTGACGATATTTTCTCTACCTAGTGCATTTATTTGCTAGAGCAATCCTTCAGTGCAGAGCTGCGACAGTCAACGGGAGGTCATCGCATTCAACATAGAGTTCCAGCAACATTTTTAGCTACTCAGTTTTTATGAAAACGATTAAAGCATCTCTTTTAGAAAATTATCATTATTATTTCCTACTTTTAGGAGTTCTCGGTTGAAGCTATATTCAGCCTGATGTGATTCGGACTGTTTGTCACCTGGTCAACCTAGCTCCGCAAACGGCGTTTAAAGCAGCGGATGTGAATCCATTCGAGTTTTCTTCTGTTAGCCTAAATAAGGGCATGTGAGTTCGGAAAGGTTTGGAAACAATCGGTTGGTATAATAGTTTGGTAACATTTCGTCCTCGACACGAGAACTTCGTCAGACCAGGTGAATCAGTGTGCAATTAATGTGGGATTTTATAGCGAACAGGGGCGATAACCGCGTTACCCGAGACGGTCGGAATTCCGTACATGGAATGCACTTCGGAGGCAATTCGAAGGGTACTAAACAAGGGAAATATAAAGGTGATATTTCAGCGAGGTCGAACGTTACGTTCGGCGCTGGTACACCTGAATGACCCCCTTCCCAAAGATAGGACAACTAACTGTGTTTATAAAATTAAATGTAAGGACTGTGCACATGTTTACATAAGCCAAACAGCGAGAGAATTACACACACGAATTTCGGAGCATAGGAGGCGCATCGCAAGACTACCAAGAAACGAGTTTGAATATCAGGCAATAATAAGAGACTCGGCCGTAGCTGTGCATGCATTAGACACGTGTCACCAGATAGACCGAAAACGTAGAGGTCATTAGAAGGGGTATCCGATCAACCACTCAGCGGTTGATTGCCGAGGCGGTGGAAATCACCAAATCTGACGACGGCGTGAATAGAATGGAGGGGATAGAACTCCCTAATGCGTGGCGGGCGGTCTTAAGCCAGCCAGCTTGACGAGCATCGGTGCGTGGATCAGATTGGAAAGTGCAAACTGACTCCCATTGTCAACACTACGGGCTTATCCGTCCTTGTCATGACGCACAAAGAAACAGCTGGACTATTCCCACTGTGATCGTACCACCTGAGGTGACATCACCAACTGTTACTGTAATGACATCATGACTCTAGTCTCGGGTAACGCGGTTATCGCCCCTGTTCGCTATAAAATCCCACACCAATTGCACACTGATTCACCTGGGCTGACGAAGCTCTGGTGTCGAGGACGAAACGTTACCAAACTATTATACCAACCGATTGTTCCAAACCTCTCTGAACTCATGACTACTCGATCGGTTCCAAGTATCTTCCAAGAATTTGAAGGGCATGTGATCTTGTTGTGATCTATCGCTCACGCTGTATTTAGTTAAAATTGACAAGACGGCTGATTTAGCGGATTCTTTGTCCTCTTTTGCTATCGACGAAACACCCCGATTTTTTCGCAACTTCCACTTCATATCTCTTACCTCATTGGGACGGTAGCTGCGACGCGGAATGCAGCTTAGCCATAATTAGCAAATATCACTGCGATTGGGTGTTGGTTCCGTTCCTCTAGCAGGGACTCATGTGTGCAGTCAACAGCGTCGGATCGGCCATTTGCTACGAGGTCACTTTTTGCAGCAGAAAACTGCTTGACGATCTGTGGCTGTTAGCTCAGTACGCGATGTCCCACAAAAACCCCATTTTGCTTATGTGCTAATCTTGTTCACTATCTTCGTTTTACCACGGCGCTCTTCTTTTTCTTTCTCCTCGCTTCCATACTGCTGTTACAGTGAAACTCCAATCCCTAAAACGAATTGACGATACTAACTTCACTAGTGTTGCTATTGTCACTATCATTATTATCCTCAATACCGATTGGATCGGCGCCACATCATTCTCGCTCATCTTCCGTGCATCTACTGTGAGAGGCCTGTTCTCTCTTCGCATATGTTTCGCACGTTGGAACACAGCCCCTCTCATCTTTCCGTTCATATTGACCTCGGAGACAATGGGTTTATTAAGTCATGCTTCTTCTAATACTACCTACACCTTTCTCCTTTTATCGATCGTTATCACCGTTTTTGCACGCCTTGTGTCTACGTATCGCATGTGTTTTTAGTCTGAATAGATTAACGGTTATGTGCCTATTGCAGCAAACACTTGGAGCGATTACGGATGTTTTTGGAAAATGAAACATGGGAAATGTGTCCTGTCAAGTTCACCTTCACTGTGTTGGACCTTCAGGTAATCCCCGACAAATTGAATAAGCCACGTGTTTGTGTTTTCCTCATATGTTATCGCTGCTTTTCTTTCTCCTTCAGGAATTCCAACCATTGTCGAGCTTATTGAAAAAATCGGAAAAATTCTCGCCCAGAGATCGCAGACGGTTAACTCCTGATTCATCAGAGTACGATTTCACTAACTTGATGCCACTTGCATATTCCGTTTACATTGCGTTATTTCGGTAGATCGTCTTGTCCGCCCTTCAGCTTCTGCTCACTACAAAGTGAATTAAATGCGACTTTTACCGATCAATCCCCTGCCAACTAACTCCTTATCCGTCTGTGTTTCTATTTCATGCCCCTTGGTCACCAATCTAATGTACACACCTGCTGTGTTATTTTGGATTCCCGAAAAATGAAGCAAGCATGATGGATGACAATGGAAGCACGTTGAGTTCTAACTTACCCAACTTGTCCGATGGTAGTCGCTTGCCCAACTGTGGACACGGTCAGCTGTTCCGACATTATGTTCACAATCACAAATTTACTTGTCTTCTGCACGTTCTACTTATCGAAGTACGCTGACATTCGGGTTGACTAATCGCTTGCTGGATACCATTGAAAGTCGTTGGTCTCGTGTTCACCAAACTTTACTAGCAGAAGGCTTATCCTCATATGGTCAAACAGCCAACATGGACATCGGGTCTCTGGAACGTATCGATGCTCTTCGGCACCGTCCGGTTGGAAGCGAACACAATGCGGCTCGAAATAACCTCCGGGCAAAACTCCGTGCTAACCTGAAGAGGTATCTCGAATCCTAGTGGTCTCTTCGTGCGTCAGAGATGGAAGTGGCCGCTGCCCTTGGTAACCATCGTAAGTTATTCCGTCTGATACGGGAAGCGGGCAGCAGGAGACCTGGTGTTAATGAAACTATACGTGACAAGAGTGGACAGCCTATTAGTAACTTGTCAAAACGCTCGGAGTGTTGGGCTGAGCACTTTGAAAGGCAATTTAATCGGTCGAACTTGTCAGATTTCTCGCCAGCCAGTGATGACCTTGCTCCCTGGGCCGTCTAGATCCGCGCTCTCGCTCAGAACTGAAACGTGAGATCTGACTGTCGAAGTTTAATAAAGCCGCGGGACCACCGGTGCCTTCACAGTTTATATCACATCTGGTGGGAACACCAGATGAGCAGTGAGCATGTTCGAAGCCTTGTTTATGACACAGGAAGAGAAAGTGAACCGCTCAGCATCGTTATTTCACGCACTAGGCTCCGATGGCTGGGGCGCGTGTTTTGCATTCCAGCCCACCGGCTCCCGAGGACTGGTTGTGTTTGATTGAGGGTGCTGGTGAGCCTCATAGACTTTACAACCACTCTGGGTCGCTCACAGTGTGCGAATATCCTCTTCCGATACCTGTTCAAACATTTCGTTAAGCGATTTCCCTCATGTGACCAAGGTCATAAGCAAGCACATTCCGTGCATAGTGTTCATCACTTCTGTAAAGGCACGTCGGCGCCGCTTGCTCCCAAAGCTGCACCGCACTTACATCGGATACGCTTTGGAGATCGAAACCACCGCGGTTTTCGTTAACATACTTCGCGATCCGATTTGAGACTGCCTATAGCATTCTAAACACATAACGTACTCCCAAACATAACTGAATTCACCGGATCAATTCGCAACGTCGTATAGCACAATTGTTGTGCTCCAAGCTAGATCATCACAATTCTCGTTACCAGTAAACGGACTTTATCAGCGAGTAATCATCTGATCCCGTGTATATACATAGTCCGCTATCGTGTGCTTAAATTCTGTTCGACACCGCTTTCGTCCATAGCCCTGTTGAAAACGATATTTTCTATCCTTAGAGCACCTCCCCCACTTGTAACCCTTCCAACATAATAAGTGAGTAACAGACTTTACTTCGAATTGTGGACGCATTTCATCGAATAGTGATCAAACCGCTGGTCATGTTAGGTAGGAGTTATCAGCACAGCGGAGTCTTAACTGGCGCTTCGATGCCGCGCGATCACCAGCGGTTCCTTACTGGTCAGGATACTTCGAGGTCGCCTGCGTCTGCACGGTTCTGAACCAGTGACAAGTCGAACGCTTGGACCAATTCACCCTACCATGTGTGTAGACACTTTCAGTGCTAGTCACCCGGGAACTGCACATTACACGCTTTCATATTCGTTTGAAGCTTTCAGACAGAGATAGATGTAGTTGGGAATGGAACTTGGCACGTAGTTGACACAGATACCTTGTTTGACAGTTGTACACCTTAACGGTGCTTCGCTACCGCGCGACCACCAACAGTCGCGCGTGGGCTGAGTATACCGCGAGGACGCCTGCCCCTACGCGGATTCGAACCGGTGACCTTATGGTTGCAAACCAGGCATGCAGACCACTCGGCCATTGAACTTGTTCACTGACCCCTTCGTGCAGCGGTTGGGTTTCTGATTGCCCACCGTTTGTTTGGATTCCGATGCGCATTCCACAAAATGTGTCATGCTATTTTGTGCTGTGTAACGTAGATTTTGGCTATGTCTCACTCTCTTCTGTCAGTCTGTCCTCATCACTACATTTGAACAAATTGATTTAACGTTAAGCTGGAGCATGAAACGTTTGGGCTCTGCCCCTGTTTTTAATCAGCTTCTCGTGAAGTCTAGGAGTACACAATTTATCTATATAAAACGAGGCTCTTGTTGAGGTCGCTTATCTGAGGTTCACTGGTATCGCTTCATGATCCACACGCTTCTTCTAACTACGGAAACCTTCTCCGTTAGAATGTACTTTGTTGATCAATTTTCTCATTCTTCTGTTTGCGTGCGTGAATTGCATGACTTATGTTCTCAGTTAACATCCGCCACTTGGATATCAACTGCGTTCGGGACCACATCAATGTGTTTCGCTCTGCTTCGACCGAATGGAGAATTATAGCTTTGTAGTTCTTATGCAATTTAAGGCTTACTGATAACCTCTTTGTCCTCCTCTCACTACTAATTACCTTTCAGCACCTAAGTGCACAAGACCTGAATCGGAAATATAGCTCTTTTTAATGTCAGTAGTTTATCGGATTATGCTGTGCAAACCCAAACGGAGTTGACCACAAGGGCTGAGACGTTAAACTATCCTAATGGTTGAATAGGTGGGGTTTTTTTGGTCTCTGTTCCCTAACCTGCGTTACCGCTCGCTATGCTTATCAGTAAAAGATTTCGTAGTTGTAACGGTGTACACATGTCCATCAACTTTTGCATTCAGCCTGTCGAGCGTAGCCACACATTTTCATCCACACACACAACTGTTCTAAACGTTCTTGCCCCTCAGTAACACTACGTGCTACATGTCGAGAAGCTACGCTTCACTCATGCGAAACCCTAGTCCTGGCGCCTTAGGCTTTCTTGAACACACACATACTACTCATAAAGTTCGTTCGAGTAGAAGTCTTCGCATTTTATTACTTCCTTTCCCCTCCGCTGCGAACGAACGAGATTTAGTTCCAGCGAGTTTGTGTATTTCTCATAATACTCACTTTTGCCCTTGTCATTGTCATTGCTATCCACTGTCGTGCATATTGATCTTTTTCTCACATGTATTTCATTTAACTTATGGTCTGTATCCCCGCACGGAGCTTCAGACCTTGTGCATGGGGAGTGACTGGAGCAATGAAGTCCAACTGAGCTCCAGATTGCCGACACCCATATGCCAGCAACTTGCTGAGTACCTTAGACGCCGGGCTTTGACCTTGGCGTAGTTTTTGGGGCCCCTCACGGGGCTGATCATGCAATCAAAACAAGCGGGCGTTTCCCGCGAATGGTGGTTTGATTCCCTATCTGCGTTTTGGTTGCGGATATCTCGACACCGTGTTAGGCGATATCTTTCTAGGTTGCACTGGTGATCATTCCTCTTCCAGTCCAAGAAATATCCAGCGTTTTCAGAAAATCGTTCCTCTGTTCGCTCCTCACGATGTGCGTTGCATGCGTGTTGTCTTTTATCCGTCAGCACACTCCCTTGCTTCTACCTTTAGGGTTCACAATGGGAAAGTTTCCTCCGATAATTTTTTCATACCACCATACAAGCGGTGGCAATTTTGCGCACACGACCGGGCCCACAGTAGTCGTGCGTCAAGCGATGTCGAGACTACATCTACTCCAGTACCGGATTCCACTGAAAGTGAATCATCTAACTCCTTGGATTCTGGTCTCGGTTCTCACTCTTTTACCACGGTACGTCCGTGCACCTTCACTATTCACTGCTTTCCTCTAACACACACACCACTTTTTATTCACCTCCAGAGGAACAATCAGTGCCACAAAGCCCGGCGCTTCAGAGACAGATTCGCCACTGACGAAGCAATAAGGCAGTCGCCACGGTTCTCATATGGCCGATATGTATTACTGTACTGTTTCAAGAAGCACCACATATGCTACTGCGCATTAAGAGGAACTGTCGCTTTTACCCGAATCACAACACATAATCTAACACAGTTAATAGGTTCTGATATGTTCCTGGATCCGCATAACGACGCCTATTTTTACTGTCTCCCATATTACGATCTCCTGTGTGCGCGTCTGGGTGGCCATGTAGCTCGTTACTCAAATCCAATTTAGTATTCTCATCTACATCTTTCTCGCAACATCCGAATTAGGCTGCCTACACTACTATCCCATGTACTTTTCTCGATGGTTTGAGAAGCATTCATTTTTGGTTCCAACTCACAGGGTGCTTCGCACTTAGGTTTTGAAAACAGACGCCGCTGTGAGTAGTGATTTCTACACCGGCTAAAGACTGAGACTGTATTTAAGAGCAAGTAGAAATGTTACGATAAAACCATTGAATTATGAAAATTTAAAAAGATTTAATTGCGAATCGTCAGCGGTTGTGTTTGGTCAGTTAATTGTTTATCCTTGTTCAGTTAGGCATTCCTATTTGTATCATTATTTCCGGGTATAGGATGTACTTTTTGCATTGTTTGTGCACCGTTTCACTAAAGCACAGGTTTCCAAAATAATCGTCAATATTTGTTTTAAAACACTTCACAAAATCGGCCTCTATTAGTCCTTCAGGTAGTGTATTCCATAAGTTTACTATTCTTCGTTCCATACAATGCTTATGTGATACCTTATTCATACAGGCGACCCTGAGTTTGTAACGTGTCCTCGGGTGTTACAGGGTTTCGAAATCATCCGTCAGCCGGCCTTAGTAAAGTGCAACTCGGCTGTCCACTAGGCATTGCGTAGAGTAATAATGACCGCCTTTTACTTGAGCCTCGCTTTTGATGCTATCTTACGTTAATTCGCCCGGGCTCACGGGTCGGTTTGTTTGTGCATTTCCCCATTGTTCCTGGTCGGTAATCATTCTTCGCACCATTCATTCTCCCTCTCTCATATATGGGATACACACACACTTCTCGTACTTCCATCGTCATGGCGCTGTATGTCGCCGATCTGCGCTTCTGTAACTTCTCTGTCTCGTGCATTGACTCCGGCACATTGCAGTCATCTTCACAACACTGTGGCCCGCTGCTTTCAAGTACCACTCTGGAAGCACTCCGGCTAATCGGTGAGTCCTCACATCACTTGGGGCCAATGGATACTCTTTCTCCTACCATTTCTGCTCATCACCAACACTAGATCGGTGCTTCCTCTTCGTAGGTCCTTTCTCTGCATCACATACTACTTAAATGAAAATGGCAACCGTGTAGTTCACTCGTGGCAACTTACTAGAAAATCATGCGAAGTCGAATGCGCAAAATTGTACTTTCTACTCACACTGTGTAACGAATCGTTCGGAATGCACAAAGCCTCTCTCCTGGGCACGCAGCTGCACTCCGGAATTGAGACAGAGAATGATGGTCTAACGACAAACGGCGCTCGGTTGGTGATTAGCTACGATCGTTTACTTTTGCGGGTGAGGTGATTAAGCAGCTTCTGTGCTGGACGAACGCATTGTGTCGGTACTCGTAACAGCAACCAGCGTTGTTGCCGTATTTCGGTTCAGCTGAAATTTAGCCATAGTAGGTCATTTGTGTGGAGTACTTGGATCCCCGATACCGACTTCACTCACCACATAAGTTCCTCTTGTATGGTATGTGATTCACTGCACAGCAGTTGTGGTATGATTCCACCTTAGATCCGCAGTAACTAGGAAAATAGCGGCGTACGCCTCACCCAGGACACAGGCAGGTTAGCTGTTAAGGTGCACAGACCATTGCAGTTTGCTGCGATTGCTGTGCAGACGTTAGTTTTATGCGTAATGTTACCAACAAGCCTTCAACGTTAACTTACCTGATGGGATCCTATTGGCTCGTTTAATTTCATCCAGCCATCTTAACGTTTGTTCTGGTCATTTATGGTATCTTCATACAACCCTTTCGTGTGTATCATGCTAATGCTTATGGGAACTTTACTCGTTGGAACTGGACCTGTCAAGATTCTGTTCGGACTTTGAGTGGCTAACGTAACTTAAAAGATATCTGTTGTACCATTAAATTCATTCCACCTCTTAATCTGTTTCTCGATTGGCATCTGCGTATTCAGTACACGACGTTTTACACGCAACTTGTTTACAAGCAGTTTTAGCTAGCAATAGATTCTGCGGATCCAAGCATTTAGCTCCATGTTTAGGTTCTTCGTGTACTTCGATTTTCTAATTATGAACATCAAGCAGTGTCTGATCACCACTTTCGTTGGATTGGCCTGATCACTACGACATTCTCACCCCTTGGAGATCGCATGACATCGTGTCTGTTCTGCTATTTATGCCGTTGCCTCCTTGTACAGGCGTCTTCGTTCACATCATCACTCTCAGTGCTCATACTGCCTTAATTTCCCATCTGGTTAGCTCACTACATGCGAGCGAATTCTTCTGCGCCTCTCCTAATCGAGTTTTCTGCTCTCCACTGACCTCCCTCACCTGCGTCTCTTCACTTATTCAGTTATACTTCCAATTGATCATCACTCTGGATGGATCAGTTTCGGTGCACGCTATGTGCGTGCTGCTTGCAACACTCCGGCGTAATTTTTGCTTTGAACATTAAACCCTTACTTCGCTTTCTCTCCTAATTTAAATACATCTTTCAATCTAATTACTATCCTATTGACGCGAGTGTTCATGATCCTATTCAACCCAGTCGTCGTTTGATGGCTCGGAATCTCATCACTTAGATGCTTTCTTCTTGCTACCCTTCCCTGTCCTTACAACTCTTTTCCCCTATTAGTGTGCAGCAGACTGTTACTGACCCAGAAACTGATGCTGATGATACATCTAATCCGACTTTCATACTGCGGGTCTTTTCTATTGGCTGATTGGAAGTCTACTCTATAGAAAGGATTGGTCAATCAACAGTGTCAACTTATCGTTAATTACCCTGTTCACCGTGCCTCCGAAACGCGCATGCAGAATAACAGTTTCGTAGTGAATCTACGACTACTTTTGTCTCGAATCCGTCAACTGTGACCATACTGTGCCCGCCTCTGGCGATACTGAATCGATGGCTCGAGGTATCTATGCTGTCGGTACTGCCCTTAGCAAACTGGCTAAAGCAAATCTCCACTGTATACCGGTGAACAGCTGCATGCGTGATGTTCGACTTGGGACCTCCATTTAAGTGAAACTAAGCACCGTCTGAAGACAGTATGTCTTCATATCCTTTTGGGGAATGCTTTAGTCAGCTTCGGCTCGGAGTATTGCTCATAGCTAGAGGGAACACCGGGTGAACACGCTGAACTCCTCAAATTAGTGTTAGTTAAAAAAGGTTCTGGCACTTCCCTGGAGTGTTTGTTTAAGTTTAGTGACATACCTTGGCTAGGTCATGTCTTCTGCACTCCCGTCGCCTGGCTCCTTCGGCGCGCATTATACCTCATCGCTGCACCAAGTTGGGCGAAACTGCGAGGTGGCCAGTCGATGTCATGGCATAAAGGTATGAAGAAATTGACTGAAAAGCTTGCTTAAGCTGGTGCATGCCGTCTTCGCAGATGGGGTTCTCTGGATGATCTGCATCTGTGGTTGGAGACTATCAGATGTGGCGCAGTCATGCAATCAGTGGCGTTTCTGCATCCGGTTCCTTGCATCTGACTGTTAATATCTTATGCCGATTAATTTTACTCACTTTTTCTTTTCTTTGTATTCCGGTCGCATTCGTCCTCATTTCCCCCACTATCCTTGGATACTTTTGCACTGCCGACGAGTTTGATGGAAAATGGACTCACCGTACTTCGTTGTCTGGATCATAGTTGCTTACGCCGAATAAACTGCAGCTCAGCCGTCCATTCTTTTCACATACCTCGCTTGGTGGATAGCATCAGGAAAGCAAATAATACGTACAGGCGTTGAATACTTGTGAGCACTCGTCACTCTTTGTGCTCATCTATTTCGAATCGTGCTCTAATCAGCCACTCATTCAGATGTCAAGCGTATAAATGGTTTCCCATCATGTTGGGTGGTGTTCCAATCAAATGGCGCATACTAAAGTTCCCATTTCTCTAAACTTTATGGTGGTGCTCTTCAGAGCATCTATTTTCTAGTATACTGCATGCAGTACCCGGTTTTACAATGTTTGCAGGCGGATCATATCCCCTTCTTCCAGCCAACCCAGCTGGCTATGTTCCATGGGGTTTGTTTGCAGTACTGTTTTACCGTGCCCCTATTGTGCAACCGCAGAGCTATCCATCTCTTTATCCTGATGCTTGTCATCCAGTAGTTTTACACTACCGCTCCGACCACATTTACTGTCGAACCGAGTTGGAAGAGGACGCACCGTCTACTCTAGCCAAATGCATCACCATATGATGCACACCATGCTGAGTGCAGGGATCAGCCATTTTTGGTCCTTGGCTGAAGCTCCGTGGCACTAAATGGCGCAGAATTTGGAGCCGGTTGTTTTATTATACGAAATACTGACGCCCCCACGTGGGCATTACTTCATGGAGTGTAATAACTGTACTTTTCTACGCCTACGTAATTTGGTATGTGATTTTCCAGCGCTCCGAGATATACGGAACACCTTCACGTTGTATATCGTTGAGTCGATGGGGCGAGAACTGAATTGAAAAACATTTCAATCTCATCAATTTGAGGTCGCACCTCGGCAACAATATCGTGTCCATCCGGACACATACGCCCTCATCCTTTATACATGCGCGGTGGACACCTCGAATGCGAGTATCTTCGGGCTTGTGGTCTGCTTGGTGTCCTCCCATGTTTAGCTCCATTTTGCTGTTCTGAAATATCTCACAGACTCTGTGTTCGCTCGCTTGAATATGCTTTTTGCTTTGTTTACAACAGCATACCATTCTAACGCATTAATTTCTATTAGGTATGCTATCGTACCCTTAGAGCATTCTACTTTGTGAGCAACCGTTTATAACCTGCAATGCGTCTGGACGACGTCGTATCCATTTGATGGTCCCAGCTGCTTCAAGTATTCTTTACTAGTAAAGAGACTATTACGCTCTCATTAACCGGTAGCCCCTTTACGATTCATCTGATCGATTTCCATGGATCTTGGTAAATCGCTTCTTCTTGTCCACTATTTTAATCAAAACGTATCGCCTCCCTTGTGTCAGGTCGATACATGCAAATGATGCACCTGCTGAAGCCGATTGCGTCGGAAGTGATGCACTGCCTCTGTCAGGTATTCGACTATTACTTGTACTCGGTAAGTTGCCTGGCCGTTGTTAATGCCATATAAACCCACCCTTAATCTCGGAGTACCCGCTGCGTATTTCGGTCGGCCGGTGGCTAAAAACGTTGCATGCTTATCCTTGTAACCCGGAGGTCATTGGCTCGAATCCGCATAAGTACGTACGACTTAACGATGTACACAGCCCACGCACGACCGGTGAATGTCACGTCGCAGCGACGCATCGATGTGGTGTGTCTGCGTACTTTTCGTTTTTCTTTTCTATGGGTAACGACACACCATACGTTCGGCGTTCGGTCAATCTCCCACTCCACCCTGACTAATTTAAGCACTAAAGCCATGCTATCACACATTTAGTGATGGTATGAAATGTCTCGGTTCGTCTCTTGCTTTTTATCCAACTGTGAACCGTCGTCTCAACGCAGCATTTACTCAATCATCAGTTAGAATCCATATATTTGACACTGTTGTCCACCACCAGACCCTTGTTTTGATGTTCAACTGTATGGTATAACAACTGCATACAGTTCATTACAGTTTGCCAATCAAGATTTATGTATTAGGATACCGTGGGTCAGTTTGTTCCCATACGTGTCGCCAAAACAATAAGCACTAATGATATTTATTACATTGACGATTTAGTAAGAATGCACATGAGATAGAGTTGCCAGCTGGAGTAGTTATGAGCCATAACCAAGTAAATAAGCGCAAGAACGCCACTGACTTCGTGATCATGTTATATACGATGTGTACAACCATCGATGTGACCGATATCGCGTTCACTATTCCGAAAAGGGATGCACACCAACCCGACTCAACTTTTTGGTGAGCAGCAGCGAATCGTTCAAAATCAGTTCGACCACAAAATTGAGGAGAGAGAAGGTGCCGACGTAATTCTGTAGTGTTCTGCTTGTCATGAGGTACTCAAGGAGGAGCCTTTTTTAAGCTTTCACTCGGCTCCGGAAGTCGCCGTATAGTAATCTTAGAGTGGATAACAACTTTTCAAACCGTCCAGAGCAAGGCATCGCCAAAGACGGGCACGATCAACCTAGTTAGGAGTGACTTCCAAACCAAGAGGATCAACTTGACAAAGTGTTTGTGAGTATCGCGACGTCCGATCACCCGTTAAGGAATAAAAATGGGACCAATGCACTCACTGCCTGAAGGGTAGCCTGTCTACTTTTTACGACTCGGTCTCTCAAGAGCTCCATAAAGCACCGCAACATAATGCATGTAAGCTGTAAAATTATCAGCCAAGCCAATCTTTGGATCACCAGAATTGATGTTTACACTATCTGCTTGTCAAAACCCCTCTGTCCTCCTATTCGCCGCCGCCAATGGTTCTGTTCAGTTGTTACGCCTTGCTTCATGTTGTGCCCCCACTGCGCGCATCCATCCATGCAACCTGCTCCACCACACCTGCCTGTCGTCTGTTCATTCTGATGCGGGCCTGTCAGATATCCCAGCAAAAAGGCGCCACAAACTCCGGCGAAATGGCTGTGAAAAGCGGAGTTCAATTCCTCCCCCCAACGTAGCAGGTTTCAGACACTCCGAACCGCGGCACAACTGCGCACATGTTGACGAGGTTCTTTTACAAACTACCACCCCGTCGCGGTAGCTATTTTTACTAACTTATTGACCCATAGTATTGGCTATGATTCGCCCTTTGTTGGTCGTTAAAGAGCTTTCAGAGAACCACTTGTCTTGCTTTATCTTCGTCGTTAATGGGAGTCGGTTCGGCCGCGTGATTTTTGTGTGCGTCAGTAGCCGGGCAGCGTTCGCCCCCAACCCAATAGTGCGCGTCCACCGTCACCCCCTCTCGTGTGCGTAGCCTCGTCCGTTACGAGGGCTCAGCGTCTACCCGAATAGGTGTGGCTAGAAACGTCCTCACGCCAGCGCAATTTTCCGCCTCACGAGCGCGTACCCCGGGCTAAGCTAACATCATCGCGTTAGCGCAAATCTGTTCGATCGGCCAACGTTCCAAGCCGTTATCGTAGGCGTGCTCAAACCGTGCCAGTGACAATCCTATCATGCTCAAATTCTCGTCAGAGGCGTCTCTCAATCTTAACAATGAAAAAATAGAAGCTAAACAAAGGGAAGTTTATAGGATACGCAGTAGCAAACTCGAGAGCTTCATGTAATTGGTGCCATGTTTTACTCAAACATTAGTGCATCTATAGTCAATAAATGTGTGACAGTCAGACGTTCCTTATTAGATTGCGGGTGGTGACGCAGTATGTACTATGATTAGATTAAGACTATGGGACAAAAAGCGTATGCAACTGAGGCGCTACTAACGAGATGTGATGTTGGAATAAGGGATGGGTCGAAATATATATTCACAGACGAATGGAAGGTATCATAATGTAAAACACAATTTTATTGAAATATGAAAATAATTGTCGAACTGCTGCTTGCTTGACAATAGCAGCGTGCTTGAATGTTATTCCACTGCATTGGACAATGAACATACAAACAGGAAGCCATCTAGGTACCAACGTTGATCGTGACTCGTAATTCGTTGGAAGCGCATCAATGAGACAAATTACGACCTTGGAAATGGTAGATTGGTCTGAATTCAGTTGAAACATAGCTTAAATTAACTTGAAGATGAACTCTAATATGGAATTAATACCATTGATTGGTCAGAAAAATAAAATGCGTTGAGGCCGGCGTCATGTTGTGTTCAAGGATTTACTGTCAGGTGGCTTTACGACTAAGGGTAGGTCTGAGCAGTCTGTACTCGATTAGGACAAAGAAATATATCGTAAAAGAACTACTTTACTATAGAATATTGTCCAAGCCCAGCTCGTGAAAGTGAGCTGTCAATGAGGACAGAGTCACAAGTTGCATTAAAAGTGGAGCTCACAGAGGTTTAAGACCATAAATGAGTCAGAACAGTGAGCTGTCGGGTTGGACAGAGCCTCGCATTGCGGTTCTGGATCGGCTCGTAGATAGAGTTAAACCCAGGAATTGGTCAGATTTGTAAGCTGTCATTAAGGATGGAGCCTCAGGTTGCGTTAAAAGATGAACTCACATATAGCAATTTGGCTATGAATAGGGCAGCAAGGCGAGCAATCGGGTTGGGCACAGCCGCATGTTTCATATATATATATATATATATATATATATATATATGTATATATATACATATACATATACATATATATATATATACATATATATGTGTGTGTGTGTGTTTGGTTAGGGTGCAGCTGAGTAGACAGATGTCGGATGACTTTGCAGTTATTTTTGGTATGAAGTAAGGTTGTGTCTTCGCTGCTGTCCTGCTTAACATTTATCTTCATGCAGTGATGTCTTGTGTTTTTGATGCGGCTTGTGCTTACTGTGTTCGTGTGGAGCACTGTATTAATAATGGATTGCTGAACATCCGTCGTCTCGGTACGAGAACCCTAGTCTGTAAGACAACTATCCGAATGTTGCTGTTTGACGGCTGCGCGTTGTTTGAACGCAGCACGGATGAGTTGCAACACATGACTAGTGCTCTGGCTTCGACAGCGGCCAAATTCGGGCTCACCATCAACACCAGCAAAACTATCTATCTCTCAGCCTTCACCGGAGGTGCAATCTTCAATATTGCCGCAAATCAGCATTGGTGCTGAAGTATTAGAAACCACGTCCAACTTCTGCTACCTTGGGAGTGTGATGTCGACTGACCAGCAGCTTCACAGCGAGCTTCGTATCCGCGTCTCGAAAGCAGCGGTGTGGAACAACCATCAGCTTATTGTTGGCACGAAACTAATGGTGTACAAATCCATGGTGCTGTCCGTTCTTCTATACGGCAGTGAAGTGTGGACGATGTGCCTGCGAGCGGTTTCATCAACAGTGTTTGCGACGGATTCTGCGCATCGGTTGGTGCGACAAAGTGGCGGACACGGAAGTGTTGCGCCGAAGTGGAATGTATGCAGTGGACTGCATACTTTTGCTGAGACACCTGAGGTGGCTCGGTCATGTGAGCCGTATGGATTCTACGCGGATACCGAACCAACTATTATATGGTCAGCTGAGTATTGGGAAGCGGTATGTGGGGAAACCGAAGCTTCGTTACCAAAACCTGATCAAAGTGTGGCTCTCACGTTCTAATCTTGATTGCAGGTCATCGGAACCGAAAGCGGTTGATCGGCGTGCATGGCGCGATCTGCTCACGAAGGCCGTTGCCAAGGTGCAAAAGTCCTCGTGTATGCAGAGAAGAAGCGGCAATTGCGGAAACGGCAGGCACCGATGGGTTGTACTCCATCGACAGTGAGTGCGTGGTGTTGTAGCACATGCGGTCCTGAGTGCGTGAGTCAGGCAGGCCTAGTGAGCCATGAAGGAGGCCACTCGGGGCCACCACCGAAGTGACGCGGGTCCTGAATTGAACGTAGGCAAAACCGGCGCAGCGTTTGTAGGTGCGCTGCATTCGCGTGCTTGCATGCTGAGTCTTTATTTCAGGTGGTGGGTTTGCTATATTGTTCTAATGCTTTTTATCTCATGTTAATGTCGACCTGAACTATCTTCCATAAACTTGCTCACGTCGCTTAAGCTAATTGTACTTAACTTCGAAAACATTTTCACGTTTGTGGTATTTTCTTAAAATATGTTTTCTGACCTCTTGAACTTATCGCGGAATCGTTCGTAATCATTTGTATACGCACATTTAGTGAATAGTAATGTCACCGTATCTGTATACATTATTCCATTTACTAAACTTGATATCGTCGTTTCAAGTGATTGTCTCTTGTTTGCTATCCCCAGTGTGGCTGCGCTTGATGTGCATGTTGACAACGTGCCTACCTGTCTTTTACCCACTACCTCATTCATACTGGCTCCAGGTGACAGTTGGTCGTTACCAGAGGGGATGGGGTGCTCGGTCCTTGTGACTGTTGTAGGCTCCAAGAGCGGTTCCATGCACTCAGTGTGGAGCGGACTACGGTCCAGTCACCGCCTTGCGTGCGCTTGATTCCCAAATACAGCATGCTTGTGTTTGCCTATGGAGGAGTGTGGGCCGGCTCCGTTGATGAAACATGCCTCCCGGTCTTATTCCTTCGGGTTTAAACTGGATATGGGGTGTGTGGATGGAGCTGTGAATGGTGCAGCGCAAGCCACCCATGGTCCCTCTGTAAGTACAGGCGTCCGGTGGCTGGCCACAGTGACAGGCAAATCCGAAACCGGTTGACGCCAACCATAACTATGTAATATAATGTAATCTCAGCAGTCTGGTAACTAGACACACAGCCAACAAAAAACTACGGAGATCAGCGGATAAGGGACAGTCATCGCGTCATAATCATCGTGGCTTAGTAGTTGAATGTGTGCAACGCACTTCATCTTATATGCCGCAGGAAGAAGGGAACTTTTTTGACAAAAAGTAGAACAATACCTTTTTTGTTTTTCATATGCCGATTTTTCTCTTTTTTGTCACTTTCAAAGTTTGAATTATTAAACATGTGAATCAATACAATAATGTACACAATTCTTTCACTGATTCCGGTTGCGTGCCATGTCTTCAAGAGTGCTAATCCATTGGCATTCCTCATCTTTGATTCCCCATCCTGGAAGACGTACGGATCCAACAGCGGCTAGACACGACGTCAGCGATTTCATGTGCTGCCGCCATGTAGAGGACTGACCACCACGCTGTCGCCTCCTGCCAGGTCCTTGATGCGCGAATAGAGCGCGACGCGGTAGACCCTCAGGTGCCATGCGTAGGACGTGACCGAGCCATCTCAACTGGCGCAACAAAACCAGTTTGTTGTAGGGAATACTCGGATTGCCCAAGATGCAACCTAGAACGTCATTACTATCAACTCGATGTTGCCACCAAACACGAGCGATCCTCCTTAAGCAACCGTTATCGAAGTCAGAAAGACGACGCATGCCTTCCACGCGAATCGGTCAGGACTCGCTGACATGCAACAATACTGAGCGAACTGATGCGCTGTAAACGCGGCCCTCTAGTAAGAATGAGACGTCCCGCGACGCCACAAGTGCCTCAGATTGACAAATGCTGATCGAGCTTTAGCGACGCAAAGAGAAACTTCTTTGTTGTTAGCGCCGTCAGCAGAAACACAGCTCCCAAGGTAGACGAAACTATCTACCTGTTCAAGTTGTACACCTTCGAGAGTGAGCACAGGAGCAGGTGAAAGCCAATCCTTGAGCAGTACTTTACACTTCGATGGGGCAAAGCTCATGCCATACTTGGATGCTTCAACCGTCAAACGATCCAGAATGAGTTGCATACCCTGAGGATCGTCACCAAGTAAGGCGATATCATCAGCATAATCTAAGTTGGTTGCGCGCTCATCTGGTAAAAGCTCTAGGCCAAAATGTTGGAAACCTTCTAGAGGATTCGACAGAACGTCTTTGATTTCGAAGTTGAAGAGGAATGGGGACATAGGGCAGCCCTCTCGCACACCGCTATAGACAGCAAATTGCGAGGAAAGCTTGCCATAGACCCTCACTCTGCCGGATGTATGAAGGTAAAGTGCTCATAAGATGGCGGTATATTTCTCTGGCACCCCGTTATTAAGCATGAAACGCCATGAACCAGGTTGATCAACGGGGTTAAAAGCGGCACGTATGTCTAGGAATGCAACCATAGTGGGCCTGTGATAAATGTGGCGATGTTCGAGGAGCTGGCGGAGCTTGAAGATTAGAACCACGCATCTGCGGTCAGCACGGAAACCAGCTTGTTCTTCACGTCAGTAGGATTCACGTACTGGGGATAGTCTGCGAAGCAGATCGGATGCCAATAGCTTGGAGGCAACCGAAATAAGACTAGTCCCGTGATGATTTACACATGAAGTGCGAGCGCCTTTCTTGAAAATCGGGATAATGACTGATTCGCCCCAAAATGAAGGCACTTTCTCTTCATGCCAGATCATTGCGAACAGTGCGGTTAGCTGGTTAATGATCGCCACAGCGCCGTACTTGAACAGCTCCGGAGGAAGTTCGTCTGAGCCGGCAGTCTTGAAGCGCTTCAAGCGTCGAATCTCGAGGCAGACTTCCGCTTTGCTGGGTGGATTCGGTTGGACGAGCCAGGGTGGGCAACAAGGTGTACTGCATGTACTGATGCATGGTGGAGGCCAGTTGAACTGTGAGTGAAAGTGCTCGGCCCAGCGGTCCATACGCCTCTGCTGGTTGGTGATCGGAGACTCATCCACTTCGCAGATGACCTCACTGACACCAGGCTTCCTGAGGCCAGTGGATCAAATGAGTTGGAGAAGCCTGCGAGTGTTGCCAGAGAAGGCAGCGGTCTCCATCTCTAAAGCACACTCAGACCACCATGTTTCGCGATCCTTACGTAGGGTTTGCTTGAGCAGCTGGTTGGCAGAATGGCGCCGCTCGTTGCAATCTGATTCCGCCGGTATATCTTTGCGGCGTTCGAACAGCTCCAGAGAACGAGCAGAAATCCAAGCCTTTAGGGGGCGTCGAGTTAGGCCGCAGCTTGACTATCCGGAAATGGTCATCGCTTTCCGTATACAAGTGCAGTGTTGCTCTACGTATTGCGGTGGATTGCAACTGAGTGCATATGCCAGTGACGACTGATAGCCCGCTTGGACAGAGGAATCAGTCAATCTGTTTACATCAATCTTGCGGTGCTTCGTGTTTCAGGACGCTCCAAAACACATACAGATTTTCGCGCATACCAGTGCATGATCTGAGTCAACGTAGGTGGACCAAAAGGACCTGCAGCCCAGTACGCTGCCGCGCCATCTGAAGCTAATTGCAATGTGATCAATTTGAGACCACGGTTGTGTTGGCGAAGGGGGACGCCACATTGCGGAACACTTCTTTCTACGCCTGAAGTTAGTGCTCGAGAGAACCAGGTGGTTGTCTTCGCACAATGTGAGAAGTCTCGCTCCGTTATTAGAGCGATTCTCATCGAGCGCGTGGTGACCACCAAGGTTGCGTTCGTATGGTAACATGCGGCCAACCCGTGCATTAAAACCCCCAGCAAGGATAACGACATCCGACATTTTAGCATTAGTCAAGAGCTGATGTAAATCCTGGTAGTATTCGTCCTTGACCGAGTTGCCACTGCAGTCAGTTGGAGCGTACACTTAGATCACAAGCAAGTTGCGTCTCTTTTTGCGGTGCTTGTTGATTCTACATGAACCCTGAAGCCGAACTGCACGTAGTCGGCTGTTAATCGGGAACCAGTCCAGTAGTGCCGCCTCTGCCTTGCGACTTAGTGCTATACTTACACCAGCCAGACCCGCTGAGACTGTTTCTGGATCTCCAGAAGACGCAGGTGATATCTGGCTTCGGGGTCAGTAGAGGATGTTAATGTAAGCACAGTGCTGGGGTCTTGCAATCAGATTTCTGAAAGGCAACAGACATCAATGTCCGGGGCCTCTAGGGTGCGCGCTAGACTGGTTTGCTGTCCAATCTGCATGAGTGTCCAAACGTTTAAGCACGCCAGACGGAACGAGGATCGGTGACAAAGGAGAGCCATAGGTTGAACTCCGTGGTCCGCGGCGCAACCGGAATCGCAGCCACATTGTTGAACACATGAATCGGGTAACGGAAAGTGAGGATTGTTAGCAAACAAACAATTGGCGTGTGATGAAGTCGCGTGAATATGAGAAGCAGAAACAGTACCTGATGAGTACGTTGTAGTACAGTCCATGGTTTTGTGAGAGGGCGTGATACTACCCAGTTGCCCAAGCCGAAGTAGAGAGAGAGCCTTCGGCTAAATAACCTACACGCAAGGCAGCGGGGCGAATTCACGGAATCGAGCCCATTTGGAGGCGCTGACTGAATGTTCAGTTCATGCGTCTTTGTTTGGTAGATCACCAAACAGGGGCCCAATGCTCCCGATGAAATCAGCACAATTGCTGGAATACAATGCCTCACCGAGGTGGAACATTGTCGCCGAACACTTTGCTGGAACGGTGTACACCCGAACCACCCAACTGGCGGCACGAGGTAATTCGTCAAGCCAGGCAGTACTGAACAACAAATTGGATGTTAACGAATGCTAAGCCTCAGGTGAAGTATGAAACGGACTTTAATTTTCCTGAAGCTCAGTGTTAGTTACAGCCTTTCCTCCTCTCTTTCCCCGCGATTCTTTATTCATCGCCATTTCCTTTTGTTGCATATCTAAACCTCTTCGCTTACCCATCTCTGTCAGCGCGGACTGAGTAGGTGTGTCTATGATCTCTTCATCCCAGTTGTTTTCAGCAGTGTCGGATATAATTGAAACAACTCATTAACTTTCGCCCTGCTGAGTATCATTGTTGTTGCTCGAAGAAAAATTGCGGTTTAAACTACTGCGAATCGGTAGTTTTTTTAACCTTTTCCTTCACATTGTGTTTTACTCCCCTCGTAACGTTTGACATCGTTTCTATTTCCATTTCCGACAGATATTAGTTTTCTTCGGCCCAGTTCATGTAAGTTCCTAAAGAGATTGCCTTGGCCATCTTTGTCTTTATTGATCTCGAGTAACGTATTCGGCCGCCCTTCTTCCATCCATTTACTGAATGGAAAACTTCATCAAACACTTGTAGACTTCGGAATAAGGGAACGAAACTGGGTGGAGGTCATTTTCTATCTTCTCAATCACTCTCGAAGTGCATTGGGGCCTCAATTGCCCTTAATGCAATCCATCGTAACTGAACCCAGCCAGCCGATGTGTACGCATCCGTTAAAGTACTTAACTGACATTTGAACTTTTATCGGTTCCAATAACTCGCCCTCTCGATCCGGTGATGGGTACTACCTAGGATCATGCTCTTCTGAGTCAAAGATCGAAGCCACGGGACATAGTGGATCCTTGCATCTGATGCGCATGAGTGACCTATAGATGGAACCCCCGACCTTGCAACCCAGCAAGACCCCGATCCTTCCCCGCATGTCACAGAAGCGATCATAGAGTACAGAGTTGTAACCAGCATACTCCGTATCACGAATTTAGTCACCCGGACGCTGCTCGACATTATTGTGCCTATAATTTTCGTGGTCACACTCCAAGACATCGTCAACGTCGAAGTTGAATAAGCTAAGTGATGCTTGACAACTTTGTCACATCTCTGGTGATGCTGACGGGTGCCTACACATTGAGGTTCGAGAATAAATTACTTGGAACGTGTTATCCTGCTCCTTAGTGACTCACTTTCTAGATGTGACTCCAACAAGCAATTCTGTTAGTCTATTGCAACCCAATTGGTTTGTCTACGGAACCAACAGTGATCGATAATCCAAATGTTTGACGATGCTGTCAGATGGCTTCACAGAATGTACTTGGAGCATACGACCTCCGCATACCGGCCAGTGACGATAGTGTTCACAAAGCCTGTAGTACGTCTGTTGAGGCTTCTGACAACACGTCACTGTACGCGAATGTGATATGGTGTCACGATTTTTTTGCAATTTTGCTCAGCATTCGATTAGATGACGGTTATAACATGTGTTCACTGGTGCCTCATCGTGGTTACCTGAAAATAAATATGAATATCCCATATTCCAGAAATATCCAGAGGCCCTCTCTCCTTTCCGCCAATGTTACCAACACCATACTTTGTCCCTGGTGTAGCGTTCTATATCCCTTATCCTCTGTTCCCAGTTTTCCAGCTTCAGCTTGCGTTACATCTTCGGTCCTTCTGAAGACCGACCTTCATACTTTGTTTCACGCTTTAGCTCTGCGCTTCCCTTCAATGTGGCTGACAATCTCCCAAAAATCAGGCGATAACGCAAGCATAATTGCATAAACTTGACATATCTAGTCGTCATCTAAGTGAACACTGCTCGCGTCCGTACCCATCACTTTCGCGGCTCGTTGGAACTTGTCCGATATTGTGGCTCTGCTCTGTGTTGCATATGTTGCGAACGATAACTGCTCCTGCAGCTTGCTATATCTCTCCAAGTGTGCCCACATCCTCACTTGGGTGAGCCATAATCACCCCTGACGATTCATTACAACTTTCTCGTCCCTTTGCTCCGTCAGGATGCAGGTCGGTCGCTAGTACTCGTCTCAGTGAACTGAGTGCGTACAAGCGATACCGTGACAGACCTCCACTGTCGTTGGCTGACCTATCCAGAACTAATATGTAATGGGTTATGCTCACGAAAGTCGATGCTTTGATTGGCTATTGGTGGGCTAACTCACTGGCATCGACATTGTACTTCAGACCCCTGACAGTCTATGGCCAGCATAGCAGAGGGTGTGGTTTTATTGGCTGAAATTCTATCCCGATGCCCTCAATCGTTGTGGGAAATCATGCCTCGGATATGAGATACTCGTCAGCTTCTTGAGTATGGTGTAATTGTGTGACATGCTTCTATCGCTCATCACGATGTTCTGCATGGTATCAGTATGTGGTGCTCTTCCTACTTTTTGTGTTTTTCGCTGCATCTTTTGGGCTTCGGCTTTGCAACACGTCACTTTCATTTTCCACTCTCACTATTCTAACTTTGTCGCTGTGCGTACGCTTTGAGGGAACGTAGATTTTACCACTAACGGTTCTCTCTTCATCCTAGCTCGTGGATTCCGCCGAACTTCCCGAACGCCTACGGAGCACGCTGAAACGCATTCGAGAACGACTTATTGCATCTAATGATCATCCATCTGTCATCAAGGGAGTGAGTAGAGTTGATTTTTATTGTCCCAGCGATTGAGCTGTGTTGTGTAGCGATTTTCTAGTGTGTTAACCCATGCTTTATCGGATGACTATGCAAAATGACGATGAATAAGAGCACTACTTCGATCCAGACTCTCGAACAGACCTAGCCTGCAATCTTAGTGCTAACTGAGCAACACCGCACTTTTTCACAGTTTCGTCATACTATATAGATACTAGATCGTGGATTTACTCGCAAGTGGATCCACGGTCCATCACTCATAACATATTTGTTGACCCAACTGGGTAAATTACATTCAATTTTTTAAAGGCTTCCCATATTTAATCAGTTGGATAGATAAACGGATATTTTTCCAATCAGAAATTTGAAAAGTACGGTAGGGAGACAAAAACTGGCAGATGCGTGCATTTTGTAGTATCTCCTCGGCACTATTAACAACAAGCGATACGCATAAATGTACCTAACATTTGGTGCACCAGACAAGTTTAAGGTGCAAATCGATTGACTAGAGTTCACTCCTGTGTCCTTGGCAGCCTTAAACTGACAGATAATTGTTTTTGAACCCGCAGGGCTGGTTTCATCCGGTTACTTCGGCAGTTTTCGCGAATTCTGGTGATGTGTACGCTGATACGAGTTGATTCCGGTGACTCGTGACCGGTAGGTGTTTACCTATTGCGGAAGCTGATGGTCTGTGCGGACACGAAGGCTCTTGGGGGGGGGGGGGGGGAGGGATGTTGGTCAGTTTCACGTTGAACCTATTTTTGCACATGTTCCCGTATTCGAGAAGCCAAAGACCTATCGGTTTTTCCTATATATTTGACTCCGCAGTATATACATTCCTTCGTTGGAGTTACCGGCTGATGGCAACTTGAGCAGCGTTGCAATTTCTCTGCGTGACAGATATTACTCGCTTAGGTGTCCTCAACATGGTGAAATCACCTTTGAAAGGTAATTCGATGTAAACCTTTTTCCTGGCTGCTCTATGGAACAAGTCCTTCACTCTTCCCTGTTGGCTGTTTATAAATCTGCGAAGATAACCATTCGCCATGAGTTTAGTTGTGAAGAACTCTAGCTCATCGGCCAGGTAATCAGCCTAGCGAGTCAGTCTGGCACGACTAACTAAGATCTTCACAAGTGTCCGTTTGTGCCACACTGGCGTGAAGCTGGTGAAGTGAAGGTATTGGTCGGACCTCTTTGCTTTTCTGTAGACAGACCTCTTAAGAAGTCCGTCATCTTTGCAACTAATAAGTATGTCCAGGAATGGCAGGCAATTCTTCTGTTCCATTTCACAGGTGACCCGCAAGTTGGCATGTGCGCCGTTAAGCCGCTCTACCAACTGCACGATCTGCTCCTCCAACGAACAAAAAGCCAGTATGTCATCCACATAGCGCTTATAGTATGGCAGCTCGGTTATTTATGTAGATATGCCTCTTTCTATCATCAGCATGAAGTAATCTGCGAGTACATGACCTAGTGGGCTGTCCATTGCCACTCAATCGATTTGAAAATGAAAGCTAACACTTTCCGTACACAACAGCAAGGAGCCCTTTAGAAAATCGACTGGAATTGATAACGATATGCCCGTGTCAAGCTTGTTCAGAGATGCAAACAACAGTCTGGTGCAGTGGGATGTTAGTGAACAACTATTTCACATCTAACGAACACGACCTTGTCAGATAGGTTGGTTTTATCCTAACGAAAAGAGTCATCTATAACATTGTCTTGACTCCGATGACTCCATGGGGTACTTGTCAATCCGCTATTAGTTAAACTTTTCCTTATCCAACAGTTCAAATACATGGTGTATTCTCATTTTACGGTGTAACGAGAGGAGTGTCCCCAAGTATTATTGATTTCCGTTTAAGTCGCCTGCTGTGTGCATGAATTACCATCTCAAATTCGGTCATTTCTGCTCGAAACTGGTCGTGCTCATAGTTTGGAACGGGCAACGTAAGACATTCATTTGCTCTCCCAAAGTACTTTCTTTGGGAACCTCCACTGGAGCTTATTTAACTGTTGTTCTGCTCTCTTCGCGATTAACCACGCACACCCAAAAGCGAATGCATGAGATACGTTCCTGACGCCTCGCTTCCTGGAACAGTACCGTTCATCTCCCTCTGCGGCATCATCTTCTCACGTCGTCCGGTCGTGATTGCCGTTTCTCGTGGCCACATCCCCCTTTTCACTGTCCGCATGTTTTCATCTTTGTGCCTACTTTCCAAGGGTGTGTTGAGCTGGCATCCTTTAGACCCATGATGCACTCCACACAAACGGTGACTAGCGTTCATACAGACACTGGCAAAAAGTTGCGGTTCAGTGGTAGCGTTAAAGTGGGACTTCAACGCGGAGTAGCTCTCGTTTTAGCATTCTACTGACCTGGATGATAGACGTTCTAATTGAATCGAGGACATTGGGCTTAGGTGTTTGATGCAATCGGGAGTGTGAACGATCATAATCATCCTTCTAGACAACAGCCCACCGAGTCTCTGTATCGCTCACTTCACCTTTTGCATAAAACAAACCGTCGCCTTAATAAGTACTGCCATTTAGCTTTTCAGACATACTAAGTTTGTCATTCTTTGCTTTTATGTTGTATGCACTCACCAATATGGAGTTGTATGGTATAAACGTTGTTTGTTCCTGTAGGTTGCGCTGCGTTCCCGTTTGCTCCCGTCTACTCTTATAGATGACTGTATGAGCAGTAAAAAGAACCGAAATTTGAGCATGTTATCGATGAACCTCTCAGAAGCAACAGCACGAACGTACTTACAATGGCGCTTGTCGTTCAGGAAGCCGCTTTGGGCTATGCTGTACGCTTCCGAAAACAGCCACTAATATATCATTGGTAACGCTTTCAAAAAAAACTTTGATAGTCTGCACTATGAGCCATTCAGTTTCCGCTAGAGTGGGCAGATCGTGAACACTACACACAATGTTATGCACTAATCACAGTCACTGTAAACGTCGTTAAAATGCCACTAGAGTTACCCCACAACTTTCAGAAACTTTTTGCTTCTCTCATCGAACTAGGGCAAATGATATGCTTGGTTCCATTCCAAGCCGTTTCGTTTGAGGTATGTCACTGATTCATCGGCTTCGAGTACCGCAACCAGCATTGCTTGACGTGCGCCATCCGCGAACGCATCGCCGCTGTCATTACGCTTTGCATGCGATTTTCTTTCATGGCTTTGCGCGCAGCCATTCTTCCCTCTATTCTCCTCTTTGCTCTCACCTGTATACTCCCTCCTTCGCCTCTCACTGCATCCTAACAGGACCGGTTCGCTTTGCCTGCACACGAACCAATGCGTGTGTTCCAATCGGTCAGTCGTTTCTGGGAAACGGTGTCAGACCCAACATCCAGCGGAACGCCACCCTTGTGGCAAATGTATCTACAGGCGCATTTCGTCGGAGTGGAATCGGTCAATTGCTTGGCGGAAATGTTGGAACAGGTTCGTCTTACTCGATACACTACTCCTCTTGATATCTTTTTCATCTGCTGGCCATACAGACTCTAGCTCTAAACGAGCACGGTGTTTCTGACGAGGTAGCTTCAAGAGGCGCGCCACACATGCTACACATCCATAATGATTTTATTTTAAAATCTGTAATTATTGTCTTCCTCTCTTTCGATATCACGCAATAGTCTTTATGATAACCATCCATGTTTAATCGTCCTTTTGTAACTTACAAGGCGAACAACGAATCAATCTATGGCCACTCCGTTGTCTTTTGGTGCTGCGGCGGCTATCGTGGTATTTGATTTCAAAAATTTCACTACCCTTAGCCAGGCGCACTATGTATGGATTACCCTCACAAGAGCGTTCACTGGCAGTATGGTTCTTCTATCTTTGTTTCTTTTTTATCTACAAATGTGCCCATTAGAAGGATTGTCGTTAGCTTTGTTGCAAAGCCAGTCACCCGTGTGGTCTTGCTTACTTGCCAACGTCGTAAACCCGTCACCGCCTCATTTGGTTTCGCGTACACTGGGTGCATAATTTTCTCCTTTGAGATGGGGACATCTGGAATCTGTCATCCCAGATGTGACACTCCATCACTAGTATCTTCCCTGTTGTTGGCCCGTAGCCTAAAGGATCACAAGCCTGCCTTTTAATCCGAGAGCGCGGCTTCCAGCTTGCTTAGGGACCAGGCGACCCTCGCAGTATCGTTAGCCCACGTGCGAGTTGTGGTGGTTGCGCGGCAGCGAAGCTTCGTTACTGCGTGCCAGAATACTGCTTGCGCCTTTCTTCCCCTTTCCGTTCTCCCAATGTAAATGTCTCGATTCTGATTCGCTCTGGTAATCTGACGGCTACTAGCCTAGCAACTTCAACACTTGAGATCCACCTTGTCGCAGAACTCGGTCCTTCAGGGACAAACGGTTTGACAAAGCGAGCTCAGCAAAAATGACAGTCTGACAAGCATGTAGAAACCTCTATGTCAATAACGAACTCATTTCCATAACTAACGACGCTGTTGCACTCATGAGATTCTTCCTTTGAATCAGTTAAACAAACCACCTCCAGCTGACCAATCATCGCATAGACGAAATATGCGTAGCTGTCCAAGTGCTCTTTTCACTTGCGGCACGCTAGCTGCTTGCTTCGCCAAGTAAATCGTATCGTCCTTCTTCTTGCACAATCCCATCACACACATTATACTCTGCAGAGAATGCTGTTATGTCGGCTTAAAATTCACTAGCATTTGTTAGTTTGTTGTTTGAGTCGGCTACCGCCTGTAGAATTCTTATTTCGAATGAACATGGCCATTCTGTCCTGGACAAGCACTGTTTGCCTCAACCTAAAACATGGCCCCAAGAGGACTCTGTGTACCGTGATCGAACCACAGGACAGATATTCCTATCCAAGGATTGCTACAGACCAGTGAATTGTTCCTATCCAAAATGCTGGAAACGAAGTTAAATGTGGCACTAAATGCAGTATTTTCACCACAGTTTCTTCATAGTAAGTGACATTCAGCGGTACCAAATACAACCTCCGTCCATCTCATTCATCCTCATTACATTTTGTATTAGTGCTTCGCTGTCACAACGAAGCTGTGTGAAAGTAAGCATGGAGTAGGGCGACCTAATAGAGAACGCTCTAAACAAACTCTCAGGATCGAGGTACCAGCACTTCATCCACAACGCTCTGTTACAAACAACTGTTGTGTGAATAACATAAGCAGGCGATGGTAAGACAGCTTTATTGTTGTTTCCACTGTCTCGCGTCGTGCTCAAACTTACAGCTACTCCGTCTCATTTGTAATTAAAACAAGAGGCTGCAACAAACACCCCACTTATACTTGTTGCTACCCATATTTTGTTGTCTTGAACTAGTTACCTGTTGGTCGCATGGATCTCGCCCTGGGAGAAAAGACGGATCAACTACAGCCACTTTAGTCACCAGTGACTTCGTTCCCTCCGACTAAGCTCTCGAGTTTTGCGATTAAAGCAAGGCGGTTCTCGCCGAACGATGCCAAACAGGCACACATAGCACCTACCCAAGCTAACACAATCTGTTCCATCTTATTTGCTAGTCTGTGTAACGGCCATCTCATTAACCGTTATCTTTGCAAGGTTCTGTAAAAACAGTTATATCCCTCATAGCTGTATCCTCTCCTTACCCCTCCAAAGCGCTGAATCTTTCCTCAGGAATCATAATACTGCGTATTAGGTAGCCAAGGTCGTACACCACGGCATCTGCACCTGAGATAAATTCGCTAGTTATCTGCGTTGAGTTAGAGGTTTCAGGCTTTGAGTATGACGGACTTGTTTGTGCAGCGTGGGGATTAGTTCCTTCACAATATAAATAGACCAATTTATACGGACCATTTTGCAAGAAGGGGACTGTTCCATCCAACTGATGCGCCAATAATTGCATCGATATTGAAAAATGATAACCACAGATAGTGCAAAACTATCTGGCCACCGCTGTCGTTTGCCGCTTCACGGTGGAACTGGAATTCCGAGTGAGAAGAAAGGTATTGTATTTTCCAGTTCAATAGCGTCGCTCAGTACTAGTGGACGCATTTTCAAATATAAGCGAACCACAAACATGACAGAGTTAGCATCAAGTTTCCTGTTAAACTGAAGAAACTTTCGACGGAGACTTCAATTACCGCCTGAGGTCTACAATGAAAATTGCACGTCTCGTGCACGCGTTTTTAAATCGCACAAACTATTTCCGGAAGGCAGACAAAGCGTGACGGGTTATGATCACCCACGCCCGTCTACAATAGCATTGAAATAATGCGAGACGTGATTCAAAAAAGGTAGATGGTTGGATTTTTGACCAATAGTTGAGAAAGTCATTTGAAGTCTTGGTGAAATTGCGTGGAAGTGTGAGGAGAAAACGACCGGAATTATGAGGAAATGGGTGGACTTTGCACCAATACCAAACGCCAGTCCATAACGCTTTTACTTCGAAGCAGTTTTTGTCCCCCTATTTGCCAGACCTCGCTCCCTGCGACCTCCCAAAAATAAAGTTGTTGCTCATGGAAACCCATTTTTTGTCGGTAGACGTAAAAGCAAAAAACGAGAGAGATCGTCGATGGCCTCGTAGAGCATGACCAGTGGAATTACTATGTGTTGGCAGCATCATTTGCAACTGTGTCAACTCAAAAGGGTGCTATTTTGGATGTGATCATAGTTGCTTTTCAGAATTCATTAAATAGGAAAACTTACGGGCATGGTCTCGTTTTCTTGTCTCCAACCGTGTACTAGCTCAGAAAAGGTTTGTCGCTAACTAAACATTTGACCTACCCTGTACTTGAAAACCATGCCGAACTCTGGAAGCTTGTATTGCTCCTTTTCCCTCTTTTTTGCTCAATCTTATCGTCATCTCCATCATAGTTTTCCCTTGTGATATGCATGAATTGAGGCGCTATCTTAAGGAAAGCTGCTCGATCCGGACTGGTCAAACGATACCGTGTTACTGTTTAAGGGTCGCTAGCCGGCACAGTCAATCTTTCGTAGCGTAAAGTGATGTCGCAGGACCACCTGCTGTTTATCATATAGCTCTTCACGACGAGGATCCGGAGACCTTTTGCTACCGAAATGTGACTATTAAAGTTAGCTGACATTTGGTGCAAAGATGCACCTGAGCAGCCTTTGGTATATACCGCTTTGGTTTATAGGCCATGTATACAAGACCACAGTGAGGGCCGTTCTTCACTAAGCCATTTAAACAGCCGCTTCGGTGCGTTAATCTTATGTTCTTTCAAATCTTCGGTCATCGTTGTATACGGTCAGTTGCTTGTCTGGTTAGTACCAGCGTTGCTACTGCGATGAGCAAACGAGACTACCGGCTGATAGTGATCAGGTTAGCTTCTTAGATCTCATTGGATAATATGTCGCCCCAGCGCGAACGTGAAACATATGCCCGCCTAATGATACATGAAGTCACTAGTGAATATGCTAGGTCTTTTTCGTCTGTTTTGCCTTCAGGGCTATAGTCTACCCGACTCATCCCGTTACTGGATCTACAGCTCACCGAGCATGACTTGCTACTGGTATCAACTGCATGCTTGTCGTGTATAATGCTGAGTTCTCGGCTCAGTATTGCCGGCCATGACACGGAGTTGCGAAGCTTCAAGCTATCTTGTCGATATGACCTTACCTCAGCACGATGATCGTGACCGTCCGTTGCTCGTAAGATGTAACTGCCCGAATCCGGAATGTTTACTCAAGAAATCTGAGTTTTTTCCTCTAACAGCATCTAGCAGCATCATCGTACAACTTGTGGTTGTGTGGCACCAGAATGTTAGCAGCGATCTGACACTTTTGCTGACGAGTGAGTCAGTGTGAATGTCACACAATTCGGTGCTAGCGTCCACTTGTGGCGCTCCAGAGCCATTTTAATCCGGTGTCGTTACCAGATGGTACCACAGTGCCAAATTCTGACGGGTCCACTTTGGACTACACGTTGTGTGATTAGATTGCGACGCGCAATCTCAAGGTGGACCGCGATTCCCATTGTAGTGAACCTTGGTCACTGCGATCACTGGGACTGTAGTCGAAGCAGATGGAAATTGGTGTTGCCCGCCCGAAAACACTGCACAACCACGACGCGTTTCGATGTCATTTCATCTCATCAGGTGGAGATAGCAGGCCTCGAACCCGTGACCATTGGAATAGTAGCCGAAACCTCTACTCCTTTGGCTACCGGGTCACGGCAGGCAACCCTTGGCACAACGGTGGAGGACCCAATTTCCATCTGCTTTTGTTGTGATTGTTCTACGCACGGTCAAGAGCACCGCTGACACCTCAGACTTGGCACACCGTGATTGCGAGTGGGGCCTACTCACTATGGTTGCATTAGCCAACTCCGGCCGGTGGTTGGAGTGCTTTCGTCGAAGAATATCACGAACATTTGAGCCGAATTTAATTTACCTTAATGCGACTGATACTCATGGAATATCGTTTCGATTCATCCAACAGACATAACAGTCATTCGCGGTATCGTTTCTGCCATCTGTATGGTCTGATTTTAGGCCAGGTGAACTCCCAGCATTCGCTATGCCCTCCCACCCACACGTTCCAAGCAGCTGAACATCGCCTGGTTTGATGAGCTGATCTCGACGACCCTGTCAGCTAAAATGGCAATGCATAACTAAGGGCTTACAGCTTTCTTTCGTCTGACTCGAGATTCTCACTAAGTACTTTCATTCAGTTTCGTGTGGCGTGCACATTTTCACCCAGTACTTGCGGATCGACTGGTCAGACGTGTAATAATAATAATAATGACAATGTGTCAGCTGTACGCCGGAACGGCGCTTCGCCGTGCGACCACCACCAGTCGCACGCGGGCTGAGTATACCGAGAGGACACCCACCCCTACGCTGATTCAAACCCGGGTTTATGGCAAACTCTCGCCACCCTTCAGTATCACCAGCGGTGTGAGAAAAGGATGCCCGCTGTCATCTTCCCTCTTCAACTTTGCTATTGATGAAGTCATGGAAAGAGCGTTCGCTGGACACGACCTAGAAGGTGTGGAGCTACTTCCTGTTGAGCGACTTCTTGACTTGGAGTATGCGGACGATATTACCATAATCTGTGACAGCTCCCAAACACGCCAAACAGCACTGAACCGATTAGCACTGGCTATGCTTTGCTCCATCGAAATGCAAAGTACTTGCCCAAGATCGGCAGGGACCCAACCCTGCGCTAACGCTTTGTGGTGATCTGCTAGAAGTCCCTCAGGAATTCAAGTACCTGGGCAGCTATATTAGCACCCGTGGGATTGAAGATGAGGTTACGAACCGTATAGCAAAAGCTCGAGGTGCTTTTGCCAATCGCCGCCACCTGTGATTCGAACCCGCGACGCAAGATTACGAGACAAGCTCGTTACCCCTAGGTTACGGGCCGACGTGTAGGCAACATGAGTCATCCAAACCCATCGTAATCTTATGACTGAGGATGACCGTGCCACAATGGAATCCAACCCACACATTCTGTTTAATCCCATGATGTTTATCTTTAGACACAATCTCTTTCGCCCCTTCACGTCAGACATTGCTCCCTCACTTATCCAATCTTCTACCGGAACGCAAACGCGGACTTACTTCGGTGTTCCGCGAGCAATCACTCATGGCTGCCCGACAGCTCCGAGAACCATGCGCTGCCCATATTGCTCCGCAACTCCTCAGCCTCCTCGTGCCTTCCGGGTAAGTGCTAAGATGCGATATTCACCACACTGCGGCACATAACGCTGAGGATATGCTCCGTGGAGGTATTCTTTTGTCTAAATTTTTAAACTTCAATTCAATGGACCACTGCTTTGCAACTGAACTTCTTAGTGGTTTCGCAGTATCAGCTAATGACAGGGTTACGCTGTTTGGGATGATCCGGGTAGAACACGCTATTCTTGGAGTCCGCTAGAAGATGTGATCGTTTATCAAGCGCATTAGTTACTAGCAAGAGTTCAACAACAACCCTGTCTGACACACCGCTTTCTTAAAGCGCATTCTGTAAAGGACCAACTGACCACTTCCAACAATCCGAGTTTCTTAAGTAGCATCATATTATCCTCAGTAAAATGTTATTATGGCTACCAACCGATGGTGAACTGTTTCCAGACATGTTTGTACCAATGTAAGCTGTCATATTTGCGCACATCCTGAAACAAAATAGCCGCAGCTACGATTTTCTAGTACACGATATGCAGCCTCGTCGCCACTAGCTGTCAGATTATTTTGAGGACAAATCGAGAGAACCCTCGGTTACATTTGTTGATGGGCTTTTACCTCTCATGTTGCCATCCTGAGGTTTATGCCCATGCCAGCACCACATCTGGACTATGCTCAAGGAAATCCACTGAACCAGATTCATTAACACCTTGGGCAGCTTCCGGAACGGACCTTGGAGCACACATTTTCTTTCACGCTCGTATGACACGAGGGAATATGTTCGTCCATTTAGCTCCATACTAGGAATTAGACTCTAACCGCGTACTCCGCGAGCGCTTTGCACTTGCATAGGTACCGTCACTCACTTTGCTCCTCATACGATGTTGAATACTGTCTAGTTTTGCCACCCCACACGTGGCCACATGTAATAATGGAGATTGATGGCTTGTCGACCGGTCGTGGACAAAATTGATTATTTCTCAGAAACATCATGCATGGAACCAAGAACACCACGTCCGTCCAATCGTGAGCCGCATATAGTGGTCATAAATGCAAGATCTCGTGGTTATCTAATGAACTGTCGGACAATAGAATCCGCGGCTCTGTTTGAACGAATATCACATTTTCCGCGTTCATAATGACCAGCTCTGGACCATCTTGAGCCCTCGGTGGGAATGTTACGCTACCGCATTGTTCTCCTCACTTATCACCATACCTGTCTCCTTTCCAGTAGTGGACACAAGTTTTTGCTTGAACCATGCACGTGATTCTAGCTGAAGTCGAATCGAATACTCCACTCATTATCATCGCGGTGTTCTTCTAAAGCCTTTGAAATGCGTTCATTTTTTGTCCATCGTAGCCCTCCCGTTTCTCCTGGTACTCCCCAATCGGTCAATGCTTCCACGACCATCGCTTCCAGTTTGAGCAAAATTTGGCCAATCGGTTCCAACAATGTCTCCTCCTCCTCCATAGACAAAGAGTCTAACAAGCTAGGCGGCTCGTCTCCCATTCCCAATGCCAAAATGGACCCCGACTTTGACAGCAATGTGTTTGCGTCTCACGTGGCTTCCGTGCAGTGGACAACCAACGAGGTGGCCACCCGCCCCAGTCCTTACGTGAATCAGCTACGTGTGTCTGTGCTAGGTCCATTCAACACCGCCCTGCACACACTAACTCGTCGACTAGGGATAAGTGACACGTGTCGATCGGTGATGTGGAGCGCCCTACTCAACTGCATTGGCTCCTCGTTGTTGAACGCATTCGCGGAGATCCACCTGTGCTCCGAAGAGGGCAGGGGGCAAATGCTGTTGGATGTGCAATCGATTGCTGTATTCGCCGAGGCGGATAGCAAAATGCAGTAAGTAATCTCTCTTCACACTCAATATGTTCGTACTCTTTATTCCCTAACCGTCAAATCTATTGTTTAGCAATTGCATACTGCACCCTCATTCGAGTCTATTAAACTCGCGGATTTTGAATCATTTTCGTGTTGCTTGGGTTCCCTGTAAATGGTATGTGGAAGTTGTTATGGCGCATATCACCGCCCCATAGTGGCTTGTCTGCGAGCAACTCTGTGCAGTTCAGCGACAGTGTTCGCGCTCCACCTCACTAACCCCAGAAACCCCTATGGCTCCCGACTCGACCAGAGATGACCACCGAAAAATTCATTGTTGGTCCGGATTGATGTCGTGCTTCGCAATCAAAGCACACGGTTGTTACTGTAAATCCGTCAATGAATCCTTAGTCATTGTCGCTTGCGGAGCCTGATACTCTTTTTGTCAGTGTCAAGCGGCGACCACGATTTCCTCGGCTTGGTTCTTGATTTGCATTCCCACTTGAAAAGTCTAAACAAGCGTTAGATCGATCATGTAATGGTTTTGGCGGCAAACGTCGGTAGGTGTTCAGAAGCACCATTTTGTCACAATAGGACTTGTCGGTAGTAGGTGCTCCGATACTTCATCCAATGTCTCCCACTAAAGCAGTGCCGCTGATCAAGTCTGGTTGTAAGCACGCTTCCGATAGTCTCCCTCATCTCTTTTAGTAGACCATATGTTTGGAATAGATTCGGTCGTAATTTATCTTCAAAAGGCGGTTGTTAAACAACCTCAACTTGTACTCTGAACGCCTCCTGTTCAATCAACATCCCTTCAAGGCTCTCATTTGGATATCTGCTTGAATCGGAACAAGTCGATGGTTTTATCGCCCCACTCAAACAGAAATAAGACGAAGAGCATCCTGTTGTCATTTTCCCCATGTGATGCCTTAGTGGTTATGATCGACAAGCGATCCGTTCAACGCGAGTGTCCGACCTCTCAACTTTTCCACCAATCACTAACAAGTTGCTTGGAAACTCCAAGGCAATCGCCTAGCACACTCGAGACCATCGCAACGAGACTGGACCTTAACGTGGTGCGATGGTTTGTGTACCCCTGTGACCCATTGAGCTACGCTGGGTGGCACTTTCAAGTGCCTTCAGAGCCACTCATACCAGACAGGTCAATGGTTAGGGGTCAGACTAACTCAGTCTCACAATCGCCCCGCTGCCTTGTGGGCAGGCTATTTAGCCAAAGGCTCGGGGTGGAGTACCCTAAGAAAACTCGGCTTTGGTAGCCGGGTAATATCATGCCCACTGACAAAACCATGAACTGTTCAACTGCAATATCACTCCCAGTTGAGTTTGCTCCTGCTAGTCACTCACCTCCACACGCCACCTGTTCATTTATTATCAATCAGTATTATCCGTTACCAGATGATTCTTGTTTCCATGATTCTACTCCGAATGGTTTCGTTGACACCCAGAGAGCTCACCCAATCGCATTCCTTCGGCCTCGGTCTTCGTTCTGTTTGACATGCTTCAATGTACCTACACTCATGCAGATCGGGCAGCATGCTGGTCTTGCGCGCACCCTGGAATCCCTCGCCATCGATGTGTGCTGTCTTTCCGAAACGCGCTTACAAGATCCCAGTACTGTGATTGAGTTGAGATCTCCCACCGACCACGGAGTCATATTTCACCTACGTCTATCTGGTGACACAGAAGCAGCTGCGGCAGACTTGGCTGGCGTTGGTGTAGCGCTAAGTAGCAAAACCGAGACCGCAATGCTGGACTGGTTCCCGATTAATAGCCGACTAGGTGTAGTTCTACTTCGGGGATCATGCCGTGAGGAGAGACGCAACTTGTTTGTGATCTCGGCTTACGCTCCCACTGACTGCAGTTCTGACCCCGTCAAGGACGTTTTCTACCAGGAACTTCATCAGCTCTTGAGAAGAGCTTGCAAATCCGACTTTGTTGTACTTGCTAAGGATCGTAACGCACGGGTCGGTCGTCTGCTGGCATGCGAAAGTCACCTCCGTGGTCACCATGCGCTCGATGAGAGCCGCTCAGATAATGGAGACTTCTCACACTGTGCGAAGTTAATCATCTTTTTCTCTCGAACACCAACTTTCGGCATTCGAGACGTTCCGCTACTTGGCGACCCCCTTTTGCGTCTTAATCATCGTCTCAGATTGATCATATCGCAATCAATTTCATATGGAGGGGTAGTGTAAAGGATTGCAGACCCATCTGATCCACTTTTCTTGACTCAGATCATGCTCTTGTCTGTGCGAACATCTGCATGAGTTTCAGAGGGTCCCCGAAAATGAAGCACTGTAAGATAGACACAAATAAACTATCTACTGTTTCGGTTCAGCAGTTATCAAGCTTCCCTGACAGGTGCACTCAGCTGCGACCCAAGATATTGATGAACACTGGAATTGCACGCAGAAGACTATGATCTCTTCCGGACAGCAAGTCTGTGATCTTACTCAGCACAATATGAAGGCCTGGATCTCCACGCACTCTTTGGATTTATTTGACCGCCGCAGAAATATCCCAGCGGAGTCTAATCATAATGAAGTGCGCCGTTCTGTCATTCGGCAGCTCAAACAAAGCCTACGCAGTGACCGTAAAGCCTGGTAGTCCCAGCGTGCTTTGGAAATGGAGGCCGCTGCCCTCTGGCAATACTCGCAAACTTTCCCAGCTCATTTGATCCAGTGGCCACAGAAAGCCTGGTGTCAGTGAGACTATATGCGAAGCGGATGGTTCGCCGATTGCCAACTTACAGACAACTGGACCCATGGGCCGAACATTTTCATTCCCAGTTCAATTGGTCCCTGTGAACCGAGATGCCCGCCCTCGGTCGTCACACTTGATCCACCCAGCGAAGCGGAAGTTGGTCTTGCGATTCGATACCTAAGACGATTCAAGGCTGCCGGCTCAGAAGGAATTCCTCCGAATCTGTTCAAATATGGAGGCTCAGTTATCATTAGCCAGCTAAGCTCATTGTTCTCCAAAATATGGCATAAAGAAAAGGTGCCTTCTTCCTGGGGCGAGTCAGTTGTCCCGGTTTTTAAGAAGGGTGCTCGCATTTCGTGTACCAATCACCGGGGGGATTAATCTCATTTCGGTTGCCTCCAAGCTATTGGTATCCATTCTACTCCGTAGACTATCTCCCTTTCGCGAATCGCAGTACCGGGAAGAACAAGCTTGCTTACGACCTGGACGCGGGTATGTGGATCAGATATGTACACTCCGTCAAATCCTGGAATGCCGCCATCTTTACCAGAGGCCAACCATCGTTGCATTCCTAGACATCCTTGCCGCATTCGACTCGGTTGGTCAACCTACATTATGGCGCTGTTTGCTAAGAAACGGTGTCCCAGCAAAGTACACTGCCATCCTACGCCCACTGTATTTCCACATCTCGTGCAGAGTGAGGGTGTATGGAGGGCTTTCGTGGTCCTTCCCTGTCAATAGCGGTGTACGACAAGACTGCCTTATGTCCCCGTTCCTCTTCAATTTTGCGATTGACGTCCTGTCGAGGGCTCTAGAAGGTTACCAAAATTCTGGTATACAACTATTACTGGGTAAGCGAGCAACCGACTTAGATTATGTCGATGATATCGCCCTACATGGTGAGGACTCACAGAGCATGCAAACCAGTCTAGACCGCTTGGCGATTGAGGCGTCTAGGTACGGAATGTGCTTTGCCCCATCAAAGTGTAAAATGCTGCTTCGGGATTGGCACTCAACCGTACTCGTGCTCACTAATGTAGGTACACAGCTTGAACATTGGATAACTTTGTCTACCGGGACAGCTGTGTGTCTGCTGGTGCAAAGGAAGTTACTCTTCGCATCGCCTAAGCTCGGTCGACATTTGTCAATCTGTAACAGTTGTGGCCTCGTCGGGATATCTCTCCCTTGGTAAAGGGTCGTGTTTACAATGCCACCGTTCGGGTGGTGTTTCTGTATGGAAGCGAGTCATGGCCAGTTCGCGTAGACGACATGCGTCATCTCTCGGCCTTCGACAACGGGTGCTTGATGAGGATTGCTCGTGTGTGGTGGCAACAACACATCTGCAATGAGGAAGTCAGACGTCGTGTTTTGGGGAATGTGAGTATTCCCTGCAGCAGACTGGTTTTGCTGCGCCAGTTGAGATGGCTATGTCACGTCCTACCTATGTCAGCTGAGCGTTTGCCCTATCGCGCTCTGTTTGCTCGTGCAGGACCACGCGGTGGTCCCCCATACACATTGCAACAGTAAATGAAATCGTTGACTTCACGTCTTGCCACCATTGGATCCACACGTCTGCATTGTTGGGGACCAAAGGACAAGGAGCGCAGACGGATGGAAACAATTCAGGATATGGCTCGTATCAGAAACCAGTGGAGGATCTGTGTATATAACTGCTTGGATTTGGATACCTAATGCTTAACGATTGAAAAAGACAAACAACAAAGATAAAAGACGTGTACAAAATAACAAAAAATGCTACCTAATTTATTGTGGCACAATAGCTAGTGTGTTGCTCACCTTCGATTAATGTGCCATGATACTGATACGGTGTTCAGCCTGTCTTCTTTTAGTGAGTTCCATGGTTATGCTTGGCTCTATGTCCATTTGATAGACTGCTGACTATACTGCTATACTAGTACTCGAGAGCAGCACAGTCTCCCAAATGTTCTTTGGTCCACGTCATGTGGTCAGTTTTAGTATTCGCAGACCACTGGACTAATCCGATGTACCACCGGCGAAGTGTTTATCTAATCTTGCACGTCTATCTCTTAGCTCGTAAATGGGCCGTTTCTTTATAGATTGATATATCCCTTATTAACTCATTTCTTGTAGATCATTTCCCAGACTAGATCACGTGATTGAATACATTCAGGCGTTCTACATTCCGGCACACGAATGGGAGCACTGGCTCGCTCACACGGGAACCAAGTATTCCCGCGCACAACTCACTGGTCTCGCGCACTGTCTTGCCAGGGGAGACAGACGGCAAAGACAGCGTCTCCTGAACTCTATAACACAGATCCACGGCTCGGGTGGAACGCAGACGGTTCAGACAAACGGTACCAACACCACACCGATATGAAAGTGTTGTGTATATTCACTATGTGCTGTGATCTCGTCATCTTTCTCTTGACTTTTTTGCACATGTATCATTCTTTATAAGGCTTTTACAAAGAAAAGCGCACATTTTTATGATAAAGACATTTTATAGTTCACATAAGGAATGTGGTCGCAGTTAGTGACACGGAGGAAACATTGTGATAGAGTCCATTCGTCATATCGGAGAAGCGACCAGCTGTACAATAAATCGTAGTAGGGAGCTAGGAGTTGGAGGCTTGGAACTTGAGCATTTCAGCCCGAAATGCAGATTGGTTACTCCATAACTGGGCCGCTTGTCCGTTCAGTGGGCTGTCATTGTTGGGTTCTATAAAAGGAGCACAAAGGATAAACGTCATAAGATCGATTCGGACCAATTATTACGTGTTGCCTCGATGAACAAGTTGCAATCCACTATCATCGGTAGTCAGTCACACAACAAACTCGGAGAACAATCGGATCGGCCTTGCAAGTCTTAGCGGTAGCGTGAATATTCCCAGGACCTGAGACAGAAGCTATGATCACCGAGCCACAGAAAGCGGTAGCAGTCAGTGTATGGCCAGATAACTGATTGCGACACACTGTGTGTGACCCATCTTCCATGACTATGCACGACGCCGATTATCTGTACAGAGGTGAAAGAGACGTGTACTGTAGTCTCAAATGCGCCCCCCCCTTTATCGCAGTATGGTCACGATGCATCAGTGCGGCACGTTGCTGCGCAGCAACGACTTTTGGGGGTGTCCTTTCAGATTTCCGTGCCCAAAAGTTGAACAGGCAATTCCCTAGTGGATCGATAGCATCAATGTCATTGATGGTAATTTCGCACCACCAATGTCATTCTAAAATAAAGACCCGAGAATTTACATCTTACACATTAGGTTGATGGTTGCCCCTTCCAAGCTTTACGATAGCCTGAGTTGAGCAGAGTGGAAGAACTTCCACTCGGTATGTAATGGATGTCCGAGTTAATACGCCACAACCAGCGCTATCTGTCATCATCCAATTGACTAATGTTAATCATTATCAGCGCATTTCTTCACGGTTCATCGTTTTGAACTAGAGCGTGTCGCCTTGACATTCAGCTCGGAGACCCACAGTCCCAATCTCCTTACCTTACTTGAGTGATTTTCAATGTGGGCATGACACCGGCATCACAAATAAAACATGCGCAGAAATACCGCCTAAGAATTTGCAATTCTTCATTTACTCATGACGACTACATAGCTATTCTCGTTAGCATAACTGAATGGGTGAACCGATCAGTCAACCTTTGTATTTCGCCCTGAAACATTGACGGACACTAGGAATTGGTGGCGCTATAGCTACCCTTCATACGTTTACGGTGTGAAGGATTGCAGGGAGGCGAGATTATTTCACATTACTCGACCGGGGCGGACTGCACCATTTCAAGATCGTCAGACAGCAGAGCGATGTAGTCGGGTTAAATCAAATTCGCTCGTACCATATCGGGAGCAGCCTCAATGCATGTATTATGACCTAGGGTAAGCTAAGTCTGTAACGCTGAAGGAATCTACTAGAAAGTAACCATAAACTCGATTGCACGGCGGCAAGCAGTTCTCAGGAATGTCGCGCACCGCAGCAACGAAACCACTGGAATAAATGTCTAGGCACGGAACATGTGGATGGAAGACGCGTCTAAAATCGAACAATGGAACCAAATGTACCATCATATTTATGCGACTCGGTCACGGAGCTGAATAGGTGATAGCGAGTGACGATTGAAAGCAAAGTGAGTTTATCGTCTCAGTATGCACTCTCATCAAAACGGGAAGTAATTCAATGAGCTCACTCGAAAGTGATTGTTGCCGGTGAGCAAGTTCACTGTCGGGGTCAGGACGTCATCACAGATACCACCTTGGAGTAGGCACTTGCCACAATCGCAGTGGAGATCGCTATTACCAACTATGCGCCAACCATAATCACTTTATCAAACACAGCTCCGATATGAGCGTTCGCACTACTTCACCTGGCGTCTTCTGGACCGCAGGCTACCTTTGATTATAATTGATTGCTCTACCAGAAGGGCACGTCAATCGATAACTACCGGTCGATGCGGCGGAGCACGTGCTCACCCCTCTTGTTCCACCGAGGCATGTGTTTGTTCGTCACTTGTGGTCGCAATCCATGAGGCCGCAACATCAACCAGAATTGCAAATCAAGTCGTCACTGGCGAACATGGCGGATGCACCGAAGCCGTTTGAGCAGGAAGCCCTACTAAGCATGAAAAGCAGCCGATGGAAAAAGACAGTTCTGACGGCTAATGGACCGTGCGACAATGTGTTGCTCAGAGTAATTACCATGTATGATGCCGTCGGATGGACCACGTATTAGTACGTATTGAGCAGGCATCCAATCCCTTGGCGATGCTTCAGATAAGATTCGTCAATGAAGTGCACATAACAAGCGACCGCGGTATGCGGTGCAGTCTGGGTCACAACTTCTAATTTAGTACAGACCAACAGTTACTCTTCGGTGCAATCACAATTCCGGCCGGTGGCCGAGTGGTATGCGCGTCTGGTTTGCAACCATAAGGTCACCGGTTCGAATCCGCATAGGGGCGGGCGCGTGGCAGCGAAGCGTCATCACCGCGTACAACTGGCGATTTACTTATTTTTACCCTATCCGTTTCATAGCTTTTGCTTCAGAATGGCTAAAGAACAGAACTGATTATTTGTTAAAGGCAAGGAGCCTTTGCATCAGGTGTGAACCAGGAGTTTGGTTCTATTGCAACGGCACCTTGTGCAGCTGCAGTCCATCAGCAAGCAGCTAGGAACAGGGGGTGGGGAATTGCTGAAGATTGTTATTTTGGCAAAAACCGGCCTCCGTTTCTCTGCTCTGATGTACGCAGCAAAGGAGACGGTGACACGACGGTCAGTGGGGCTTTGTGTTCTTAAGCTTGATCTGGTTGTGAAAGAGCCGGATTACCATCACAGCACCTGACTCATACAGCATGACTGAGATTGTCAGTTAAGGAGCATAGTTCAAGAACCCGACCATACGACTAAAACGCCGGGGTCAGCAGATAATCAGTACGGCTCTCGTTATAGAGTGAAGGGCTGCATCAGTTGCTGTAAGTACTATGTGGAAATGTCAAGAAAAAAGATAAATCGCCGTACGGAACCCTCACCTGCCAACAGACTACGTATGGACAGCAGCAAATTTTCCACTGTCAGCAGAGGAGACCACTTCTCTTTGAGGATGTCCAGGCATATGGTTCCGCGGGTGTCAACGTTTGGATGATAACAGCGGGAAACAAATCGAACAGTGGGGGGACTGTAGGGGTAATTTGATCCGAATTCTAGCAATAGTTTGTATCGCTGACCTTCATAAACCTGAAATGCAGCAAAAATAAACAGGATCTTATCACTGTCACTTCTTAAATCAAAAATCACGACATTTGCAGCGATGATCTGTCGTACACAGCTACTGTTTTGGGAAGACGTGACTTTCTATAGATAGCGCTATCCTACGCAATGTTCGTAACTTGCATAGCACTGAAGGATGAGTTGTGCTATATAGCAGTCGTTTTGTAAGCCATACCAGTCCATCTCATCTGTGGTTTGATAGCATACGCTGCTGGCTAATAGCGTAAGCCATTAGTGGTCACGGGTTCCGTTCCCGAAGGAAGCGGAGGGTGCACACGACTGAGGAGTCTCAATAGGACGAAACGGCCGTTTGGTGCTTATCCGGATGCGTGATTGGCTATATGGCTTGGAAGCCCCTGCGACGAACTCTCCATAATAATAAAAACATGAAAATCGGGGTATTTGCACAGTGAAGCAGCTGCCCGGAAATAGTTATCGCGTCTGAACAGTGACAAGTTATGCCCGGATTTGAATAGCATGGCGCCAGCAGGTGCCAATGTCCCACCCACCTGTCACGATTCAGATACATTATAGGAGCATCGTTTGTGCACATTGGTCGTTATGTGCAAGTAGAAAGCCACCAAGTGGAAAAGGCAGCGCTTCATTGCAGCCAAGGTTGCTGAATGCATCTGAGTCAGGAGCACGCTGAATTGAAGACATCGAAAAAAATACTCAGTCTCTGTGGTTAGTGCTTGCGGAGAACTGAGAGTGTTGCTTGCAGTACACTGGATGTTGATCGCATCCTTCGCATATTTGATCGAGTTATTTTAATGTGTTCATCCCAGCAGCTCACAAGCTACGTAGCTCAGCCACAATCCGGAAAAGCACCAGACGCGTTTCGCCCTATTGGGGCTCATCAGTGGTGCGCATTCTCTCGGTTCGCTACTGGGGATCGAACCCAGGCGGAGGCTGAGGTCAACTAGCGAGCAGCTTAAGTCACTGAGCCATGGGGGAGGGCAGCTGGGCTTCATAATTTGCAAGCTAACGGCCTATCTTCCACTGCCACGCAGGTTGATCAGGTTATGTGCTGTTTGCCGGCACAGCGCATCGATGATTGGAGCTTCGGGGTGACTAAATTATGACGGTAGACAGTATTTAATCACTTCAATGATTTTGGTGCCTTTCGATCCTTTTACCTCGGTTTTTTGGTTGTGTTTACACTATTACAATCGTCCTTTCTACTATATCGATGAGAATCTATGCAGCTTGATTCATCCTACACATTCCGTAGCTCATCATGGCCGCGTAACCCACCTGAACAAACTCGACGCAACATGCGCCACGTGACGAATCACGCATGGCAACCGCAAAACGGAACGCGCATCCAACATCGATAAGTTTCGGCAAAGTAGTTCCTAGAGGCATTCGTACGCCAATATTGGCACCATCTGTGGTGATTCTTACGTCACTGAGTCAAGGGGATGTGGCTGTCGCGCTCAAAACGACTGAAGGAGACTAGCTAGGGGTGCACAACTTCCCCTCCTCCTATAAAAGGTACTTTTTCGGAATGCCTGACCGATTTCAACGATCAAGGCCTGCCTGAATCGTGCATGATAAAACGTGCAGGGGTCATCACCTTTAACAGTGGTAGTGAAATTGATAAAAAGCAGTAACAAGGAAATCAGATAAAATGGACGCGATGACAAACCAAACACAGCTTGAAGACATCCCATCTTATCGAGAACGGGTTTATCTGTTGCCTGGTTGAGTCAAGTATGATGAGCAGCGACCCGTCTATGGACATGAGAAGGCGAAAGTATCTCCGTGGATTTTGGAGTAATACACCGAAATTACTCGCACTTGAAGTGTGAGAGATGTCCATTCTAAACACTGGATATCATCATTGTTGTTAAAGACTACATGTGCGGAAATGACGCAAGCCTGCGAACGTAGTAATGGCTCGTAGTCGAACGGTGCAAGAACAGGACACACCGAGCTGATAGCACATAACTGTATTTTGGCGCGAACGGGTTCAGAGCATCGATGAAGTAGCTGAAGTCAAATCATTAGACCGACACGTGCACACATGTAGGGACAGTCGATGTTGCTATAGTGACTCATCTCCCCCAGACAGCCTGCTAACGATCAACTGGTTGGCGTACTCTAACCGAGCAACGTATTTGGTTCGGCTTCAGGCTGATTTGTTTTGCGTGTCCTCCGTGACTGTTGGCTTAGTCGACGAGCCTGGCAATATGTCCTCTGGCTCGATGGAAACAGAACGACAGCGAACGTGGTCTATATGCCGGGCAACTCTGGCGTCCAATAGTGCAACCTCCACTCTCTGGCCTTCAATTTCACATAAATCTGCAGGCTGCCAACTCGGCTCTTGGGGGAATTGGTGTAAACTGTATCATCATCGCGGTTGTCGATGGTACCTCACTTTAAGTTTCTCTTGCCGTGATCCGAAAAGAGTAGGTCTAGCCGCGTCCTAGTGCTTCGAACATCAGTTCGCCTGGACTCAAGCCTGTCGTTTCATTTGGAGTAGAGCGGTAAGCGAATAGAAATGTGCCCAATTTCGTCCGGAGTAAAGCGGGCGATTGTTTATGCAACCCGATTTTTACTGTTTAGACTTGTTCCGCTAGCCCATTTGAAGCTGGGTGGTAAGGGGCGATCTTCAACTGTCCGATGCCGTCATTTTGATGGAATTCTTGAAACTGTTTATTAGTGAATATAGAGCCGTTGTCTGTCACTAGTGTTTGTGGAACACCGAATGTGCTAAAACATGTTTGCATGCAGGAAACCCTTGTCTCCGAAGTGGCGTGTCAGTGGAAATATCTCAATCCATTTAGAGTAGGCATCGACTTTAAGAAGAAGCATCTTCCCATCAAGCGAATCAAAAGTCTGCATGTATGCGCTCCCACGGCGTGTTCGATTATTTCCATGGACTCAGTGGCACCGGCGGGGCGTTTCTTTGTGTAGTTTGACATGCTTCGCTGTCTGATCAATCTTTATAAATCGCTATCAATGTCGACCCACCACACATAAGATCGCGCGAGCCCTTTCATTCTGGTGACACCTGAGTGAGCTTCTTGCAGTTATCATCAGAACGACAAGTTAGCGAACAAGCTCGTTTTCGGTGGCTCTCATCAGGCTAAAACACCACAACTGATAGGGATAAGATTAACATAAAACGGCATATAATGGTAGAGTTCAAACTTCAAGGTCATTGGAAAACAGATCAGAAGTGATCGATGGACTAGCGCCGGCATGTCCCTCAACGAGTCGTTGTGATAGAGGGCCAGGGCAAACACAGAATCTGAACGAACCGTTTTTGAGCACATAATTCTAGGTTCTGGTGGCGGATAGCAATTGCCTCAGCTGCTGCTAGTAAGCGACATTTTACCGCACGTGAAAGACGTCCAGGTACACGGTAAATGGGTTGGAAAGATTGGCGGGTGTCGATTTGGTGATTAGAATCAACCAAGTGTGCCAACACGGCGCTCATCGCAGTTTTTCTCGAACCATTGCGTAGGTTAGCTGGACAATGCTCGCGTATTCTCTCAGACAGCCTCCTTGTAGTTCTTCCGATGTATCTTGCTCGACATGAACAAGAGAAGGAATATACACAATAAGAAGTACATGACCAAGGAAGTCTGTCTTTGAGTTGGGGCCTCACGATTGGTGTTGAAGTAAAACTTAGCCGCAAGCTCGCTGCGTAGCACGTATGGCTCATAGCGTCGGATAATCTTCTTGCTGTTGCCTGCGCTATACCGTCCCCCTTGAATGGCAACGACAAATAAACCGGTTTCTTTTCTACCGAAGCTGGTTTAGCTCTCGTTTCTCTGCATTCCATATATTTCCGAACAAATTTTTCTGGATAGCCGTTTCTCTCGAAGAAGCCACTTAAAAAACTGAGCTCGTCCGCAAGTGTGTCCTCACTACAAATCCTTCTTGCAGTTAATCCAACACATACTATCGTTACCGATGTAGTATGATATTAGTCATCCTCGAGGCTTAGTTCTGTACGTCGGGTGAAGTAAGGCAACGGTTCCGCGTCACATTTATCGGAAGATCAAATGTTTAGGTTTGCAAAGGAATACATCAAGTTCTGTCTCACGGCGGATATCCGCGTACTGGTCAAGTGCTGCATTAACTGGACTAGTTCAGCCAGTTCCAATACACAATCGGACAGATGATACAACGTCAACCGACTCAATTCATCCGCAATGCCGTTTGGTTTTTCAAGAACTTAAGGGGTAATGTAATTGTTAGCCAACAGCAATAAGGCACAACGTTGCATAGGGGGAGATAACATCTGGTTAGTACAGGGGTGTCCAAACTCCGGCCCGCAGGCCAAATGCAGCCCGCATCAACATTTCAACTGGCCCGCGGCCTCATCATTACATAATAAATTCAGACTTGGACTTTCTTCGTACATGTGTAATCTTTGTTCTTATCTTAATAAGACGATATGGTCGACATATTTTTACCTCACAAAATGTGACCCTCCTTGCAAGAAAGGTTTGGACATCGCTGGATTAGTATCTTTACGTTCACAAATCAAAGGTAATAGCGGTTTGTGATCAGTAAAGACTGAAACATTTTCCCCAGAAATACTGGTGAAACTTCCTTACACCGAATATAATTGCCAACGCCGGCAATAAGCTCTTAGAAGCAAAAGTGATGGGTCTCTCAGTTTGTTCATCCACCTTGTGCGACAGTGAAGCGTCATATTGGAGAGTGATTTGCCTCTTCAGATAAAACTGTGATAACAGATTAGCCTTCTACATGGCTGCTTTGGCATCAGCGAAAGACTTTTGTACTCTAGCTGACCACTGTCATTTGGCGTTTCTTCGTAGTAAAGCGTACAGTGGTGCGAAGGCGGTGGCCAAATCAGGTAGGAAGCGACTACAGTGTGTTACCACTGATGTTGCGTGATCTCAGAGTCAAGAATGGGCTGGATTTTTTCTCTTAGCGAGCGCACACGGTATTTATCCAAACGAAATCCAAGGTACTGAACAGTGTGTGCGAAAAATGCACATCTAGATTCATTAAGCTTGAGTCCACTGTCTTGAAGACCAGCGGGTTTTGAATTCCAGAGTGAAGGAACACCTGCCCAACTGGGCTCAACGTGAGGTCAACCAATCCGCCTCTAGTACCCCGAGTTCACGTGAGCCACCAGCGTCATCAATAGGTAGGTACATTTGGGAGTCACATCACCGGCTTAACCATGTCTCGACGTTCCGGATTCTACCGCATCATTCTAGTTCGCGGTGCTTGCGATTCGCAGAGGTTGTGGCGATAAACCGAATGAAACCGGCCCTATGTGTGCAAAAGCATATGGTTACCAATCTTCAGCTGCCGTGGTCTTAGATCTATAGCCGGCGTTCATCCGGATGCACGTGATTGGTCAGGTGACACCCTATGAGTGTTCCGTTATAATAATGGTACTGACGAGATGCGCACATCTACCACTGTTCCTCTTTTATCTGTTATATAAGTTATTAAAGGGAATTAACTGTTTCAACTTTAGCAAACGACGAAATCCCGCCAAGACCATTCGTCTGCTGCATCGTAACATTAGCCTAAGGTGCAAGCTTGCTTGTAAGCGTTTAGAAATATCGTTTCTTTCGGAGTTTATTACCTTTCGTCGTTACCCACGGTCAATGCTGAAATTGTTGCGCAGCAACAAACTCACACCGCCTAACACCAACCTCAGACGCATTGCCTCAACGTAGTTGGACACAACACAATCTAAACTAATAAGCCTGATTGAGCCCCAAGCTCGTTTGATGTCAGTTCTCGAGGACCTATCATTGTGTTGTGGTATAGTCTTCACTAATTCTTTGTAAAACAGTTGTTCATCGTACACAAAGGAACTGCAGACGGCATTTGCTGAGCAAATTGCCGGAGGCCAGTATGGAAATCGCTACCCGTAATCCTAGTAGATATGTCCTGAACGTATCACACGCGCCATTTGATGATCTACAGTTGGAAACTTTATAACTAGGTCTTGACTACAACGTCGTGCTTAGTAAATTGAATCGACTGTTTGTCGAGGCAATTGGAAAACATTTTCGATCAGTTGGCAGAACTTCAGACAACCAGCCAGGACGCTGAGGCTTGGTTTAGAAAGAAGCTGATTGACATCGCTCAAGAAGTTCTCACGGTTACAGTAAGCGAAAAATGTGCGCTCACAAGTAAACACCTGCAAGCATTACGTGCATTAAGGGATAAGAGTTTAGCTGTATTAAACCAGACAATGGTTCAAAAGCAGTAGTCATGAACAAAAACTACTACGTTCGCGATGAGACTGGACCTTAACGTGGTGTGGTGGTTTGTGCGCCTCAGTGATCTATTGAGCTATGCTGGGTGGTGCATGTTGCACTTTCAGAGACATTCATACCAGATTGGTCAATGGTTAGACGCCAGACAAACCTAGTCTCTTGGCTCTCCAGGTTGGGGGTTGAAGTGAGGGCGGATCCTTACTCAATAAAACGGGCTCTCTGTAGTCCCATGCCAAAACCCCGCTGCCATGCGGTAAGGTTTTTGAACCAAAGGCTTTGGTTGAGAACCCTAATCGTTCGCCTGTCTAGGCCTGGGCAAACTGACAGTATCCTGCCCACGCAATACACCATGACCTTCCCTACTAACAATCTCTTGACGCTCTGGCCGGCGCCCTATTTGGTGCATCAAGCAGGATGGCTAGGGGTTTGGGTGCTACTGCTCAGGCCTTCCCGCCTTCTTATTCCCCCTCTTGCGCCTTCTCATCCTCAGTGTCCCGCTACAACTTTACTTTTATTCCCCGTTTTCAATCCCCCAATTCTTGGCCCTGTCTCCTTGCTTGAATAGCCACTTGTCTTTTAGTTTTAACACACACAATCGCAGGGCGTCGCTGCAGTCCAGTGGCTAAGTCCATATTCAACTAAGCGGACAACGTCAGTTCATCCGTTTCCCTTTGGAGTTCTAGCGTCTCGCTAAGGCTGGCATGCCGCAACGTGCACACTTTGCTACAGATTGGCTAATAGGCAGCACTTTCCCGAACACTCGAGACCCTATCGATCGATATTTGCTGTTTTATCGGAAACGCGCCTGCAAGATTCGAGCTCCGTGCTTACCCTACGATCCCCCACATGCGACACTGGCGGCACATTCTCATTGCGCCTGTATGGCGATGATGCAGCTTCAAATGCGGGTCAAGCTGGCGTGGGTGAGTCCCCGGGCTGAAATTGCCCTGATCGACTGGATCCCAATGGACAGCCGGATGTGCGCCCTTAGGTTGGCTGGTTCGTTCCAGGCTTTGAAGTCGCGGTGGGACAAACTGCGCCTGTTTGTCATTGTAGCTTACGCCCTCCAGAGACTGCAACCCTGATTCGGTGAAGGATGATTTCTATCACCGACTTCGTCGTTACATAAGAAGCACGGGAACTGTGGTGCTTATTAGTGATCTAAATGCCCAAGTCGGAAAATTGTCTTCTGATGAGTTTCATCTGGGCGGCCAATATGGTGTAGACTCCCGTAATGATAACGGTGAGCGGTTGCTACATCTGTGTGGAGGTGCTAGTCGCTTTCTCGCGAGCACTAACTTTCGACACAGCACTCGCAGAAGAGTGACTTGGCGCCCACCAGCCTCGCACCAACCATGGACGCAAATCGATCACAACGCGATTACTTACTCCTGGAGAGGCTGTGTCCAAAACTGTCGCCCGATTTGGAGCACCAGCGTGGACTCCGATCACGCTCTCGTGTGTGCCGACCTGCGGGTGCGTTTCGGCGGACGTCCGCAACGTCGCTCTGAGCGCATTGATACCAGCCAGCTGGCGAAGCCGAGTGTTCTGAATGCGTATCAAATTACGCTGGTATCTGGGCTGAGTAAGCGTCTGCTGAACACAGTCGAAGATCACTGGTCGTATATTCGGCAAAAGTTACCATCAGCAGGCATGTCTTCATGTGGCAAATCAAATTACCAACCTAGACGTTGGGTCTCTACAAAGTATCTGGAACTTATGGATGCTTGCCGACGTATTCTGGCTGGAAACGAATACAATGAGACACGCAAAAATCTTAGGGCAAAACGGAATGCTAGCCTGAAGAGAGACCGCGAAGCCTGGTGGTCTCATCTTGCACCGGAAATGGAAACAACCGCTGCCGTTGGTAATCATCGTAAGTTATTTCGTCTGATACGGGAAAAAGATAGCAGGAGACCCAGTGTTAGCGACATAATACGCTGCGAGAGTAGACAGCCGATCCACGGCTTGTCAAAACGCTTGGAGCGTTGGGCCGAACACTTCGCAAAGCAGTTTAATCAATCTGTGTTATCGCTTTCTCGTCTGTGCATTGAGTGCCCTCCTCCATGAGTCGTCTTAGATCAGCCCTCACGCGCAGAAGTCGAACGCGAGATCAGACTGTTGAAATTGCATAAGAATGCGGGTGCAGATAGAATTCCCCCAGCTCTCTACAAATTCGGAGGATCTGCTCTTGTAGACGATTTATACGAGTTGCTATTGGAACTTTGGGAGCAGGAAACTGTCCCGACATACTGGAGCCGCTCCGTCAAGGTCATAATCTTCAAGGGAGGCTCCCGTTCGGAATGCGGCAACCATAGAGCGCTCAGTCTGATCCCAATTGCCTCTAAATTACTTGCGTCTGTCGTTCTCCACAAACTGACTGGCGCTCGTGAAGGCCAGATCCACTAAGAGCAAGCCGGGTTTCGTTGAAATCGAGGCTGCATCGACCACATCTTCACTTTGCGTCAATTGTTGGAGCACCACCATGTTTATTGGCGACCCACCGTTGTCGTGTTTCTCGACATCAAAGGTGCGTTCGATTCGGTGAATCCATGTGCACTATGAGAAAAGGTGTGCCCGATAAATATGTGAACATCATCGAAGCGCTGTACGCGCAGAGTGAGGGTTTATGGCAAACTGTCGCCGCCTTTCAATATCTCCAGCGGTGTGAGACAAGACTGCCCGCTGTCACCTTTCCTCTTTAACTTCGCTATTGATGAAGTCATGGAAACAGGGTTCGGTGGACACGACCTAGAAGGTGTGGAGCTACTTCCTGGTGAACGACTTCTTGACTTGGAGTATGCAGACGACATTGCCCTTATGTGACAGCGCCCAAACGTGTCAGGCTACACTGGACCGATTAGAACTGGCTATACTTTGCTCCCTCGAAATGCAAAGTTCTCCAAGATTGGCAGGGACCCACTCCTGCACTGACCCTTGGTCGTTCGGGAATTCAAGTACCTGAGCTATATTGGGGCCCGACGGATCGAAGCTGAGATTATGAACCGTATAGCAAAGTTCGAAGTGCTTTTGCCAATCTCCGCCAAATGTGGCGCAGACGCGACACCACACTCTCCCTGGAGGGAGAGATCTGGCCTATCAGGTCAACAGAGATAAAGAGGCTAATCACGTTCGATCATCGCTGCCTTCGCAGCTTAGCTCATGTCTGATGAGGGCATCGCGTATTTGGTGCAGGAAAAGCGAGTGAACCGCTCAACATCATTGTATCACACACCAGGCTCCGATGGCTGGGCCAGGTGTTGCGCATGCCAGCACACCGACTCCCGCGACTTGTATTGTTTGTGCGCCGGGCGTGCGGTTGGAAGAGGGGAGGTCAAGCAATGACTTGGTCGAGAGAAATAAAAACCCTCACTTCGGGGTTGGCGTCGGTTGGTGCATCCCGACTGCTTAGATAAGGTCCTAAGGACGACGAACACGTTTGATTGGACACACTTGCTGATATGGCTAGAAGTCGGCCCCAGTGGCGTTTGTGTTGTGCGTTCCTTTTTCATCCCCCTCCAAACACGATCTCATTCGTTAGGCGTAATATAACTCTATTTGCGGCACGATAGCCAGCTGCTAGCTCTCCAGGACGATCTCCATCTGTTACTGAGGACTCAGCCGGTGTGCCTATCTAGTTGTTTTTCTTCTTGTCTTTTGTATTGCGGCACAATAGCTGAGATGTTTTCCACCTGCAGCAAACGCGTATAATGATGATGATGACGTTCGGAAGATGTTGGACATACTGAGTGATGAAAGCAAGTTTCTGCGCATTGATCGGCCAGAGAGCCTTTTAGACGTTGAAGTTCGCATTAATCGACACCCAGAATTACTTCTTTTACATCGTGTCATTGACCATGAGACCTACAAGACCTTGAAGCCGAGCGGTTCATCAACGCCGCAGCTGTACGGATTGCCAAAGATCCACAAGAAAGGGATGCCGCTAAGACCAATTTTATCAATGGTGAACTCCCCACAGCACAAATTGGCGCGTTGGCTAGTGCGAATCCTAGCCCCACTTAGGCAGCATTACAATACACACGGTCTTAAGGATTCCTTCGCACTCCTTGAGGATCTCGATCGCATCAACCTAGCTGACAAGGTCATGTGCTCTGTGAACGTTCAATCGGTGTTCACTAACGTCCCTTTGCTCGAAACAATTGATTACATATGCCATCTAATTGAAGTCGGAAAATCTATATATGAATACTGACAGTTCTACTCAGGCAGTCCCTGTTGCTGTGCACGGAAAACGTTTCCAACAGATCTCTTATTGTAAAATGGAGTGGCTATGGGCAGTTCTCTGGATACTATATTAGCCGACTTTTTCATGGCAATGCTTGAAAGATAACTGAGTGGGGAGATTTCGCAGCTGCCTTTCTACAAGTGGTATGTTGATGACATACTAGTGTTTGGTTCCTCAAGAAAACAGATAGAATGTCTGGCCAAACAGCTGAATAGCGTCCATATCAAGTTAAAAGTTACTCATGAGTTCGAGTCAAATTATCGCCTTCCTTTCCTGAACATTCTCATCAGCGGAATGAATACCGAGCTCGTTAAGCGGCCTCTATAAGGAAAGCCGACATGGTCTGGGCAATACCTGCAATTTACGAGTTTCACACCAATGAACTACAAGCGTGTGCTGGTGAAGACTGTTTCCCGTGCAAGACGAATTTGCTCAAGTGATTGTCCGGTTGAGGAGATGGAGACTATTACCAAAACACCTATGAAAAGCGGTTACCCTAAACGTTTCATCGAGAGACACAGTCAGGTTAAGCAGCCGAAAGAAATGGTATTGACGGCAGGTAAGAAAAAGGTCCATATGGAACTTCCACTTAGGTGCAACGCCGCCACAATGAGGATAAGCAAGTGTTTAGTCTTTGCTATCCAGAGAACCTACTACGCCACCGTCGCTGTCGTAGTTATTGGAATCCAGAAGCTGTTGTTACCATCAGTCAAGGAAGAGGAACTTATCGGCGCCAAATCCCAATGCGTTTACCGATTTGTATGTGACTGTGGAGTCAGTTACATACGCAGAGCAGAAAGGGTTTCGAATTCCAGAGTGAAGGAACACCTGCCCAAATGGGCTCAACGTGAGGTCAACCAATCCGCCTCTAGTACCCCGAGTTCACGTGAGCCACCAGCGTCATCAATAGGTAGGTACATTTGGGAGTCACATCACCGGCTTAACCATGTCTCGACGTTCCGGATTCTACCGCATCATTCTAGTTCGTGGTGCTTGCGATTCGCAGAGATTGTGGCGATAAACCGAATGAAACCGGCCCTATGTGTGCAAAAACACATGGTTATCAATCTTCGGCTGCCGTGGTCTTAGATCTATTATTATCATAATGGTACTGGCGAGATGATACAAGATGCGCGCATGTACCATTGTTCGTCTACTTTCTGTGTTATTTACATAAATTAATGGTTGAACCACATTTTATCTCTGCCTCACCAACATGCATGCGGTTCCCAAGTAAGCTTGCTTTTGTCTTCCGACAGTAGGCGTTCTCGGGCCTTGTTGTCGCGAATGCCAACCCGAAGACATTAAATGGTGAGGATCTCTTCAAGTTTCGTGGACCGATTCTCATTATAACACAATCTGCAGGGGCTGTTGCATTCGGGTTACAAATTCGTTAACATCTTCATGCCGTAGTTGTAGAATATTTCGTCGTACAGTAAACGCATGTGGTTCTAAGCCCCAAAAATCATTTCGGGATTTCAGGCAGTGTGACAAGGAAGTGTTTTCATACGACCGTAGTGCATCCAAATGTCTCTGACCCTCTACACCCAGGTGTTAACAGTTTAACAGATTGACGCTGAGCAATAGTGATGTGAGGATTTGTAACTCTGAAGAGTTCAAGATAGTCATAGAATGTTTTCTTCCACCGAGTTCAAACTGCAATAAAGGGACTTTTAACAAATAACTCCAGGTATATACTCCGTCGCCAATGTTCAAGTCTGCACGTGCATAACTAATGTACGCCTGCGAACGCAGCAGTGGCTCGTAGCCGAATGACGCAAGGGCAACAGAACACACCGAGCTGGTAGCACGCGACGTGTATTTTGGCGAGAACATGTACGGAGCATCGATGAAGTAACTGAAGTCAAATCAGTAGTGATTAGGTAATCGATAGACAGACATACGCGCGCACATATAAGGACAGCCAATGTTAGGTGTGAACATTTGACTAGTGACAGTGACTCGTACGTCACAATGCACGCTAGCTGGTGGTGGGAAACACACCTCAGCTGTTGTGCCGCAATACAAAAAGATCAGCTCAGAACACGCAAAAAGCAAGTAATATAATGCAAAGTATCATATTATGCATGGATACAAAAAGTGAATGTGACAGGGACGGTGGACCACTTAGATAATTCAAATTGATAGTGCTTTCATGACGGACGAGGCTGGGGTCGCCGCAGGCTCACAGTGTAACCAAAGACTGGTACAAACCAAGCATAGCAATGACTCCCAACCGAGTGTATAAACAGTGCAATCACGAATGTTCGTAGAAGAATACGAATGTCGATCAATGTCCAACACCAATGTAGTCGATTAATCACTTCTAGCCCGTGGATGAGGAGAGTAGGACCGGAGTGAAACAGGTAATTTTGTCAAGTGTACTTGCCAGATTATAGAAACAGTGCTGGGGGAGAACAGAGATGATGAGCGCCTTGGCGAACACATATTATCCGAGTGGCGCTCAAGTGGTTACACAGACCATCCAAAACAAGTCGGTGTGAATCTTAAGGTTTATATTTATTATTTATTTATTCAACACGGCCAACAGTACAATTGGCATAGTGCCACAACGTATGGAAAATACAATAAACATACGAAGATAGAGGGAAAAAACGGTGTTCATGGGAATAGTGAGTCACAACAAGTCCTCCATTGTGCACGATTTCTTGTCATGTCCGAGAGTGTTTCCAGCCATGTGTGTTTCAGAACTTTCACACTCCAGCCAGGGAACCGAGAGCGCCCGACCACGTCCAACTTTGACGTTAGCTCCTTCATGCTCCTGGCCCAAATCATACGTTGGCCATCTTGCTTTCGCTTCCAGCCGACTTCTGCGTGTGCGAAGAGCGCACGGCGAGGTAAATGATGAGTAGACATGCGGGGAACGTGCCCAAGCCAATGAAGTCTGCGCAGAGAAAATATACCGCTCCGTGGCCGGCAAAGTCTGTCTGATCTGGAAATCATTCGTCGAACATCTTCATTCTTAGTGTGATGTTACCATCGTACACCGGCAATGCTCCGAAGGCAGCGGTGATCAAAAACAGACAGCCTCTCAAGATTGCGCGAACAGGCTATCTCGCAGCCATAGAGGAGAACCGCTCTCACTGTGGCATTGCAAACTCGGCCCTTCAAAGCTAGACTCAGATCAGCTCGACGCCAGAGATGGCGAAGATTGGCAAAAGCAACTCGAGCCTTGGAGACGCGCAAAGAGACCTCATCCGGTAAATCATTAGCGCTGAGACAGCTTCCGAGGTAAACGAACTTGTCCACCACTTTTAATGAATGACCTAGAAGGATAAGGTCAGGAGCAGCGCCTAGCCAGTCCTGCAGAAAAACGTTGCACTTCGATGGTGCGAAGGTCATTCCAAACTGGGAGACAGACATCTCCAACCTACACAAGACATTTTGGGCGGTCTGTGAGGAAGCGCAGATTACGGCGATGTCGTCTGCATACTCCAAATCCCGAAGTCGGTCCCCCGGAAGCAGCTCGAGGCGCTGGATTCGCAGTTCTCCAGAGCACTCTTCAACATCTGTATAGTGAAATTAAACGAGAAGGTGGATGCTGAGCAACTCTGTCTCACACCACTGGTGATACCAAAGGGGTGAAAGTCCGCCGTATACCCGCACTCGGCCCGACATTTAGAGATGACTTGAAGTAAGGTGACATAGTTCTAGGGCGCTCCCCTTCTCTGTAGACAACTTCAGACAGCAGCTCTGTCGACTGAGTCCAACGCGGCTCGTATGTCTAAGAAGACAACGATCGTTGGCTAGCCAAATGTTTGACGACGCTCGAATATTTGGCGGAGTGTAAAGATGTGATCGATGCAACTCCAACCTGAGCGGAACCCAGCTTGCTTTTCACGTACCAGGCTGAGCCTCCTCAAAAGCAGAGCTGCGAGCACTTTGGAAGCAAGACAGATGAGACCAATACCTTTGTGGTTGGCGCAATCAGTTCGAGTACCCTTTTTGAAGACGGGCACGATATCCGCTACGCTCCAATTAGATGGAATAACTTCAGTGACCCAAATCTCTTGGGGAAGAGAATTTAACTCATGAACAGGTGACGGGCCGGTAGGACTAGATCGATGAACTGAGAGGCCCGCATTGTCGGAATATGAATCGGCTGAAAAATCAACCCGGTATATTTTGTAGTGCTTATTATGAGCTCCGCCTGCTCAGTTCGAGCTGCAGAGAATTTCAGGGGAACAGTTCTTTAGCGTGCAAAAGGCGTGCAAAACGGCATTCTCTATTTCGTTTCGGAAGACTACAAGCCCACGTGTTGCTAAACACTCCACGACTGGCACTAGGACTTTGGAGCACCAGGTGTGTTCTGGGGATGTACGTGGTCTCCAGTTGGATGGCGATTTACTTTGAAATACATCTCGAGTAGTTCGAAAGCATTGAAATATGCACACATCTCACCCCGCACAGTGCCGATGCACAGATCAATATGAATTAGCAGTGTGTCACTGTCAGTCCAGTCGTAGGTTGTGCGATACATGCTAGATAGGGTCTAGCGGAACCCCATGAACTGATCAATCGTTTGAGTGTCCTGTGGTAACAACGGCAGCGACAGTACAACCCAGAAGGAAACAGCTCAGCATTGGCGTTCTTAAGCCTACTCGCACACGGTTCTGGAAAAAGGCTCAAGCATTATAAAGCTATATATTGTCATGCAGTTAAAGTGGTTGCTTGGTGCTAAAGGGCCGCCTACTAACACCAGGCCGCCCCAGAGCCTAGCCACGCTGACAAGCGCCGACTATCTCAGCGGTACGGCTTTACAGCACAAATGTGCGCATGGTCTTACCTGGTAGCTACCCAACAGAAAAAGTTCTATAGAGCCAAACTGATTGCAATACTGCAAACTACCGACAATGGATTCCAAGTGGGCGACTAGATTCGACAGCCCTCATCCATTTGGTTACAATGAAAATGTTAACATAAGATTCTAAGTGCATCACCCAGTTTCACGATACAGAAGAGTAGTAGGGAAGTTGAATGGTATAGGTAGAAATTCGTCATATCTAGACTTACTCAGATAGCTACCACACGCCCGGAAAAGCACTGCACGCGCGTTTCATCCTTTCGGGAATCGTCAGCAGTGCGCATTCTATCGGACCCTGGTAGGGCTGGAACCCGCAATACGACTGTTGCCAGTCCGTGGTTGAGACCACTGAGCTACGGGGGACGGCAACGACCATGGTGAATAAGTTACTAGATGTGATATAGAGCCGCTCACTATCCACTGACTTACAAGTTACTGCCGTGCAGAGGACAGGGTAGCCCCCTCTAGTAACTTATTCACGATGGTCGTTGCCGTCCCCCGTAGCTCAGTGGTCTCAACCACGGACTGGCAACAGTCGAGTTGTGGATTCGATTCCTACCAGGATCCGATGGAATGCGCAGTGCTAACGATTCCCGAAAGGATGAAACGCGCGTTCAAAAGCAATAGGTCTGCTAGCTGTTGCTGAACGGCCAGATTCAAGACGAATGGCCAGAACGTGTCGGAAACTGTCCATCAACTCCGTTTGAAAAGTATGAACTTTGGCGTATCGAGTAACTGATTAGAGCATGAGGATCACGAAAACAGTCGCAATAAGTTTCCGGCTTCCGAGTGTCTTCAACATCAGAGTTCAGAGCCAGTCGAGATCGTAAATGCGTCGTAAGCACGAGCCTAACGGTACTATGAAGCATTGAGAACCCTGTGTTAACTTGAATAGCACAATAAGAAGACAAATGTTGCAAGATGGTTCCATTTCGTACCCTCTGTTCACTTGCCAACGGATAACATATCAAATGACGTGACAAAATTGAAATCAATAGGCTAGGTGTACAGTTCAAAATCTCCCCAAAGAAAATCAATGACTTTCAGGTTGCGGCACAATTTGAAAACCTACTTGAGCAACTCTCTAAGCTAAAATCAACAGCTCAAGAGAACTGTAACTGGCTCAAAGTTAAGCTAGCTAACATCACAAGAGGTTTCATGATGGCTTCGATTCGTCAATCCTGCTGCCTGCATAACAATCACATCAAAAAGCTGCGTGATTGTAGAACCAAACGCTTAATGGTGTTGAAACCGGACAAAGGCACTGCTGGAGTGGTCATCACGGATAAGTCGGATTATAAAAACAAGATGGAAAAGATTCTGAACAGCAAGTCAAAATTTCATGTGGACGAAAGTGCAAACAACATAACACAAATTTAGAAAAGAGTAACCAAATAGCTGAAAACACTACTGTTTCGTGGGATGATAACACAGGTGAGACACAACGCTCTTAAGCAATTGGGAACCGACATCCTCCAGATGTATGGCTTACCCAAGATTCATAAAGATAACGTTCTGCTCAGACCAATATTATCCGTACCATAAGCGAGCGTGTTCGCTAGCTGTACTACTGACGCCAGTTAGAAAGATGATAGTAAAGCATACCTTGAAGATACCTTTGAGTTAATTGAACAGTGACGCGGAATTAACATTTCGGACAAGGTGATGTCTTCCGTGGATGTACAGTCCTTGTTTACCAACATTCCTCTGAGAAAAACAGTGGATTTCTTATGTGACTTTGTCACTAGTGAGAAAGGGCCTCTGATGATTCCTGTAGAGTGTCTCAAGGGCTTGTTGCTACTCTGCACGGAAAATGTGTCCTTTATGTTCGAGGGGCAGACATATCGACAGGTTGATGGCGTGCCTATGGGGAGTCCCCTTGGCCCTCTGCTGGCGGACATCTTCATGGCGATGGTCGAGTCGCGCTGTGAGCCAGACCTCGGACGAATGTGCCTTTACAAGAGGTACGTGGACGACACATTGGTGATCGCACCATCCTTAGAGGCGGTTCAGTCCCTTCCCAGAGTTATGAACGATGCACACCCAAATGCCCGCATCACTTATCAAGTTGAGAATAATAACAGCACGAAACAGCACCCTGTTTCCCGGAAAACAACATGGATCGATGTATATGAACACTTCAGCAGTTTACATTGGTTCGATATAAACGATGCCTTATCAAAGCGTTGTTCAATCGGGCCTGCAGGATATGCATTACGGAATGCATCGAGGCTGTATTGCAATTCATCACGCAGACCCTACGGGCAAATGACTACTCAGAAGCCTTTATTAGGTTTCATAGCCGCCCCGTGGAAAGTGAACAGCCGGTCGTTCTCACTGTACCAAAAATGCCTGTTTACCTGCGGCTACACTTCAAAGATGATGTTCTGGTTAGGCAGGTAGAACGAAGCACAACAGCTGCACTACGACGTGCATTCCGTGCCGATAAATTCTACCCTTTCTGGACAACCAGGAAGCTACCACTGCCCCAGTCAAGCCTACTAAGCCGGTCTCCGTCAAAACGCACGGTATCTACCGATTTGTCCGTAACGGTGGAAGCAATTACATCGGCAGAACAAACCGTTGCTTGTGTAAGCGGATTGGGGAGCACATTCCGAAGCGTATCGTTACCTTGACAAGGCAACCATAAACCGGACCTGTGTCGACGAACAACACACCTGCCTCTTCGATTGTGAAACACCTAATGGAAACGGGTCATCAGGTGGACCCCAACTGGGCGTTTAGTGTCATCTATCGTAATACAAACTCCAGAGTCCTTAAGTACGCCGGGGTAGTGGTCATAAAATAGCATTGTCCAACAGTGTGCGTCCAGAAGCAACTGTTCGTTACTCCCAAACTCACTTGCAGTTAATGATACCTCCTCAACCTGTAGCCACCGTTTACCTCGCTTGTATGTGACCTCCCGCTTTTAACTTATTGATTTCTTTTTTGTCACGTTACCATCTGATATGTTGTCCGTTTGCAAGTGAAAAGAGGGCACGAAATGGTACCATCTTGCAACATTCGTCTTCTTATTGTGCTATTCAACCTAACGGTACTGTTCGGAATAGCCTGGGTCTGTTGACTTGAACTGAAGTGTGGATCCGTGAAAGCGCTCACCGAGTGAAACAACGGGTGAAAAGAATAAGCAGTTGTGTTTTCAATTCCTTCATTTAAGTAACGGGTCAGTTTCCTCATACACTGCCATCAAATCGTTGACCGACCCACCTCGGAGTTCCATCTAAACACAAGTAGTGTTGACAGACAACGAACGCCGAAGTAGATGACCGACAGCGCTATCCGAAGTGAAACCGAACCAACGAATACAATCCACATCGACGTTGAAATATCTGTTGCAGAAAGACTTACACGCTGATCCCTCGGTGATCCCACTGGATATGAGCTACGCTACATAAGCACTGGCTGTTAAAAACGATCGATAATACATCGATTGTTGTGTTATCAGCACACAGTAATCGTATTACTGATGCACACAGTAAAAATAGTCACGAGTTGTTATACGCTGTCCTTAGCTGATCACTTAACAGTACGCCACCGACACAGAATATTCAGTTACACTATCCGATGAGGTGATCATAAAGGGGTAGTGCAGCTACCTAGATAAGCAAACCGATCGACCAACTCCAGAGGTGGCCGAACGATGGTGACGAGCGGTGCAGTCCTTGGAAATGCATCTTGCAACCCCAGGGTGTGTTGTTCGCAATTATCCCATAGCAATAAATGAAATCGCAGGACGATCACCTGAACATCAAGGAGCTGTGTGAATGGGTGAGCTCTATCTATGAAGTGGGGACCAGATACAGATATGAGTATGGATTCCATTTGAAGCGGAAAATTTTTTAAGTTGTCAGCATCTTTAACTGGTTAGTCATCCTGACCATCGATTCCAGCATCTCTCAGCCTTTCTCAATTAGCCTTTGTGATGATTGTAGTATTCTTTATATTGTTAATGCGCTAATATTATCCCCCTGGCAACTCCAGTCGGGAGCAGGTGAATTCGTTTCAATCAGTTGTGCAGATCACAACCTGGACTACAGTTAACGGTTATTTGGCGTTGGACCAGGTTGTAAATTTACTTCGGTGGCCAGATTCAAACGTAGAATATTCCACCAAGTTGGTCACATATAAACAAAGCAGCACCGTAGTTTGGCAGAGAAGTCTTTCGACCAGAAATCAACCGAGCACGCATTTCATCTTCAAACGATTCAATGTAGAAACTACGGTCCTGAGTTAGCGTGTTGTTCGGCATTCTAAAACAGTTACGATGACCAGCACGGTGCAAGTGCGCGAGGGGGGGGGGGGCTACGGTAAACCAATAGTGAGATGATACCCTATGAGGAAACATGGCAGAAAAAGAGTTAAAAAGACGGGGTAAACAAACCGTCTCATCGGGACCTTGAATAGAAGCCAGCCATCGGGTCAAGTTCTCGCCATCCGGGAAAGCTGTGATACCTATGGGGGACGACATCTGCGGAGGAGTGGAAAAGCGAGAACAGACAAGATTGGGCTCGAGTCACACTTGATAGTCAGATCTTGTAAATACGCGAAACAAATTAGACGTTTAATTCATATCAAGGAACAATTGCAAATACGAGACAACAAGGAAATTTTTGGTGATTGTTGGGAATGAGGTGAAAAGTAGACACAGGAGTATGGGCTCCGTAACTGGAGAAAAAAAACAAATAATCCATGGAGTAAGCCAACAGCTGAAATGATGCAACCGTGTTCCCTAACAGTGAAGATGAATAGCCTCCATGGAGTCAATTTTCATAATGTGGTTCCGGATATGACTTGATCACCCAAAGCCTCCCTCGGATAATCTGGGCTCTCCGAAGAACAGTACATGATTGGTATCAAATAGTAAGCGACCGTTTCCCGAATACGGACGATGCGTTTCCACATTAAAGAGTGATGAATGTGTCAAGTAGGAGAATAATGCTCAAGGTACTACGAATGTCGAAAAATGATAACACTTTAGACTACGCAGTAGACCACGGCATATTGGATAGACAAAAATCACAATATCATCGATCAGAAAAGACACACAAGCCCCCCTAGTCCATTTGTCCGCCGAAGAGTTGGACAGCCAATATGTACAAACAGTTTTCCAGAACATGACTGCGATTATAAGGGTCAAAAAGCACAAATATTTGACAAAAACGGAGAGCTGAATACCTAAGAAACAAATCCTCGTCTTGTTCTGTATCAGACATCGTAAATCCGTATCATCCCGTCGAATCTACTCTGCAACTACCTCGAATAGAGACCGATTTAGAGTGGAAGATGGGAAGTTTAAGTGGAATGTCGACAGAAACGTGGAAGACGGCAGAAGAGTGGTCGAATACTTGAGATTACGATCGGTACTATCAAGCAGACGGGCCTACGAATGACGATGATAGGGCAGATGACTATATGCTTTTCGCGCCATCTTCGCCGCCACGTTTCGCAATTAATTCAATGTTCAGCCCAGTTGATCCATTTTGATCCGCGCACCGAGGTGGTGTGGATCCCTCTGCTGTGAATACCATCTCGAACAATAATAATCCCAGAGTAATTTGTTTTCATGTAACTCGCTACATGGGACAAATACAATAGCGTCACTGGCCTCGTGACTGCACTGGATCCGACAGAGTATCCAAACCACCGATGTAGCTGACCCGGAGGGGCATTATTCAGACGGACAAGAAGCACTAACTGGATGTAGTTCCATCATGCTTCTTGACAGTGTGATTGGTTGGCCACCTTCGAGCTTCAACGCAACTAATCATAGCATCGGAAAAGAATACACGCTGACGAAACCGGCCTGCTGGCATTCCAAACGCATGATCTAGCCAGCAAGCGCGGTCCGGATACAGCAGATATTCTCATGAAGCACCGGAAGGTCTATTACTAGACAATAGATGACGGATTTCAATGTTGTTCATTCCGCGTTTCCATCATCCACCACATAGGCATCGGTGGGTGTACATGGTAAAAATCTTCGAATGTTCTTACTGTAGTGGCTACATCTATTGTTCGTACAGTTACCGGCTGCACTGCAACGTCGTATACACCTTTAACCAATAGACTTACATCGGTCATACGACCACCACAGGTGACACAGCCACCGGGGTAAGCAAACCAGGATCAGTGGGGTCGAACGATTAAAAGTGCTTTGTACTTTAAAAGTGCAAAGGTGCACCTCGAAGTATGCAGAGTTAAGCGTCAGCTCACATAATAGCGCTTGCATAGCATTTGGGTTAGATCCTATGAGCAACATCAAACGAGTGCTCCATGTTTAACAGTCATTCGACAGAAGAGAAGGAGAAAATAGGGAGCCATTCATGATATTTTCTATCCCAAAGTGAAGGAGAAAGGGACAGATGGTGTTAGCCTAACGAAGTACCCTTGTCGTGGTTAAATCATGGGATAGCTTTCGGAAGACCTTGAGAGGGTTCCAGTAGTTGTGGCATAGAGATGTCAGAAGACTGGAACTTTTCAAGCATTCTTCAACCTAAGAAATCGTCACGAACATATACGGCTAATGGAATCAGGAGCAGGCTTTATGTCCAGAAAGATTACCACGATAGGTTGCTTGTAAGCACATGGACGTATAAGCAACTGATGAAGCGCAAAAATGTGAAGAACGCACTCTTTGTCTGGTATTTACAGCTCCGCCACTCTCATGAGGATCAGCGGACCACCGCCGGAGCACGCGGATGAGTAGTTAGAAGGAATTAAGGTAAGATTTAAACCACGATGATTTGCACATGACGTCCTCTAGTACTTTATGCAGCTGGGAATAGTGGTTGGCAATCCACAATCAGAGAATACTCGCTCTTTGTGCCAGACAGTGTCAAAAATAACAAGCAAGACAGTCGCTTATAAATGTAACATGTCTACGCATGTCAACAGACCAACCTCTGTAAGTAAATCTGAGATAGAGGCTAAATAACCATAACTGTGATGCTCTATTACGGCTTCTAAGGCAGCTCTATGGTAAAAGCGCCTACAGCCAGAACGGTGAAGCGGATGTGGACTATTGTAAACGCTTACTGTCGTAACACTGATCTGTCTCTGCTCACTGCCTGGCGCTGTGCTTAACTTGACCGGGGAAAGTTAGGAGGGACAACTTGACTGACAAGAGAGGATTTATTAGAATTATTCATGGTCATGTGTATAAGTCAGACAAACGCAATCATACTGACATTCTGACTGTAAACTTCCGTCCTCGTATGCCAAGTTCGCTTGGTATCTGTCGCATGAGCGTCCTGACCAACACGTAGACTCGGTCACATCCGTGGGAGCAGTGACACAGTTCTAAGGCTTGACGTCTCTGGTCCTTTGGTAGTTTGACGCCCGAAAGGTTTTCTCGCATGTTACGACACAGAAATTTTGACACGGCTCACATAACGTCTATACGTCTGACTGGGTGTTCGATACGCCCACTTACGCGAGCGAGACTTCACTGAGTTAGCCCACTTGTTGGCAGGCCTAGAGAACCGTTAATTTGCATGTTAGTATTCGGCAGTTTCGCCTCCCCAATAGAGAACAAACGGAATGCGTATTTTAGCATTCCCTTGTCCTCTTTTGCATTATCTTAAGTCTAACTGCGCACTTCGACTGAAGCAATGTTCACAAGGAAATCAAAAGATTAAAGTCAGACAAAACTAGTGATGCGTATACCCTCTCATCATTAGTCTTGAAAGAGCGTACTGATTATCTTACACTACCTCTAAGAAACCTCTCTAACAAATTCCTCACTATGGATGAGATCCCAGACACTTGGAGATCGGACATAATAATAAACCGAGTACCCAAATATGAATCTCTAAAGCATCGCCCAATTGTGTGTACATTTGTGTTTCTGAAAACTTTCATAAAACAACTAATTTCGCGGATTTTCACAGCCAGCCCTGTTGACGATATCTGACAGTTTGGATATAGACCCCTAGGGCTGGACGCAGTGGCATATCTTGTTCAGTATCTAGCGACTGCACTCGATCAAAAATATAAATACATACGGCTTCTCTTCCATGACTATTCCAATGACTTTGAAAGCCTGGGTAGGTCATTGTTGCTTAATCTACAACACGACAGTGGAGTTCACCAGGGTGTGTATAATCTATTGTAACTATGGATCGTACCCACTCCACCAACGTAAACAGTAAAAAAGCCTATATCCTTCGTGCCGATTGTGGTGTTTTGAGGGGACGACCTTATCGTCATCACCATCATACACAGCTGGAGGTGAAAAACACCACAACTACTGTGCTGCAGTACACAAGGAAAGAAAAAACATGCAACCAAGGCACGCCAGCTAATCCACCAGTAACAGGTGGGCATCGTTCCGGAAAGCTACCAGCCGGTATTGTGTCGCAAAAAATTATATTGTGTAAAATTTAAATTATGCTTGGAAATGAGATAGGGGTTGGAGGAGAAGGCCAGGTGCGAGGGAGAGGGACAAAGAAACTCCCAACACAAACGCCACTGAGGTCGCCTCCTAGCCATATCATCAAGTGTATCCAGCCAAGAGTGTTCACCGTCTTCCGGACCCCAACCAGGGAGTCGAGAGGCTCCAGAGGTCTCATTCGAAATAACGGCCTTCATTCCTCTTGACTAAGTAGTTGCTTGACCACCCCTTCTCTTCTTCCAACCACAACCCCGGCGCGAAACCAAAACACCTCATGGGAGCCGATGAGATAGTATGCGCAACACATGGCCCAGACATCGGAGCCAGATGCGTGATATAACGGTTCTGAGCGGTCCACTTTCTGTGCCATAATCAAGGCGTCGAGCACGCTCATTGATCACCCGGTGTTACCACCAGATAGGAGCCAAACTGCGAAGACACAGGTGGTCGAACGTAACTAGCCTCTTTATGTCTGCCGATCTAATGGGTCAGGCTTCACAACCGTATGGAAGGGTTAAACGTACGGCTACATTGTAAACTCTACCCTTCAGGAATAGTGATGTCGCGCCGGAGCCATAGATGGCGAAGGTTAGCAATATCGTCTCGAGCTTTCGTTATGCGGTTCGTGACCTCGTTTTCAATCCCAGAGGCGCTAATATAGCTGCCAAGGTACTAGATTTTTGAACGACTTCTAGCTGATCCCCACCAAGGGTCGGCGCAAGAGGCGAGGGTGCAAAACATAGTCATAAAATGCTGATAACCAGCGCTAATCTGTCCAGTGAAGTTTCGCACGTTTGTGAGCTGTCACAGATGAGGGTAATGTCGTCTGCATACTCCAAGCCAAGAAGTCGCTCACTAGGAAGCAGCTCTACACCTTGTAAGTCGCGTTCAGCGAACGCTGTTTCCGTGACTTCGTCAATAGCGAAGTTAAAGTGGAAAGGTGACAGCGGACAACTTTGTCTCACACCGCTAGTGGTGAAAATTTGCCGTAAGCCCTCACTCTGCCTGAGCTACGCGCGTGTAGCGCTCAGATAATGTTTACATATTGTTCGGATATGATATTTTGTGCAAACAGTCCCAAAGGGCACATCGATCAACCGAATTAAAGGATCTTTGATGTCGAGGAACACGACTACAGTGGCCCACCAATATATGTGACTGTGCTACAACAACGGACGCAAAGTGAAGATGTGATCGATGCAGCTCCGACCTCGACGAAACCCGGCTTCGATCCTATCACCTCTAAGTTCCATATAGTTCGAACGTCTCCCTATTCAAAACCACGTTTATATGGTGCAATTATGCTGACGATGTTGTGTTGGGGTATTTGGCCCCACTAAGCAGGATTCCTCATCGCTTCAACGTGGAGTAGAAGATATGGTGGTACGGTCATCCTCAAGATCCCTCATCCTTAACGCTTCTAAATGCAGAGGTGAGGTACTTTCTTTTCTTCGTGGCGAAAGCTGCGGTCTCTCAAAGATGTGTTTCCCACTCTGATTGTGAACGAAAATCCAACACCCAGATCACCCACGGTCAAATATCTCGGATCCTTTTGTCCCCAAACCTCACTTGCTCCACGCATGTCTGCGAAACTTTTCCTGAAGCCAGAAAATATTCCTTTTATGCCCTGTGACTTATAGTGCTTTCAGAACCCTGTGACATCATTATCCATCATTGAATATCCTGCTTTCCTGTTATTTTCCATGGACTAACTCTGAAAGACTACATCTTATCGGTACGATCGAGAAAGCACATTTCTAGGTGCAGCGGCTTGTGTTGAGGTTCTTTAGTAGATATGAGCATTTATAAACATCGTGATTCCTGCAATAACTTGTTTTTGCCAAGGAGCTAACTGACTGATTTCATTCACTGCAGTGACCTTTCGAAACGCTGTCTTTTCTTCTACGTGTTCGAAATTCAGAATTTTAGTCTCCTGTACGTCATCGTATCGTACTACTCTCTTGTCTCATCCGTCACGTTAGCTTGTCAACCCCATGAAAGTAACAAACATGCTACATGAGCAATTGTTGGAGTGACAGTTGCGCATAGCTTCCATTTTTTCCCTACTTATGTATATCATATTGGTATCATCACCCAGTATACCTGCAATGGTAGTGATAATGCTGAAAATGAACCCATTAGAGTTCATAAAGCTTATTATGACGACTTGATTTAATTCGCCACCATTCATTAGCATCGATGGCGAAAGATCGTCAGGGCACAACACTTCGTTCTGTTCGTACCGAACCATGTCGATGATGGGTCCTGTTACAAAGGACAAAACGACCATCTAGTGTTTTCCCGGTACAAAAGACTGTCTGACTGCAAGTTAACAGCGCAAAACTTACTTTGTTAAAAAAAGAAACCAAAAATTTGAAAAAGGGCGCCAACCCGTAGAGGGAGCGCGCCGTTGCTACTGTGAATGTATACAGGCTTGTTTACACAACAAAATGTCATTTGTTGCGTTTCGCTCTGAACAATAGTTGGATTGCCCTCAGTAGCCGCAGCGCGCTCTCTGCCGCTTAGCGCACTGCTTCAAGAGTGCGGTTTCTTTCTAACGGCGGTAGTATGCTATTATCATTTTGAACTAGAAGTTTTCAAACCAAACTGGAAGTTCCTCAAATCAAACTGGATACTTTTATCTTCTGAGTCGGAAATTTATCGGCGAGGAAGAAAATAAATAAGTTGAAGAGTCCGTTGATAAGGTTATCCCGCTGCTACTTCTGTCAAGTTCATCATCATATTGAGGATTCAATTCGTGTAATCCTGCTGCGTTACCATTTCATCGCTCTGTTGAATGACCATGCCTCGCGTTTGGTCGGGCGTCGGGTTGATAAACACGCGCCTCACCGACACTTCCGCCTTCAAAAACACGTTTTCTACCGGGTTTAGCATATAGCAGTAAGGTGACGGAAACTCCTGCTGATAAGACGAATCCAGGATTCATCTTCGATCGTCCGGCATGTGGCGCTTTCATTTGTTAGACGTACTATTCGCTGAGCTGCTCCCATGCGCTGTTCATCCACCCTGCAGCGTATACGAACAACAAGCTCTTCGATGAACAGTGAGAACTTTGCACTATTGCAAGCCCCATGGTCGGTGATCTTTGTATGAATCATGACTGTTATTCATCGCCAAAGTAAGCGTCACTATGAGGCTTCCAACCGTGGGCAGGATGATGTTCGCGCGCGTCCCTCTTCTTGAGCGATCCTGCGTCCGCCGTGGATGGAGGTTGAATCTACCCTCGGGAATCTGAGTTTCTAATGGTCACGCAGCTGCATGGGTTCATACACATACACACACACACACAACACACAGACAGACAGACATAACACATGAAGGCTGGTTGGAAGACAGAGAACAACCGGATCACCACCTTTGATAGAGATAAACGACGCTCATGATCAGGAGGTCTTGCACTTGCGCCCCTGTTCGTCCAATTCGAGTTGCGTTGGCCTAAACATAGTGTGAGTTGAACATCATTGTCGTCCTACCTTAGTTGATAAAGCCCACAAGAAATGTGACACAGATAATGGTGATGAACCAGCACTAGCAGGACTGTGCGGTCATTCAAGAGAGCGTCGGAATGTTAACGCAGTAATGTATGTGGTGGTAAACTTGACAAAGGTAGTATCTGAACAGTCTCTTATCAACAGTAGAATTTTCTTCCTTGCTAATAAATTGCATTAAGCGAAAAACAAGCAGTGTCCACTTTGATTTTTTAAAAAGCCGTTTAAAGTGAAAACGGTGCAAATTACATCGAGTGGGTTCTACTTCACCAGATAACAATTCGAATACACCGATTTGGCTAATAGCTCTTGAAAGTGCTTGGTCTGACGTTCCAGTCGATGCGACTGAGAGTGAAGCAGATGCCCAGCTTTTTATTTAATGTCTCAAACACATTATATTATATTATTCAACACCTGAAAAATATACAATTGGCCGTGCCACAACACATAGTTAACAACAACAAAAAATAAAGGGGAAAGCGGATAGACAGTGAAAATGTTTGGAAGATTTACAAGGTTAATGTGTTGTGCGGACAGAGATCTTCCCGGTTGCCCAGGCTGAGGAAGAGGGTTGACTTAAGGGACCCCACCCCGAGCCTCTGGTCATAAAGACCTGACCCGCAAGGCAGCGGGACGATTAACGGAGACCGTTGACATTCGTGTAGCTCATTCGCCTTCTATGTGTTCAGTAACAGTCCACAGAGAAGCCGGTGGCCAACAAGGTTGTTCATCAGCCCTCCGTTAGGCACTCACCTGTTTACAGAAGTGAATGGTCAGTGACCCTATAGCCGGTCACATTGGCTTTGATACAGCGCCGTACGAGCTCTTGTGGTATTTGATGGAGAACCAGCTCAGAACTCCCCACGCTCTGAGACACTGCCGTTGATGGTGCGCGACTGCCTATTCATCTCGTCTGCAAAGCAAAATATACTTGTTCGCAGTTACCTCCAAAAGGAAGTCATTCCTCGATCCGCAACCTGGGGATGCGCCCGATAGCGTACAGTTCCGCCACGGGCTTAATCACATTAGTGTTTGTTGGACCCAGTGCAGAAGTAAAATTGAACAAAGTAGTGGCTTCACTGGCGCCAATCTTCTCCGCTTCGCGGCCCACTAACACCACCGACCGATACACAGACTCGAGCCAAAGGACACTTGTGGTATGGAAACTTTGAGGCTGACATTCCGATGGGATCACCTTATGCGTATTAGTCAGGTTAATCTAGGTTCACGAAAACCACTAAGCTGGGAGGATATGCGACCTTGTGTGCTACTTGGCGGCGATTCCAACCCGCATTCAGTTTGTCCACCCTGTCTATAGTAATGCTTGATACTCCAATTCAGGCTGATATTACCGCTTGGCGGGTTGCAAGTACCTTCGAATCCGATCACACCGCTGCCGCCTAAAAAATGATTGTTAGGTAATCACGCAAGTGGGCGTGGTGGAATCAAAGCAAGTTTTCCAGACGAAACGACCAGCTTACACTTAAGTACGCCATCTATGGCTGAGGATGATAATCATAGTTGGGTGTTGAGTGCCCACAGCAATTGTCGTTTATATCGGCCACCTAATCCGGTGGGACTGCATGTGCCGGAGAGTTGTGGTGCTGACATAGAAATCGTGCTCAGCGCGTAGATGTAGGAGGTGACCACCGTTGTCAGCACGAAGGTATTACCCCGAAACAGCAGCTGATATTATGTGCCGACTCAAACAGCCGACTAATTGGAGTATCCAAGTCGCCCCCAGCAATTACAAGAAACATACTTCCTGGTCATTCGTCTTTGAGAACTTCTTGGCGGTGGATGACGACTGAAAAGACTAGAGACAATTTTCTTTCGGTCGCTGCTTATTGGCTCAAATTGGACTTGGAGTTAAATAACACGCACGCTAAGATCCGTCTCTGAAAAAGCTCCCGCAAATCAGACATCGTAAGTAATACAGTCCATAGATTCGGCATCCCCTGAGATGAGGTGTGGGCCTAAACACTGGAACCCGAGTATGGTTAGCAAATGCATTGAGGTGCCGTTGCCTCGTGCGTGTAATTCAGGGAGTAACATGCTGACCGTCCTAACACAACATGCGTATGTTGAAAAATCATAATCATCATCAATACCTCCACTAATGTGTCCTAATACAAAAAGGTAAGATACCAAAAATTACAGACTACGAAAACTTCAACAACAAAGAGTAAGATAATATAATAATAGTATGATATAATGCCATACTATGCATTGGGGATGAGATTGCAGTCGGAGGAAAAATCTAAAGGAGAGGGGATGTAAAAAGTAGCTCACGACACAAACGCCAATGGGGTCGGCTCATAGCCATGTCAACTAATGTATCCAAACAAACGTGTTCACCGCCTTTCGAGCCCCAACATGCAGTCGGGGCACACCAACCGACGCTAAGGTCGTAGTGAGGGTATTATTCCTCTCGACCAAGTCATCGCTTGTCCTCTCATGTGCATTATCCATCCACACCCTGGGCGCGCAAACAACGCACGACGCTAGAGTTAGTGTGCTGGTACACGCAAAACGTGGCCAACCATCGGAGCCTGGTGCCTGACATATTGGTGCTGAGCGGTTCAGTCGCTCTTCCTGCACCAAATATGCGACGCCAAACACGCTAATTACTCAGGCGGTTTACCCACCATACAGGAGCTAAGCTGAAAATGCAGCGATGGTAGAACGTAGCCAGGTTTCACAACCGTACAGAAGGGTTGGATGGACGGCTGCATTGTAAACCCTGCTCTGCAGGACGAGATTGATGTTGTGTCGATGCCAAAAATCGTGGAATGGTGTCTTAGGTTTGAAAGATAACGCGGTTTCCCCTTGATTTGAATTAGGAAGTCAATAATGATCTCTTGTTTATTAACACCACAGGATTAGCGATAGAGAGGCAAAACAGAGGTATGTTAGTTAGTCTTGTAAGATGATACACTCCGGTTGTCCATTCCCGGGGAGAATTTTGTTCGAGGTCGCAGCAGCAGTCTGACCCACAAGGCAGTGAGTTAGATGGAGGGTTTTCTGAGGGACCGCACAAGGAGTATTTGACTCAACAATGCCATATAAAGTAATGAGCAGGAAGTTTAGCCCTACATCATGATTACAAACCTAGAGATGTCTTCTTGAGGATGGTCACACAACTGTCAAAGATCCAGGATAACTCCGATGCGATCCAACTGACCGGAGTGGCTGAGGTTTACTCCAATATAAGTCGTGGTTCGAAACGTGATTTTGTCGCAATTCAAACATAAAAACATCAGAAGTATGCCTGTACGTTACACCGACGCCTCGCTGTCACGCGGCCACCAGTGGCAGCCCCCTGGCGAACAGAGGGCACCGGAACTAGGCGCTAAATTAAAAATTATTCATCATCCTCTAAACAAATGCATTCGAGTCGGCACATCACACTATGCACAGTTTCTAGTGCCAATGAAACCAGATCGATGTAGAAACGAGTGTTAAAATGCGTAAAACGGTGACCACTCGATGTCTAAGCGGTCTCCGATAATAATGAGTTGTTACAGATGGTGACTGAGCGTACGAAGTGACTCGGTTAAAGAAGACTGGAAACTCACCAATAGCTCCATGAGTTCTTTTCGAAGCCTGTAAACCAATGATTAATCGACGTAGAAGCCAAAATGCAATTCTTACCGTTTCTGAACGTCCGTCATGCTGCAACCGCCACCTGAAAAAAACAACACGGCAAATGAGCTATGCGGAAAACTCACAGACTAATAATGAATACAATAAGCTGAAAATGGAGGTTACTCGTAAAGAAACCAGACAGAGATCGTTGTGCAGTGGTTCGAGTGTTTGGCCCATAGTTTCCGCCCCTGTGTGAATCCCCTGTAGTTTCCCAACTTGCGCACAATCGCTTGCGGTCGAATGACAGTAAAGCAGCAGTGCGGAGTACTAGAGGGATGCCTTTGATCCGTACTCTTCGACGCGACAGTAGACTGCGCTTTAAGAATCCAGAAGCTCTTGTCTGACATATATCTCTAACTGGGTCGGAAATAAGAAACGACTGTGCTAGGTAAGCAATGGGCAAACACATGAGAGAGCAGCTGATCACGTTTCACTACTCTACAAGAATGACATTAGTCCCTGTAAAAGCCCCTCCAGACTTAAGATTGGATGGAAGCGGGTCTTTAGTACAAAGTATTGATTCAGCTGGACTGAGTATTAAGATACTATTGCAATGTTGAAGTAACCACCTCGTCACACTTTAAGTTGGTCGAGCCACGTGCGGTTCGGAAAACACAAGCGGGAGGGAGTCAGCAGAGACACACAGAGGATAAAGATGTCCAAAATTAAAAGCTTTCGCAATAAAACACTAACCTAAAGACAACAGCCTTACCCACTTGGTGGTTCTGCTATGGATTAGAACTGGTAAGCAAGAACGACTGATCTTTTATCAATGGAAGACCGGAGTTGTTATACTATTCGTCTATTCATTGATACTGACAGCAAAGCGGTGCCGAACTATTATCACGAACAAACTTTCTTGAATTTTGACAATCACCCACAGTAGTTAAAAATAGCGCAAGGCTACCTATGTACGTGATTCGGTCAGCCATTTAAACTGATTGTGCAGTAATCCTGAAAACTGGAGACGCGTTAACCACTGCCAAAATTTCATTTTCAAGGGGGCGATTCGTGGTGTGTTGTTCAAAACAGATTAGAGCTTGCAAATAGATTGCGCATGGCCAAATATTGATGACAAATCGATCGTTGTAGGGGTGATGATGACTCCGAGCAAAACCACGTTCTGCAGTTACCAATGGAGTGGCAATATCGCACACAGGTCACTTGCCAACTGGCAGGTTTATCTGATAGGCCACTACCGTAAAAACATGATGAAACAAGCAATTAGAACTTATAACAAGTGAAGGAACCAGTGAAAATTTTAAACGTCCTAAGTAGAAACCAATGAACGTGGTATTACACTTTAACAGCGACACGCGGTTACAAACAGCGGGAGGTCGAGCGAAGATCGGACGGCAGTGACAAGATAACTTCCATGCGGTTTTTCCTGCCCCTCATCATAATCAGGTTATTCACACAGACAACTACGCATCAGACATGATAAACAACCAATCCGACTGGACGACAGCAGAAGTGTCACTGGTGCTGGCCACTAACTATGTCCTGGAGTCGAGCCAAGTAGGATCGATCGCGTGAATCTGGGCTTGGAAGGCGAGACTGATCAATGTCAAGTTTGGTCGTTACTGACTTTGTTCACCACTACCAAGCCAACTTTTGTGCCATCCTACAGCTGCACAACCAAATGAGGTCTTTTACGGTAAGCGGTGGCATACGTTACATGTGCCCAAACCAACGCTACCTATTCAGTGTTGTTGGCTGCTCTAAGGAATCGAGCTGATAATCACCACTTAGTACCCGTTTGCGCTTCTTGAGGTTGTGGACACACTGGTGTTATCCGATACCAGTAATGGCCACAAGCAACGATAATCAAAGAACTAAGATACACCAGACCCTTAGACCAAGGGAATAAAGTCTCCCTCTCAGAGAGGAGAACAAGCACTGCGGTCGTGCATACGCGGCCTTTCAGAAAGAGGAAGATACCATTATAGTGCCACATGTAGCGGATTTCCATCGTGACGAGACTGGACCTTAACGTGGTGCGATGGTCTGCGTGCCTCAGCGATCCATTGGGCTGTTGGGTGGTGTTTTTACACCAGAGCCACTCATACCAGACTGGTCAATGTTTAGAGGCATGACAAACTCAGGCTCCTTCCTCCCCATGTTGGGGGTTAAAGTAAGAATGGCTTCTTACTACTGAAAGCAGTTTCAATGCAGCCCAGTGCCAAAACCTCGCTGCCTTGCGGTCAAGTTTATGAGCTAAAGGCTTGGTTGAGAACCATAATCGTTTTCCGGTATAGGCCTTGGCAACCTGACAGTATTCTGCCCACGCAACACAATGAACCTTTCCTCACAATTTCTTGATGCCCTGGCCGTCGTAGAAAATAATAAACGGTGCCCTATCTGCTGCATCGAGCAGTGTAGATAGGGATTTAGATGCTATTACTCAAGCCTAACCATCTTCTTTTCCCCCTTGCGCGTTTCATCTTTATCGTCCCGTTCCAACCTCACTTTTATCACCTCTGTTTTCAATCCCCGATTCTTGGCCTTCCTCAATCTCGGTTCAGTAATCACTTATCCTCTAGTTTCGACGCAGACGCAATCGTTGGGCGTCGTTCCGGTCCAGCTGACAAGTCCAAGCCCAGCCAAAAGGATAACGCCAATTCATCTGCATCTATTTGGGGCCACCGATCCTTAAAACTGGCACGCTTCAATGTGAGCAAATTGTGGCAGATTGCCGAACAAGAAAAAATTGAAGAAGTTATGGGAACAGCATTCGCTGGACACGAGTTCCAAGGTGTAGAGCTGCTTTTTGGTGAGCGAATTCTTGACTTGGGGAATGCTGACGACACTGCCCCCATGTCTGACATCATCATCAATCATCATTATACACGTCAGCTAGAGGTGTAAAAAACAACTACTGTGTCGCAATAAAGAAAAAGGAAAAAAATACAACAGTTGCACGCCAGCTGAGCTACCAGTAACGGATAGGCATCGTTCCGGTAAACTACCAGCCAGCGACTAAGTAAGAAAAAAATATGTTCACCCTATGAAATGAGATTGTAGATGGAGGGGGAGGCTAAAAGGGATGAGGAGGGACAAAGAAACTCACATCAGGAACGCCAGTGAGGTCGGGTCCTTACCATGTCAGCAAGTGTATCCAGCCAAACGTGTTCACCGTCTTTTGGACCCCAACCAGGAAGCCGTGAAGCTCAAACCGAGGCCAGCTCCAAAGTGAGGGCCTTCATTCCTCTCTTGGACATCACTCCTCTTCTTCCAATCACATCCCCGGTGAGCAAACACACTTCGTGAAAGTCGGTGGGCTGGCGTGCGCAACACATGGCCGAGCCATCGAAGCCTAGTGCGTGAAATGACGGTGCTGAGCGGTTCAGATCCTTTTTCTGTGCCGTAAACAAGGCGTCGAACACGCACGTTACTCACGCGGTATTCCCACCAGATGTCAGCCAAACTGCGAAGGCACCGATGGTCGAACGTAACTAGCCTCTTCATGTCCGCCGATCTTAGGAACCAGGTTTCGCAACCGTACAGTAAGGTCGAACGTACCGCTGCATTGTACACTCTACCCTTCAGGACGAGAGTAATGTCGCGCCGCCGCCATAGGTGGCGAAGGTTAGCAAAAGCACTTCGAGCTTTTGCCATACGGTTTGTGATCTCGTCTTCGATCCCAAAGGCATCATCATCATCATTACACGTTAGCTGGAGGTGGAAAACACCTCAGCTATTGTGCCGCAATACAAGAGAAAAGAAAAAGACAAAGTGGCACGCCCGCTGAGTCCCCAGTAACGGATGGACATCGTTCCGGAGAGCTAACAGCTGGCTGCCGTAAAAGTCATATTATGCCTAACAAATGAGATCGTGATTGGAGGGGGATGCTAAACAGGAGGGGGGTGGACAAGGGAACTCACAACACAAACGCCATTAGGGCCGGCTCCAAGCCATATCAGCAAGTGTGTCCAACCAAACGTGTTCACCGTCCTTAGGACCCCAGCCAGGCAGTCGGGATGCACCAACCGACGCCAACTTCGAAGTGAGGGTTTTCATTTCTCTCGACCAAGTCACCACTTGGCCTCCAATCCTCCTCTTCCAACCGCACTCACAACGCGCAAACAATGCACGTCGCCGGAGTCAGTGTGCTGGCATGCGCAACACGTGGCCCAGCCATCGGAGCCTGGTGCGTGATATAATGGTGCTGAGCGGTTCACTCGCTCTTCCTGCACCAAATACGCGATGTCGAACACACTCAGTGCTCACGCGGTGTTCCCACCAGACATGAGCTAAGCTGCGAAGGCAGCGATGATCAAATGTGACGAGCCACTTCATGTGTGTCGACCTGATGGGCCAGGTTTCACAGCCATATAGGACAGTTGAACGGACGGCTGCGTTGTAAACTCTGCCCTTGAGGGCGAGAGTAATGTCGCGTCTGCGCCACAGGTGGCGGAGATTGGCAAAAGCACCTCGAGCTTTTGCTATACGGTTCGTAAGTTCATCTTCAATCCCACGGGTGCTAATATAGCTGCCCAGGTAATTGAATTTTTGAACGACTTCTAGCTTGTGCCCACTAAGGGTCAGCACAGGGGGCGATCCCTGCCAATCTTGGAGGAACGCTTTGCACTTCGATGGTGCAAAGCAAAGCCCGAAGCGGCTGACAGCCAGTGCTAATCTGTCCAGCGCGACTTGGCACGTCTGGGAGCTGTCACGGATGAGGGCAATGTCGTCTGCATACTCCAAGTCAAGAAGTCGTTCTCCTGGGAGTAGCTCCACACCTTCCAAGTCATGTCCTGTAAATGCAATCTCCATGACTTCGTCAATAGCGAAGCTGAAGAGGAAAGGTGACAGCGGGCATCCTTGTCTCACATCGCTGGAGATATTGAAGGGTAGCGAGAGTTTGTCATAAACCCTCACCCTGCCCGAACTATGTGCGTACAGCGCTTTGATAATATTTACATATTTATCAGGCACACCTTTCCTCAACAGACAGTCCCAGAGGGCACATCGATCGACTGAGTCGAAGGCACCTTTTATGTCAAGAAACACGACGACGGTGGGTCGCCAATAAACATGGCGGTGCTCCAACACTTGATGCAATGTGAAGATGTGGTCAATGCAGCCACCACCTCGACGAAATCCGGCTTGCTCCTCACGAATCTGGCTTTCACGAGTGCCAGTCAGTCTGTGAAGGATTATGGAGGTGAGTAATTTGGAGACGATGGAGATCAGACTGATTCCTCTATGGCTGCCGCATTCCGAGCGCGAGCCGCCTTTGAAGATGGGAACAATAACGGAGCGGCTCCAGTCGGTTGGGACAGTCTCCTGCTCCCACAATTTCACTAGTAATTCATGTAAAGCGTCAACAAGAGCAGAGCCTCCGAATTTGAAGAGGGCTGAAGGAAGATCATCTGGTCCCGCGGTTTTGTTCAACTTCAACAGTCCGATCTCACGTTCGACTTCTGAGCGAGAGGGTGGATCCAAAGGGACAGCCCACGGAGCAGGGCGATCACTGGCCGGCGAAGAATCGAACAATCCTAGCCGATTGAATTGCTTTTCAAAATGTTCAGCTCAAAGCTCCAAATGTTTTGACAAATTGTGGATAGGCTGTTCACTCTCATCACAAATTGTTTCACCAACACCAGGTCTCCTGCTGCCCGTTTCCCGTATCAGATGGAATAACTTCCGATGGTTGCCAAGAGCAGCGGCCATTTCCATCTCTGACGCACGATGGGACCACCAAGGTTCGCGGTGTCTCTTCAGGCTAGCACGTAGTTTTGCCCTGAGATTTTTGCGAGCCTCATTGTATTCGCTTCCAGCCGGAATACGTCGGCGAGCATCCATAAGTTCCAGAGACTGCGTAGAGACTCAATGTTCGGTTTGGCAATTTGCTTTGCCACATGAAGACATGCCTGCTAACAGCAACGCTTGACGAATATGCGACCAGTGATCTTCAACGGTGTTTAGTGGGCGCTTACTCAGCCCAGATGTCAGCGCACTTTGGTACACATTCAGAACAGCTGGCTTTGTCAGTTGGCTGGTGTCAATCCGTTCACATCGACGTTGCGGACGTCCACCGAAACGCACCAGGAGGTCGGCACAGACAAGAGCGTGGTCAGAGTCCACGCTCGTGCTCCAAATCGAGCGACAGTTCTGGATGCAGCCTCTCCAGCGGTAACTGATAGCAATGTGATCGATCTGCGTCCAAGGCTGGTGACCGCCAAGTCACCCTCCGGCGGGTGCTGTGTCGGAAGTTAGTGCTCGCAAGAAATAAGCGGGCATCTTCATACAAATGAAGTAACCGCTCACCGTTATCATTACGGGAGCCTACACCGTGCTGACCGCCCAAATGCATTTCATCAGTGGACAACTTTCCAACTTGTGCTTTCAGATCCCCCGCCAGCACAACAGTGTCTATGATTCTTCTGTGGCGAAGGAGCTGGGTCAATTGGCGGTATATCTGACAGCGCTTTAACGTGCCAAGCAGCACTGAACAGAGTAGCATTGGCAATCAATTGCTTTGGGCTATGCTTTGCTCCCTCGAAATGCAAAGTCCTTCTCCAAGATTGGCAGGGACCTAACCTTGCGATGACCTTAGGTGGTGATCAGTCAGAAATCGTTCAAGAATTCAAGTACTACCTGGGCCCGTAGCCTAGAGGTAACGAGCTTGTCTTGTAATCAGGCGGCGCGGGTTCGAGCCCGCATATGGGTAGGACGACTCTCGCAGTATCCTTAGCCCACGCGCAACCGGTGGTGATCGCGTGGTAGCAAAGCTTCGGTACTGCGTACCGGGGTACTGCTGATGCCTTTCAAGTACCCGGACAGCTATATTAGCGCCCGTGAGATTAAAAATGAGGTTACGAAACGTATAACAAAAGCCCGAAGTGATATTGCCATCTGTGGCGTCGACGCGATATCACTCTCGCCCTGAAGGGCAGTTTACAACGCAGCCGTCCGTTCAACTCTCATATACGATTGTGAAACCTGGCCCCTCAGGTCCAGAGATATAAGGAGGATACGTTCGGCCATCGCTGCCTTTAAAGATTGGGTCATGTCTGGTGGGAGTAGTGCGTGGGTAATGAATGTGTTCGGCGTCTTGCATTTGGTGCAGGAAGGGTGACTGATCCGCTCAGTACAATTATATCACGCATCAGGCTCCGATGGCTGGTCCACGTGTTGCGCATGTCAGCACAGCGACTCCCGAGATGTGCCTTGTTTGCACGCCCGGGTTCTGGATGGATGAGAAGGAGGGGAGGCCAAGCAATGACTCGGTCAAGAGGAATGAAAACCCTCAGTTGGAAGTTGGCGTCCATTATGCATCCCGACTGCCGCGCTGGGTCCGAATGATGATGAACACGTTTGGTTGGACACCCTCGCTGACATGTCTAGGAGCCGGCCCTAGTGGCGTTTGTGCTGTGAGTTTCTTTGTCCATCCTCCACTTTTTGGATACCCCCTCCAATCACGACCACATGGCAAATTAATAATATGATATTTAACATCATATTACTTGATGTTTGAAGTTTTTGTAGTGTTATTTTTAGCATCTGTTTGGTGTTGCAGCACATCAGCTGAGGCGTTTCCCACCCTCAGCTGACGTGTATTGATGAGGATGATGATGATACCTGAACACTGGATACCCTATCAATCAATAGCTGTTGCTTATCAGAAAATCGCTTGCGGGATTCTAGTTCTGTGATTACCCTGCGGTCCCCAAGGTGCGACACGTGGTATTTTCTCATTGTGCTTGTCCGGAGATTATGCGGCTTCAAATGCCAGTCAAACCGGTGTGGGTATCCCTCTTAACCCCCGGACTAAATCTGCCCTGATCGACTAGATCCCAACGAACAGCCAGATGTGCGCTGTCAGACTGGCTGGCTCGGTCAACACATAGAAATCGCGTGGGGACAAACAGTGCTTGTTTGTCACTCCGTCCAAAAATTGTAGCGCTGACTCAGTAAAAGACGTCTTCCATCACCAATTGAACTCACTCCTCCGTTACAGGAAGAGTACGGATACTGTAGTACTGGCTGGTGATTTGAAATCCCAAGTTGAAAAACCGTCCACTGATAACCTTCATTTGACCAGCCAACACAGTGTAGGCTCCCGTAATGATAACGGTGAGTGGTTGCTACACTTGTGTGAAGATGCTCGTCTATTTTTCGCAGGGCCAACTTCCGACAAAGGACCCGCAGTAGGGTGATATGGCGCCCACTAGCCACGGACCAGCCATGAACGCAAATAGACTACATCGCGATCACGTACCGCTGGAGAGATTGTGCACAAAACTGTCGCTTGATTTGGACTACGAGCGTGGACTCTGACCACACCTCTTGGCGCCGAACATCGGGTGCGTTTTGGCGGGCGTCCACAACGGCGCTGTGAGCGCATAGACACCAGTCAACTGGCGAAGTCATATGTTCTGAATACGTATGAGAGTAGGCCGGCATCCGAGCTGAGTAAGAGCTCACTGAACACAGTCGAAGATCACTGATCGCATATGCACCAGACATTATTAGCGGCAGGTATGTCTTTAGGTGGCAACTCAAAACCCCAACCTAGAAATTGGGTCGATATACAGTCTCTGGAACTTCTGGATGCTCACCGACGTGTTCCGGCTGGAAGCGAATACAACAAGACTCGCAAATACCTCAAGGGGAAACTGCGTGCTAGCCTGAAGAGAGACCGCAAAGCCTGGTGGTCTCATCGTGCATCGGAGATGGAGACAGTCGCTGCCGTTGGTAACTATCGGATGTTGTGATCCTATGGCCATTAACGCAATTCGGAACGAACACGCAAGGAAACTGAAAACTCACAACGAAATCACGGCACATAACCACAAATGCAGCACAAATCTGACAAGTCTATAGCCCCAACCCCGGAAAGAAGGAAGACTAGACCTTAGACACGAGATCTATCCGCATCACAACACAGACGACCAGAAAGCAGTGAAAAATCAGCCAATCACAGTGATCGTTTAGAGCGGGAATAGATGGTGCGTACCGTTTAGAAATCAAAAATGGCGGCTAACAATAAAGCCATAATTTTGGCTGATTCTAGTGTAGTTCTTGAGAAATACGACCTTTTCCAACACCTCCCCTCTTAAGAAACCTCGTATCTTGTGGAGGGGCTTCAAACTGGCCGTCGCTTTTCTCATTAGAGATCCTTTTTACTCTAGCCACTGCGGGTTTATCCCATTCATAAATAAATTTTGCTATGTTGTCTATCTCTACTACCGTTTGACAACGAGGTTGTCTTTCCCGACAACATTTTGGAATCTCTCCGCGAAACTGTTCTCAATATGCTCACAAAGTACCCAACACTTTTAAACGAGTCACGCGGAAAAATTCTTGTAAATTGAGAAAGCACCGTGCTGGCTAGCAAGTAAGCCCTAGACGTCGTTCGGTTGAGAAGACACAAATGTCACTGATTTTGTCCAGCAATATTGGATCACTTTTTGGAAAAGTGAGGTATCTTACCGCTTTTATACAGCAAACTTGATATTTGGATGCATTCATTTTGATGCTTCAAGAAAGCCGGTTACATGCTGATGTAGAAGACAATATTATTCAACTTGCTGGTTATCTTCTCACCAGATCCGACCGCCCCAGAATGCCTCAGAATGGTGGAGGGTGTCATCACCTAGGTTCATCAACGCTGGTGTAAGTCATCTATATTTGTTACCTAGTCAACTGTTGCAGTCAGCTGTCAGTTGCTTGAACGTAAGTCGGTTTTTGAGTGGTTTTATTTCTGTTATTATTGGGAATGTATACGTATCCCCCGACACACAAGCATCAGAGTTGAAAACGTTTGCGGATGATCTATCCTCGGCGTTACTACCTAAACTTGGCCGCTCAGTCTGTGTCGTCGCCGGGAACTTCAACAAAATTGATATCTCATTCATCCAAGCATTTGATTTGACTAACATAGTGGCCTTTCCGACCAGACTCGAAGCGCAAGTAGATTTCGTCTTCACAAATTATGCTTGGCTGTTTTCCGCATAAAAACGTGCCCCACTCGGTAATTCCGACCATTGTATCATAAAAGTGGGCCCCGTCGTTTATGGTAAGACTCACTCCGGTTCATTGGCTAATAAACCTTTCACAACTGTGAGACGACAAGGTTGTTCAATATCAAATATGGCGAGACACCAGCAAATACTGACTTCTACTGATTTAACACTTGTTAACAACGAAGATCTGTCTATTCAGTGTGGTTATTTCACTGATTATCTTAAATTTTGCTTCGATCTTTTCTGCCCGGTAGCAACCATCTACTTACGAGTCGATAGATTCTCCTCACCACCACTCAAACAACTTAGAAGGAAAAAAGAAAGAGTTTACCATTGTAAAATGACTGCCCGTATCAACTCACTCTAGCAATAAAAACTGAGATCTCACGACTGAAACCATTTTGTGTAGTCACAACTGCCGAGACCTATGGAGATTTTTAAAGCAGCTATGCGGTAAAAGCCCCAGTGAGCAGATTGGGTCTGTGGATGTAGAGAAACTCAATTTTGAGTTCTGTTCTTCTTCACAGGAACTATCCACAATCCTTTCATTCTCTCTGGCTATGTTCTCTGGCTCTGGTCCAAAAATTAACTTCCAACACCTTGAAGTCAACTGTGAACTCAAGAATCTGAACTCAAAGAAGGCTAGTGGACCCATTGTTCTTTCACCAGTTGTCTTGAAAGAGTGTGCTGATACCCCTGAAGGATCTTTTTAATCGGCGTCTACACAGTAGAATTATTCCCGATATTTGGAAACCTGTCAGGATAAAGCCAGTGCCAAAGAAAGGATCCACAAAATTCCGTTCGATCAGCTGCACATCCAGTATGCTGAAAGTCTTCGGACGACTACTTGTATCTTGAAGATCAACAAGCACTACAGCCGTGGACGTTTCTCAGTTTGCGCATATACCCCGACGTTCCACGTTGGATGCTGTAGCATATCTTGCTCACTCTATAGCGTCTTCATTGGATGCGAAATGAAAGGATGCGGCTTCTCTTCCTTGATTACGCCAACGCTTTTGGCAGTGTCAACAAATAAATCTTGCTTAATCAGCTGTCTGCGAATGGTGTTCAACCAGCAGTGTGCAACCTGATGAGCAACTACTTCGTAAATCGATCTCATTTTACCCAGCTAAAGGGCAAAAGTCTCACACTCTTAGTGATGACTGGGGTGTCCTACAGTGAGCAATCCTCTGCCTTCTTCTTTTCTCTTTATACATCGAAATACTTCAAATTCCCCCCAACTTCATTGGATGTAAGTACGCTGACGACGTAGTCTTAGGTAGCATTGCTCCAACTGCTGAATCATCAACGGCTCCGCAAATCTGTCTGAAAGAGCTTCAGCAGTGATCGTCATCCCGATCCCTTACTCTCAACGCTTCCAAATGCCGCGATGTAGCTTTCTCTTCCGCGCACTGACAAACGTCTGACTGTGGAAAACACTTCTCCCCCATGGTCGCAAGCGACCACAATATACCTACTTCATCCACTGTTAAGTACCTTGGTGTATATTTATCTCACAATCTGTCTTGGTCAACATACGTTGACGAAACGTTCCGCAAGGTGCGGAAATTATCATCCTATGCCCTCAGACTCAACATTCTTTTAGTAACCTGCTCTTTAATTTACAAATTTGTGACTGCCTGTGTTCTTCCCAATTGGTTATATTGCTCCTCTATTGTTTTTCCTGGTCTTCTACAAAAAGACTGCACATTGATTGTGCGTTCCATTATGCTCATTTCCAAGTGCAGTGGATTGTCTAGAGAGTCTCTGGTTGACTTAGTCGTTACTAAACACTTTAGTGCATGTGACGTTTTCAGCAAATGTTTTAAATGACCCTTTTCACGCCCTTCACGCTGATTGATCTAAAACCCTCTCCTGCTCGTCTACTCACTAAATTTAGGGGTTCGTTTTCTCGCACAACAAATTATCCCAACTCTATCTTACCGTATACAACCCGTTTTCCTGTGGACTCCAAGAAACTAATCAGCACCACGCGTGAACGCTTACTTGAATGAATGAATGCTTCTGTTTGTCTCACAACATCCGCAGCACCAGTGCAAAATGCTGAAAATGTTCCCAGTCGGGTTCATAAAGCCTATTTTGACTTGACGTATCAAGGATGCCGGGGATCCAGTTGCAAGGATCTTGGACGGCGCTTCCGGTCGGTTCACCTTCTGGATTGCAAGGAAACCCGTCCGGGTGGTGCATTTAGTGCCTGTCAACGGGTTAGGGATGAGCCCGAACGTGTCTAACAGTATCTCTAGTGGCAATTCTTCGTCAGTGACTGTGAGATCATCATGGCGTGGGCGAAGTTGATTTTTGTGTCGTACCCACGTGCGATTCAACCGCCATTTCATACACGGCACAGTAGCTGAGGTGTTTCCCACCTCTAGCTAACGTGTATAATGACGATGATGATGCCACTACATACACCGCAGGACCACGGCGACCAGCTATCACTGCTGAGACCTACGCTGGATGACCTTGCCTGCAATCACCAGCGGACTAAATCACCAACTGAGAATGTTTTCCGAGAGTAGTGACGATTTTGCTGACGACAACATTGTATCGAAGATGGTGCGTGGTTTCTTACCCATATGGCATTCGGCAAGGGAGGATCTACTTGGTGTTGCCGGATTTGGAGTGTTCCTGTAAAGCATAAGATGGTGAATGTTATCATCAACGGTTCCTTCCCCCCAACGTTTTCAACAGAGCTCGTTTAAAAGTTTCCATTAACCGTCCAACTTGACCGTTTGATTGGCGGTGGTACGGTGGGGTGCGTAAGTGATTGGTAACACTCCAATTGCAAAAATAATGGAAAAGTGCTGACGTAAATTTGGATACGTTATCCGAAACCCAGGTATCTGGAAACCTATGCTGACGGAAAATCCTGTGAAGGGCAAAGATGGTGGACGATGTTGCCGCATGTGACTGAGGAATGATTTCGAGCCACTTGGACGTTGCGTCGATTAGGATGGGACAAATAATGCCGTCCTCTGGGCCAACAAAATCGACGTGTAGGCGAGACAACGGCTTATAAGATTGGATCCACGGTAGTGTGGTGTCACGTAGAGATTTCTTGACAGCTTGCCGAAAGCGGGGATTTTGTTGAACCAACATCTCTATTTGCTGGTCGATACCCGGCCAATGGACAACTTCGGACGATGGCTTTCATTTCTCGTGCACCAGGATGGCTCCCGTAAAATTAACCTAAGACGATAAGGTCGAAGCGAAGAGGGGATGAGAATGAGATCCGCGAACATTGGACAGGAATAAACTATGGACAACCTTGCTCGACGGAAATAAAGCTATCATAGATCTTCATTTGGTGACATCGGTTGCGGACACAATTAATTGCTTCCTGGAGGAGAGGATCGATGCTCGTTTCTCTTTCGGTGACACGGGGAGTGATCGGAACCACACGAACAGCATCAGCCAGGTGCGAACGAACATCCGATTCCACGGAAACTAGTGTGATAATGGTATCTACCAGCACCTGCCGATTTGAGCTGATTAACCGGCACAAGGCGTCGCCCTGACGGAAATCTTGCGTTTGCCAGTAACAGATATCAAACTCATGTTTCAAAAGAATAGTTGCCCAAAGCTGCAATCTGCTGGTGGAATATGTCAGGATACCCATATTAGAGCCAAAAATAGCGAGTAACGGCTTATGATCGGTCTGCAAGCTGATGTGGCAAAAAAACAGCATCTCATAAAAAGTTCTCACGGCAAACACTAGTGCTGGCGAATATTGTGCTGCTATTTATATTAGTGACGCCTTATAATTTCAGAATGCTGAGACCCGGAGTAGAATGCTGGGGGCGGACTATGATTAATATGCGTCCACAGGCTAAGTAATAAACTATGATGATTGTTCTGAACACGAGGTTACCTCAGACAAGCCGGCTCGTTGGCCAGGAAGTGGTGCAACGTCAGCCGCTTATGCGTTACCTCAGCCGTCTGCGTAGTGTATACTGTGCATGTGTAGATCAGTGCACCACCTCGTGTGTGATATGCCTGTCGCCTTCACTGCGCTCACCGGTCCAGGTTAGCTGTATGTTCTAGTACTGGCTTAGAAGACAATACATACTACTGCTCGCCAAAGTACTTGCCGAACTCTTATGCACATTACATGATTTGTCGGTTTCACGATATACTTCCATTGCTCCATAGTTATTTCGGATTTCATTCGGGCATAACCCATAAGCTCATATTCTCCAAGACACCACGTTTAACTTCACCGTGGTAAATCCGGTGCTGCCAATGCACACAAAGGGCGCTCTTCAACAACCCATTATCAAAGGTAGAAAGCCGACGCATTTCGTTCACGCGAATCAGTCCAGACTCGCTTTCATGCAATATACTGCACGAACAAGGGCGTTGCGAAGCAATAAGGTCGCAAACCGAGAGGCATCGCTCAACCCGCATATGCTGTGAGCTTTCAGTGGAGAAAACAGAAAAGTGTAAGAGCCGATCCTGGAATAGTAGTTTGCATTCTGAAGGGATGAGTCACATACGACATCGAAGGCTCCACAAAGGGGGGCGTTTATGCTCGGAAGATGTTGCAGTCGGTGTGCTACAGAAACCAATTACTCTGATCGACGCGACGTTCTGACATAAACAATGGACGCAACCGCATATGTAAGTCAACATCAATGAATAGAGTGTAGATTATGTTGACTACTAAGGAGAGAGAAGGACGAATGTTTGTGTCACAAAGAAAGGCCACAAGCGCCAATAATATGATTTGTCATTAGCGGAACACTCCATAACAACATCCAAAATGCATTCCTCGTATTTGAAAAGTAGCACTAGAGCCCGCATTGGCATTCCTGCCTTGTTTCTATGAGCATCTGGCCTTACTTTAAGAGGACGCCAAAAAAGCCAGTCTCGGCCCAGCAGTACGCTCATGTTTACGTATAAGAAACATCACACTTTGATAGCAATGTTATCAGTTTTCCTCCGCTGTTAAACAAAGTATACCTTAACCCTGATGCTTGGATGAAGGTTCTGCTTAATTTAACTCCGTACTCGTCCATCCCTAATGAATTACAGCCAGTTTCCCTCAACATCGTGGCGAATTACACTGCCACGCCAGTCTCTCAGATGTTTCGTCGTTCCTTTGTCGCTGGACGCCTCCCGTCTGCATGGAAAGTGGGCATTGTCAAAACCGTCCACGAATAATGGAACCGACAAACTCCAACCAGCTATCCTCCAAGCTGTTTCATGGAGAGAGCGTGTAAATTTATGTAACGGATACTGAGACATGCTCTTCATCTATATCCCGAGGAACAGAATGCCAGCTCTTATGTGTAACATGATTTTCGAATGGTACGCTCATCGGTCTCAAACCAGCTCGTGGCTAAGGTAGAATGGGAAATCGTTAGATTCCGGTATACGCTTGGACGTTGTTTGTTGGTTTCATCGAAACTTTTGACAAAATCCCGCATTAACGGCTTCTGTTTAAACTACCTGCGAACAGTATCGCTGTGCACTTTCTCTCTTTGATCTTTGATGAAAGTAAAGTAAACTTTGCCTCTTGTTTTAATGACTAGTGCAGTCCCACAGGATTCTGTCCTCGGCCCAATGCTCTTCAATGTCTTCATCAACGACTTACCGTCCGCATGCTAGAAGGATTGCCTAATCTACACTGACTACCCGAAAGTGTGGGTGGATGTATCCAGATTGGAAGACGCTACCAAATTACAATTGACGCTCGACTTACTCCACGATTGGTCGAGGATGTGGCAGTTACCCGTAAGGGCGATAAACGTCCAGTTCTTCCAGTAAGTGCGTCTGGCCTATTTGGTCCTCACCATGTCGGTGGTTACTTGCTCAAAAAGGCCACCTATGAAAAGGACCTTGGAGGGATAATGTTCCCAGACTTCAGACCTATTTAGTACATCCGGAAGACGACGGCGATCTACAGTATGTCCCATGCTACATGTAGTAGGTTCCCAAGCCTGAGCCCGGAGCCCTTCTGCCCCTGTTTACCCCAAACGAGCGCCCGATTCTCGAATACGGAATACTTGTCTCCAAGCCTCTCACCAAACCCGAATGTGATAAGGCTGGGAAAGTTCAACGGTGCGAACCTAAATCCGTCTCTGAGTTGCAGTCCTTGTCATATTCTACACGGCTTCAACGCCTGAACCTGTTCTCACTGGATTACCGTCGTCGCAGAGATGTGATTTTCGCCCGACGTATTCTTAGAGGAGAGCTTGAGAGTGAGTTAAGGGAGTCCTGCAACAGTACGGAGAGTTTGGCACGAGACCACAGCTTGGAACTGTTCAAACCGATGAGTCTCGGCGTGCCGCCCAAGTTGGACCTACCAACTCGCGTAGTGGATGACTGGAACCGCTTACCGGAGTCCACCGCCGATGCGCAGAACAAGTGACGTTCCAAACGATTGTTGGATTCGCACCAGAGAATGCCGGGATTTTGCTGCTTCTAACGCAGCTGCAGCGGTCCTCTGCGGAACCTCGGTTCGCAATGATCTGTAAATCATGAAGCTAACAAGGGATCTTCTTTCTACACTGTATTGTCCAATGATACAAAAAGTGTGTATTCAGAGGAAACCCACATCCAAGAGTGCGCCTGACCAGTCGAAGAGCGTGCCAATAATCGCGGTGTGACAAGGGCCGACAATCTGTAGCTACTTTAAAATGATGGCTACAAATAAGAAGCCTTCGGGAACATATCATGGGGAATTCACTGCGCAGTAGAAAACTAAATAGCGGCTAGTACTTCAAAGCAATTAACAAGTTGACTTTCAAATCAAGTCAGGTTCCGATGTAGTGCCAATTGTCTAACTATTTTTGACCTCCTCCTTTCAGATCGGTGGCCGAGCCATCAAACAAGAAATGTGGGTTGTATATCAGAAGAGATCAATGACCATAAAGAGCAATAATAATTGTTATTGTTGTACTTCGTACATCGGTTTGTGACAGTTGACCCGTTTTGTTTGAATAATCTGAGTTTGACTATTGCCAAGTACACGCTGCTGTGAGCACGCTGTGTTTTGCCTTGACTCTATTCGTGTGTTGTGACCACCGTAACGCTTGTTGCCGCCGCAATCAGTGAACATAAGTACTCGGTTGTAATGAATTCCCTCGGAGACCGAGTTCGAGAGATTCTGCTATCTACCGATATTCGCCAAGATGCCTCTGTTAGAGATCTTGAATCAACTAGAAGCCTTTTCTCCGGATAAAAAACACATGTCGGCTTCACGTTCAGCCGTTTGGAAGAAATTTCGTCGAGAGACAGAGTCAGCCCATGTCTTTTTGTACGACCGCGTGCCGTCGGCCAAGGCTTTTCCAGAGAATACCGTGATGGAAAGGGAGACCTTCATCTTGGAGCGGTTTATAGAAAGCATCAACGATGATCGCACATCGGGGCATTTTTTTCGGAAGCCTCCAAAAGATTTAGCGACCGCTGCGCGGCTTGCGTCCGAGGGGTTTAGCGCCGACGATGAACCGGACTGAAACGCCACACGACCCAAGCTCGCATACTTGCCATCGTCATTGTCCCATGTGTCAGAATTCGCCCGATGAGAAGCCAATACGGTGCCCTCGCAATTTCAGAAGGCGCGAACAATCAACGGGAGTACGATTCATTGACGGTGAGTCGGACCTTCCTTGTATACCTTTGGTGTGTTTTAAGTTCTGTGAATCAAAAATTGTGGATGTAGTAGTCAATAAGCAGCGATTACATGCCCTCATCGACACCGGTACAGTATGTAGGCTTTTAAAATCCCGTTGCTTGCTTTGCACTGTAGTCACTAGCCCCGGGCATCAGATCAGAGTGGCAAATGGTATGGCCCTGCTTACTCATAGCGTTGTTTCCTTAGATTTGCTGGCCGGTCAGGAGCTATTTTCTCGCGAATTGTACATCTCCGATTAAATTCCATGGGATGCGACATTTGTGGTTGACTTTAAGGCGGTGTGCATGCGTCGTCAATCTAATCTTCAGGGTTTTGACATTACGCGGCAACCTACTCCCACTAAATTTCAAACCCAGTGATGGCCCCGTGAAAGAGCTCCAGCACCGTGGATCTTAAAGGCGAGCTATCGGAATTGCTTGCTTCTGTTAGTTCTGCAGTTGACGGTGAGGATCGGAAGTGCCTGGAGAATTTACTGCGTTCAAACAAGCACGCGTCCGCGTGGAGAAGTTGGTAGAACGAGCGTACTTAAGCATCAGATTGAAACGGATGATGCTCCAGGCGTGTCCTATTTGTGTATATGCAGAAAGTATAGAAAGTGGTGGATCATATGTTAAAAGATAATATCACGTCATTCACGATCCAAGTGAGCTTCCGTATTGTGTTAGTCAAGAAAGGTGCCCGTACCCTATGCGCTAACCACCGAGGAATCAGCCTAATGTCCGTTGCCTCCAAGTTGTTAACATCCATTCTACTCCGCAGACTAACCGCGATTCGAGAATTGCGCTCCCGTGAAGAACAGGCTGGTTTCCGCCCCGGTCGAGGGTGTATAGATCAGCTGTTTACGCTCTGCCAACTCCTTGACACGCGTCACTTTTACCGCCAGCCCATTATCATTGTTTCTCTGGACATCCAAGCCGTTTTCGACTCTGTCGATCGGCCGGCTTTATGGCGCTGCTTACAAAGAATGGGGTACCCGAAAAGTATATCGCCATCCTTCGAGCATTATATTGCAATGTCTCAGGTGAAGTGAGGGCTTATGGTAAGCTCTCTTCACCTTTTTCCGTCACTAGCGGTGTACGACAGGGTTTCTCTATGTCCCCGTTTCTCCTCAATTTTGTGGTCGAAGATGTCCTTTTAAACGCTCTAGAGGGCTTTCAGGGTTTTGGTGTAGAGCTTCTTCCTGGCAACCGCGTGACTAGTGCTCACTCTTCAAGATACGCAGCTTGAACAAGTGGACAACTTTTTTTACCTGGGAAGCTGTCTCCGTTGATGGTAGCATCGGGAAAGAGATTTCCCTCCGCATTGCCAAAACCCGTTCGGCATTCGCCAACTTGAGGCATCTATGACGACGCCGCGACGTTTCACTATTGGTAAAGTGCAGGGTCTACAATGCCTGTGTTCGCGAGGTGCTACTGTATGGGGGTGTCATGGCGGATTTGTGTGAATGACTTGCGTCTGGTTTCGGCCTTTGACAATGGATGTCTGCAGGCAATAGCTTGAGTGTAGTGAAGGTACCACGTACGCAACGATGTGAGACGTTGCGTCTTGGGTAACACGGGACTTCCACTTGACAGACTGGCACCACTGCGCCAACTGAGGTGGCTGGCCAACGTCTTATGCATGCCTTGCGAACGGCTGCCCCGACGCGCTTTTTTCGCTCGCATAGGACCGGGCTCAATGGAAAATGTGTGCAAATGTTTGTCTTGACTTGCTTGATTTACATCGTAAACATTAACTAGACAAAAAGACAAAACAGGGTGAAAAAAACAAAAAAGAAAAGACAAGATACAAAAAACTTCTTTGCAACTTCCATTCTTTTCGTTGTAGTCCCTGTATTTATTACTACCGTTTCATGGCTTTCGCTAGCTCTAAGTTTATCTTATAGACTGCTGATAATAATAATAATAATATTAATAATAATAATAGTCAAAAAGAAGGATGGAACACTGCGCATGTGTGTTGACCACAGGAAGATTAATGATGTTACATGAAAAGATTCTTTCCCGCTACCTCGCATTGACGACACTGGAATCATTGCATGGCCCCAGCTGGTTCTCTACTTTGGACCTCGCCTCAGGTTATTGACAAGTCGAGATAAACCCCACAAACGTGGAAAAAACTGCGTGCCTTAGACCTACGGGGCTATATGAGTTTCAGACGATGCCGTTTGGGTTGGCTAATGCCCCAGCAACCTTCCAATGATTGATGCATATTGTACTCGGAGATCGGCAGCCAAGCAAATGTCTTGTATACCTGGGTGATGTCAGTTAATGGACGTACTCTCCATGAGCATCTTAGAAATCTGGAAACAGTACTGGAGTGCCTTAGCTAAGCAGGATTGAATCTGAAGCCGTCTAAGTGCGATCTGCTGAAGGAATAGGTTAAATAGCTGGGCCACGTGATTAGCAATTCTGGGATCCGAAGCGACCCTTCAAAAGTACAAGATATCTAAAGTTGGCCGACCCTCGAGTCCGTGGAAGAGGTCCGGAGCTTTTGGGTTTGGCTTCTAACTACAGACGCTTCGTAAAGAAATATGCGGATATAGCAGCACCCTTACATCGACTCACAGAGAAAGGCGGGCCATTCCACTGGAGCCCGCAGTGTCAAGAATCGTTTGATGAGCTGCGTCTTGCGTTGGTCAGCGTTCCGGTCTTTGTCTTCTTGGATGCGTCACCGCAAACATGCCATTCATTTTGGACACTGGTGCTAGCGAAGTTGGTATCGGTGCTGTATTATCAAGGATCTCTGGGGGCGGTATGGAACGGGTTATCGCTTACGTTAGCAGCAAGTTGAAGAAGACGCAGCGAAACGACTGCACAACCCGGAAGGAAATCCTTGCTTTGGGCCCATTCGCTGAAGCTTTCCGACATTTCTTGTTGGGTCGACATTTTGTAGTCTGTACCGATCATCAAGCACTCCAGCGGTTGCGGGAATTTCTCGAACCCGAAGGACAAGTTGCGCGCTGGCAAAACAACTGCAGGCCTACGAGCTTGTATATCAAGGGTACATGGGGACTGTACGTCATGTTCAATTTTGAACGTTGCCGTTGTGTCTCTGAACCATTCGGATTCAACAGATTGGGCATCAGCCCATAGTACAGATAGAGAGACCAAGTTGATTTATGAGCGCGTACAGCAGGGGAATGTAGTCTACGAAAGCAGAAATGGCTGGGTCTAGATGGGAAGCGCACTGCTTGTGGTCTCTTGGTCGAAAAATCCGTTATTGGATGGCGTCATGTACTATCCGTTCGGTCCGAATTACCCCAACCGACTTATCGTTCCACAGTATATGGTGCGGTTGGTACTCTAACAGTTACATATGGAATTGGGGCATGCCGAACAACGGAAAATAGAGCAAGCAGCAGGATTGCGTTGTTGGGGGCCTCAACAGCGTCGAGATATTGCGAACTTCTGGAACGCATGCCACGAGTGCATCCGCTTTAAGCAGCCGCAAACGATGAGCGGATATCCCAACGAAACGGTAGGTGTGAACGCCCTTGGACCCCTGTCTGAAATGCCGCGAGGGAATCGATATGTACTTATTTTTGTCGGTTACTTCACCAAACGGTGTGAGGCAGTACCAACTCCATACGCTGACGCTAGATTCACAGCTCAGCTTTTGTTTGACCACTGGATTTCACAATGGGGGCACCTGAGCAACTTCATTCGGATAGCGGTCCGAATTTCGAAAGCTTGGTGATGTTTGAACTCTGCCAAGTATTAGGCATTCGAAAGACTCGGACAACAGCATACCATCCCTAGGGCAACGGCGAAATAGAGCGCACAAATCGATCGCTGAAGGCTTTCTTAAAAGCGTTCACAGAGGAACACAACAGCCGCGATTGGGATATCGCACTCCCACGGTTCCTCCTGTCTTACCGGTCCAGCGTTCACTCGTCTACTGACAACAACAACACCTCATGGTAACTAGGCGCGAAATGAGATAACCGATTGATTTAACTGTATCAAGCGCGGCTGCCACAGACTATGCCGGTCATCTACGTCGGAACATGATCAGAGCTTATTCGCTCGCGCGAGAGCACTTAGAAGCTGCCCATAGATGTCAAAAGGAGTATTACGACCAGAGTGCACGGCTGCCCGCTTCAAGGTAAAGAGAAAGTCTACCTCCACACTCCGAATCCATCCCACAACCTTCCGTAGTAGCTGCACAAAAAGTGGTCTGGTCCATTCGTGGTCGAAAGTGTGTACTGATCCTACTTGCCGGATCTACAAACGAGGTGCAGATACAGACCGTTCAGTTGTTGTTCTTTTCAATCATCTTAAACCGGCAACCCTCAGTACACACACCCCTGCACCGTCTCAGCATCCCGCAACAGACACAGACCCAACAGATGCGTTAAAAGAAGTGGAAGTAACGACCAGAGTCCCATGTATTGGCTATAACTTGGGGCGTCGAGGGCGACGCCCGTCAGAGAGTGAATGGTGTAGTGCCAAAGCGCTAACTCTTTTTGATCTCTTTTACTTTCAGATGGGCGGCCGGCCCCATCAAACAAGTAACGTGGGTTGTATATTAGATGTTTCGGATACCGAAACAACCCTTATACGGTCAGCTGAGTATTGGGAAGCGCCAAGTGGAGAAACCAAAGTTACGTTATCAGGACATGATCAGACTGAGCCTCTCACATTCTAATCTTGATTGCAGGTCATTGGAATCAAAGGCGGTTGATCGGCGTGCATGGCGCGATCTAATCAGGAAGGCAGTTGCCGAAGTGCGGAAAAAAGACCTCATATATGCAGAAAAGAAGCGGCAATTGGAGAAGCGGCAAGCACCGATGCGTTGTACTCCATCGACATCGAGCGCATGGTGCTGTAGCACATGCGGTCGCGAGTGCCTGAGTCAGGCAGGCCTGGTGAGCCATGAGCGAGGCTACTCGGGACCACTACCGAAGCGACCACGGGTTCTGAAGAGAAGGTAGGCAGAACCGGAGCAGCGTTTGTAGGTACGATGCATTCGATTTACTAACAGCGTGCTTGCATGCTAAGTCTATTTATTTCAGGTGGTGGGATTACAATTTTGTCCTAGTGCTTTTCTTTTCCATATAAATGCCTACTTATACTCTTCTATACACTTGCACACGTCGCTTAAGCCACTTGTAGTTATTTCGATAACATTTTCGTGTTTGTAGCATTTCCGTAAAATAAACTTCCTGACCTCGTGAACTTACCTTGTATTCGTTGGTAAACAACTTATTTAATATGCTCATTAATTTAAGAGTTATGTCACCGTTTCCTAATGCATTACACGATTTATTTTCAGGGTTATCTTTTTCTCAAGTGATTGGCTGTTGTTTGATATCCCCGGTGTGGCTGCGCTTGATGTGCATGTTGACATGGTGCCTACCTGTCTATTACCCACTACCTCGTCCATCTGGCTCCAGGAGACAGTCAGTCGTTGCTGGGGGGGACGGGGTGCACGGTTCTTGTGTCCGTGTTAAGCTCGAAGAGTAGTTCTATGCACTCAGTGTGGAACGGACTACGGTCCAACCACCGCCTTGTGTGCGATTGATTCCCAACTACAGCGTGCTTGTGTTTGCCTGTGAAGGAGTGTGGGCCGGCTCTGTTGATGAAACGTGGCTCGCATCCACGTGCCCCTCGGTCTTATTCCTTCGGGTTTACACTGAATATGGGGTGTGTGGTTGGAGCTGTGGGTGGTGCAGCGCAAGCCATCCATGGTCCCTCTGTAAGCGCAGGCGTCCTGTAGCTGGCCACAATGACAGGCAAATCCGAAACCGGATGCGGCTACCATGTTAGGAGATGGCAATGACTTGAAAGAACAATAATAATCGTTTTTTTTACTTCCTATTCCGATTTGATTGCAGATGACCCGTTTTGTTTGGAGAACCTGTGTTCGACTTTTGCCAATCATATATATATATATATATATATATATATATATATATGGCGGGAGGGCTTATGGTGCACTGAGGCTGGTGGTGCTCAGATAAAAAACAGATGGTCTACCCACTGCTGCTACTGTTGTGCCATGGGCTCATGTTCTGGACGCCTCCTCGTGGCGACCGTTGGGTGGGAGTTGGATTACGCCCTTCTTCCTACTAAGATCCAGGACACCAATCCGCATGAGCCAATGAACTGACTATGTGCTAGACCCGCTGGCTGTGGACCAGAGTCGTTCTCCTGTGTGGGCGCCATGTCATATCCTAGTCCATCCTCTTCGTAGGTTAGGAAGTGGCCGAGGGCCCTCTTCCCGTAAAATCTAGCCATGGGAGACAACAGGTCTACGGGCTATAAGCTCATAGCTCGATTGGCGTAGAGCACGAGCGCCACACATTGTCTCTGAAGGTGGGAGGACACCTCCGGGTGATCGATGGTTTGCTACTGCCCGTCTCAAGCCAGGCAACCCCTGGTCATATTGGTGCAAACCCGCCAAAACCCAACTGCGTCTAGCCGAGGTCGCAGGTGCGTGCCCTATTACCGACGCAAAATATATATGAATCGTTCCAGTACCTCAAAGGTTGCGTGTGACGGCCGTCAAACACATTCAAATCTGTCTCTGCAATCACATTCCCGAGCTGGATCTGCTCCCCACTGCCTTGTAGGCCAGGCTATTGACCCAAAGGCTCCGGGTGGAGTCCCTCAAGCAAACCGAAGCACAACCGCCACGTCGCGTGCGATTGCTCACCAATGCAATCGTTTGCCTGCGCGCAAAGCACTCAGCATCGGGTGCTGGAACGTGCGCACACTACTGGACCGGAACTCGAGTGAACGCCCCGAGTGACACACTGCACTGCTCGCGATGGAACTGGCGCTACCATACCGATATTGCGGCGCCCAGTGAGACTCGGCTCCCAGGACAAGGTAAGTTGCATGAAGCAGGTGTGGCTACACATTCTACTAGGTGGGCAATGCCGCCTCAGCACCCCGTGAACATGCGGCCGGATTTGCAATATCCACTATTATAAGCACGTACGGTCCAACCAGATGTTATCCTGATGACACGCGTGATCAATTCTACACTCAGCTATCCTCCGCGATACAGTCTGTGCCGAGGAGTGACCGACTATTTCTGCTGGGTGATTTCAACGCGCGCCTTGGGCGTGATGCATCGATGTGGACAGATGTTATCGGTCCGCATGGCATTGGTTCAGCGAATGCGAACGGTGACAGGCTGCTCTCACTGTGTGCCACTCACCGCCTGACGATCACCAACCCTCGGTTTGCAGTGAGTGCGAGTGATACAGCAACTTGGACGAACCCACGGAGTGGTCACGCTCACCTGCTCGACTATGTCATCGTACGTCAGCGTGATATGCGTGAAGTGCGCATGACACGTGTACTGCGTGAAGCTGAATGTGACAGTGACCACAACGTGGTGCGGACCAAACTGTATATATATTTTCGTAAATTTATGTAAGGCACTCCCGCCGTGAATCGGCGTAAATTCAACACTCTCTCCCTCGGTACTGTGGCAAAACGTACTGAGCTGGAGAAGGCGATGGTTGCACGACTGTGATGTGGAATACATAGCCACAGTGGGCGACCTGTGGTACCACATTCGTGACCAGGTGACAGCTGCTGCCGAGGAGAGAAACGGATGCGCGAACTCTAAGCAGCCTGATTGGTTTGGTGAGAACAATGCGACGATTGGCGCACTGGAGTCGGAGAAGAATGCAGCATTTGCTGCACATGTCGCAGACCCTAGTGACTTGGGGAAGAGTAGTCAGTTTCGCAAACTTCGACGGCAACTGACCTGAGAACTCCGTCGCATTGAAAATGCGTGGTGGACGAACAACGCAAAGCAGATGGAATGCTACGCCGAACGTCGCCAACACAAGGAACTCTTGGACACCGTGAAGGCGGTGTATGGACCGAGATTGGAGCCGCTGAGGACGCTGATCGATGGTAGCTCAAGCGCTGCCTGCACACACACACAGCAGACATAATACAGATCTGGCGGAAACACTGACTGTCTCTTGAACAACAGTTCAGAGATCGACTGGCCTACTTTGAACGGCCGGAAGCAGCACGATGTGAAAGCGAGTCTGGCGGACACGCCGACAATGGGTGAGACAAAAAGAGCACTTGCTCAGCTACGAAATGGCAAGTGTGCCTGGACAGACGGGATCCCGCCTGAAGTATTGAAATACGGCGAACCCGCGTTGGTGACTGCGCTGCACCACGTGGTGCAACGCGTGTGGATTGAGGTGCCTCATGAGCTAAAGGACGCGTTTGTGCTACCATTGTACAAGGGAAAAGGGAACAAACAAGGATGTACGTATTATCGTGGCAGCAACTTGCTGAGTTGTGTGAGCATGCTGATTGCTCGAATCCAACTCAACCGCCTCGTCAGTCAGGTTGTGGAACTTAACGTGGCGGAAGAGCAGCGTGGATTCCGTTCGGGTCGCAGCACTATAGATATGGTGTTTGCGGCTCGTCAGTTGCAAGAGAAGTGCAGAGAACGACATCAACCATTGTACTCGCATTTTGTTGATTTCATCAGGGCATTTGATACGCTGAACTGCGAGGCACTGTGGCTGGTGTTGGGTAAGTTTGGTTGCCCGCGTAAGCTTGCAAGTTTAATTGAATGTCTGCACAGTGGTATGCGGGCGAGGGTGCAGCTGAGTGGAGAAACCTCGGATGACTTTGCAGTTGTTACTGATGTGAAGCAAGGCTGTATCTTAACTTCTGCCCTGTTTAATATGTATCTTCATGCAATGATATCTTACGCTTTTGATGTGGCTTGTGTTTGTGGTGTTCGTGTGGAGCACCGGATTGATGGTTGGTTGCTGAATATCCGTCGTTTCGGTGCGAGAACCCTAGTCTGTGAGACAACTATCCGTAGGTTCTGTTTGCTGACGACTGTGCATTGTTTGCACACAGCGCGGATGAGTTGCAGCACATGAGTAGTGTTCTGGCTTCGACAGCGCCCAAATCCGGGCTCAGCATCAACAAGTAAAACTGTCTGTCTCTTTTAGCCTTCACTAGAGGTGCAATCTTAAACATTGCCGCAAATCAGCATTGGTGCTGAAGTTTTGGAAACCAACTCCCGCTTCTGCTACCTTGGGAGTGTGATGTCTACTGACCAGCAGCTTCACAGTGAGCTTCGTAACCGCGTCTCGAAAGCAGCGGCATTCGGGAAGCTGGAGTACCGATTTAAGAACAACCATTAGCTTACTGTTGACACGAAGCTGATGGTGTACAAATCTATGGTGCTGTCCATTCTATAGGCAGCGAAACCTGGACCACGTACCGGCGGGATGTGTGATATTTCGAGCGATTCCATTAACAATGTTTGCGACGGATACTGCGCATCGGTTGGTGCGACAGAGTGGCGGACACGGACGTGTTGCTTCTAAGGGGGATGTATGCAGTGGATTGCATACTTTTGCTGAGACACCTGAGGTGGCTCGGTCATGTGGGCCGTATGGATTTTACGCGAATACCGAAACAACTCTTATATGGTCAGCTGAGTATTTGGAAGTGGTATGTAGGGAAATCAAAGTCACTTTACCAGAACATGATTAAAGTGAGCCTCTCACGTTCTAATCTTGGTTGCAGGTCATGGGAATCGAAGGCGGTTAATCGGAGTGCATGGCGCGATCTGATCACGAAGGCAGTTTCCGAGATGCAGGAGAATGACCGCATGCATGTTGAGAAGAAGCGGTAATTGCGGAAGCGGCAAGCGCCAATGGGTTGTACTCCATCGACATCGAGCGCATGATGCTGTAGCACATGCGGTCGCGAGTGCCTGAGTCAGGCAGGTCTAGTGAACCATGAGCGAGGCCACTCGGGGCAAACACCGATGCGACGACGGGTCCGGTAGAGAACGTAGGCATTCGATTTACTAACCGCATGCTTGCATGATGGGTCTCTTTATTTCAGGTAGTTGGTTAGCTTTATTGCCTCTTTAAGGAGTACCTGCATTATTTTTTGTACACGTCGCACAAATAAATTGTAGTTAACCTCGATAAGATTCTCGAGTTTGTGGTATTTTCCTAAAATATATTTTTTTGAGATCTTAAAACTATGGCGGATATTTTGGCAACCAATTTACTTCATATGCTCGCCTATAAAAGAGCTATGTCGGCATATCTGTATGCATTATTCGAGTTATTTCATTTGATGTCGTTTCAAGTGTTTGGCTGTTGCTTTATACCTCTGGTGTAGCTGCGCTTGAGGTGCATGTTGACAAGGTGTCTACCTGTCTATTACCCACTACCTTGTCCATACTGGCTCCAGGAGACAGTTGGTCGTTGCTGGAGGGGACAGGGTGCACGGTCCTTGTGGCCGTGCCAGGCTCGAAGAGTGGTTCCATACACTCAGTGTGGAGCGGACTACGGTCCAGCCACCGCCTTGTGTGCGCTTAATCCCCAAATACAGCGTGTCTGTGTTTGCCTGTGAAAGAGTGTGGGCCGGCTCCGTTGATGAAACCTGGTTCTTATCTACATGCCTCCGGTCTTATTCCTTCGGGTTTACACTGGATATGGGGTGTGTTTGGGGCTGCGGGTGGTGCAGCGCTAGCCCCCGTGGTCCCTCTGTAGGCGTAGGCGCCCTGGGGCTAGCCAAATTGACAGTCAAATTCGAAATCGGATGCCGCGAAGTATATATATATATATATATATATATATATATATATATATATATATATATGTCTAGTGGGCCATGAGCTAGGCCCTTGGGGGCCACTACAGAAGCGACGACGGGTCCTGCAGAGAATTACGGCGAGCCGGCGCAGCGTTTGTAGGCACGCTGAATTCGATCTACTAACCGCGTGCTTGAATGCTCAGTCTCTTTATTTCAGGTGGTGGGTTTGCGATTCTCGCCTAATGCTTTTCTTTCTCATATAAATGTCTACCAGTACTCTATTCCATTAACTTGCACACCTCGCCTAAGCCAATTGTATTCAATTTCCGTAGCATATTTGTGTTCGCGGCATTCCGTGAACTATATCTCCTGACCTCGTGCACTTAGCTAGGATTTGTTTGTAAACAACTTATTACATATGCTATTTAATTAAGGTTTATTTCACCGTTCCCTTATGCATTAATCGAGTTTTTCTCTTTTCTCTTTTTTCTTTTTCTTTCTCTCTCTCAAGTGTTTGGCTGTTGTTTGATATCTCCGGTGTGGATGCGCTTGATGTGCATGTTGACAAGGTGCCTACCTGTCTATTACCCACTACCTCGTCCATACTGGCTCCAGGAGACAGTTGGTCGTTGCTGGAGGGGACAGGGTGCACGGTCCTTGTGGCCGTGTTAGGATCAAAGAGTGGTTCCATGCAGTGAGTGTGGAGCGGACTACGGTCCAGCCACCGCCTTGTGTGCGCTTGATTCCCAAATACAGTGTGCTTGTGTTTGCCTGTGAAGGAGTGTGGGCCGACTCCGTTGATGAAACGTGGTTCCCATCCGCATGCCTCACGGTCTTATTCCTTCGGGTTTACACTGAATATGGGGTGTGTGGTTGGAGCTGTGGGTGGTGCAGCGCAAGCCATCCATGGTCCCTCTGTAAGCGCAGGCGTCCTGTGGCTTGCCACAGTGACAGGCAAATCCGAAACCGGATGCCGCCAACCATATATATATATATATATATATATATATATATATATATATATATATATATATATATATATATATATATATATATATTCAACACGGCCGGTAGTACAATAGGCATAGAGGGCAAGGAAAGTGCGCAAACCCTCCGCGCCCAAACCGAGAGGTGAGAAGTCGCTCAAGATGCAACCGCCTGAGCGCGAAACACCACCTGATGATGAAATTCCCTCAGTTTCACCTAAGATTGTGCAGGCAGGGGGTGAGAAACCGCAGATGACTACATCGCGTGCTAATCAAACTGCGGTGCCTACTCAAAACACATCCGGTCATCCGGGGGTCATCATCATCATTATACATATCAGTTAGAGGTGGGGAAACACCTTCGCTATTGTACCGCAATACATAAAGGAAATACATACATAAACACAATACATAAAGGAAAAATAAATACGACAGTTGCATGCCAGCTGAGCTACCAGCAACGGATAGGCATCGTTCCGGTAAGCTACCAGCCAGCTACTAGGTAAAAAAAGAAAAAATATTATGTTTTACCCTACGAAATGAGATCGTAGATGGAGGGGGAGGCTAAAAGGGATGAGGAGAGACAAAGAAACTCACAGCACGAACGCCACTGAGGTCCGCACCTTGCCATGTCAGCAAGTGTATCCAGCCAAACGTGTTCACCATCTTTTGGACCCCAACCAGGGAGCCGTGAAGCTCAAACCGAGGCTAGCTCCGAAGTGAGGGACTTCATTCCTCTCGACCAAGTCATCGCTTGGCCACCTCTCCTCTTCTTCCACCCACATCCCCGGTGTGCAAACAACGCACGTCGAGGAAGTCGGTGGGTTGGCATGCGCAATACGTGGCCGAGCCATCGGAGCCTGGTGCGGGAAATAACGGTGCTGAGCGGTTCATTCCCATTTTCTGGGCCGTAAACAAGGCGTCGAACACGCTCGTTACTCACGCGGTATTCCCACCAGATGTGAGCCAAACTGCGAAGGCACCGATGGTCGAACGTAACTAGCCTCTTCATGTCCGCCGATCTTAGGGGCCAGGTTTCGTAACCGTACAGTAAGGTCGAAAGTACCGCTGCATTGTACACTCTACCCTTCAGGGCGAGAGTAATGTCGCGCCGCCGCCATAGGTGGCGAAGGTTAGCAAAAGCACTTCGAGCTTTCGCTATACGGTTCGTGATCTCGTCTTCGATCCCAAGGGCACTGGTACAACTTCCCAGGTAGTTGAATTTTTGAACGACTTCTAGCTGGTCCCCACCAAGGGTCAGCACAGGGGGCGATCCCTGCCAATCTTGGAGGAACGCTTTGCACTTCGATGGTGCAAAGCAAAGCCCGAAGCGGCTGACAGCCAGTGCTAATCTGTCCAGCGCGACTTGGCACGTCTGGGAGCTGTCACGGATGAGGGCAATGTCGTCTGCATACTCCAAGTCAAGAAGTCGTTCTCCTGGGAGTAGCTCCACACCTTCCAAGTCATGTTCTGTAAATGCAATCTCCATGACTTCGTCAATAGCGAAGCTGAAGAGGAAAGGTGACAGCGGGCATCCTTGTCTCACATCGCTGGAGATATTGAAGGGTGGCGACAGCCTGCCGTAAGCCCTCACTCTGCCCGTGCTACACGCATATAATGCTCGGATAATATTTACATATTTCTCGGGTACACCTTTCCTGAGTAGACAATTCCAAAGGGCACATCGATCAACCGAATCGAAGGCACCTTTGATGTCGAGGAACACAACTAGGGTGGGCCGCCAATATGTGTGACGGTGCTCCAACAACTGACGCAAGGTGAAGATGTGGTCAATGCAGCCACGACCTCGACGAAACCCGGCTTGCTCCTCACGAATCTGGCTTTCACGAGCGCCAGTCAGTCTGTGAAGAATTATGGAGGCGAGTAATTTGGAGGCGATGGAGATCAGACTGATTCCTCTATGGCTGCCGCATTCCGAGCGCGAGCCGCCTTTGAAGATGGGAACAATAACGGAGCGGCTCCAGTCGGTTGGGACAGTCTCCTGCTCCCACAGTTTCACTAGTAATTCATGTAAAGCGTCAACAAGAGCAAAGCCTCCGAATTTGAAGAGGGCTGAAGGAAGATCATCTGGTCCCGCGGCTTTGTTCAACTTCAACAGTCCGATCTCACGTTCGACTTCTGAGCGAGAGGGTTGATCCAAAGGGACAGCCCATGGAGCAGAGCGATCACTGGCCGGCGAGGAATCGAACAATTCTAGCCGATTAAATTGTTTTTCAAAATGCTCAGCTCAACGCTCCAAACGTTTTGACAAATTGTGGATACGCTGTCCACTCATCACAAATTGTTTCACTAACACCAGGTCTCCTGCTGCCCGTTTCCCGTATCATACGGAATAACTTCCGATGGTTGCCAAGGGCAGCGGCCACTTCCATATCTGACGCACGACGAGACCACCAAGGTTCGCGGTCTCTCTTCAGGCTAGTACGGAGTCTTGCCCGGAGCTCTTTGCGAGTTTCATTGTGTTCACTTCCAGCCGGGATATGCCGGCGAGCGTCGATAAGTTCCAGAGACCGAGAAGAGACCCAATAACCATGTTGGCTATTAGACATACCACATGAGGATTTGCCTGCTGCTAGTAAGGTCTGGCGAACATGTAACCAGTGACCATCAATTGTCTCCAGTGAGCGATTACTCAACTCGCATGTCAGCGTACTTCGATACGCATTCAGAACAGCTGACTTTGTCAGTTGGCCGGTGTCAATGCGCTCACATCGTCTTGGGCGTCCGCCAAAGCGCATCCGCATGTCAGCACATACAAGTGCATGATCGGTGTCCACACATGTGCTCCAAATCGAGCGACAATTCTGCATGCAGCCTCTCCAGCGGTAACTGATAGCAATGTGATCGATCTGCGTCCAATACTGATTCGAGGCTGGTGGGCGCCAAGTCACCCTCCGGCGGGTGCTGTGTCGGAAATTAGTGCTCGCAAGAAATAAGCGAGCATCTTCACACATATGAAGTAACCGCTCAACGTTATCATTACGGGAGCCTACATCGTGTTGACCGCCCAGATGCATTTCATCAGTGGACAACTTTCCAACTTGTGCGTTCATATTCCCCGCCAGCACAACAGTGTCCGTGCTTCTCCTGTGGCAAAGGAGCTGGACCAGTTGGCGGTAGAACTCGTTCTTTACCGAATCATTGCTACAGTTTGTGGGCGCGTAGGCAGCGATGATGAATAGACATCTATTAGTCCCGCGCGATTTCGAAGCTTTAAACGAGCCAGCCAATCGGACCGCACACATCCGGCTACTGATTGGAATCCAATCAACCAGAGTAGCTTCAGCCCGGGGACTCAGGGCAATACCAACACCAGCTTGGCCGGTGCTCGAAGCTGCATCGTCACTGGATAGGCGCAATGAGAAAATACTGCTTGCGTCACGTGGAGGTGATCGCAGAGTGAGCACAGAGCTCGAGTCTTGCAGGCGAGTCTCTGATAAGCAGCAGATATCGATTGAGAGGGTCTCTAATGTTCGGGCAAGTGCTGCCTGTTGACCGATTTGTAGCAGTGTGCGTACATTGAGGCTTGCCAATCTGAAGGAGGATCGAGGGCTCCAAATGGAAGCCGATGAACTGGAATGGACCGCTTGGTTGGACATAGGCTTGTCGACAGGAGAGGAGTGACGCTCCGCGTTCACATGTGAGTTGAAATTAGAAGATAAATGCCTAGCAAAGCATGTTGGGGAGAGCCAAGTATCGGAGGGTTGAAAACTGGGGGGATATAAGTGAAGTTGGAAGGGGACGGTAAGAGTGGAAAAGCGTAAGAGGGGGAATAAGAAGGTGGGAAGGCTTCCGGGGTACAGGTTGTGGAGGTGGGCATGGACTGTGCCACGGGCTTCTTCGCCTGTAAGACGAAAGAAACATCGGAACAGAACTGCCCGTACTCTTCAGGCAGGTACGAAAAGCGTCAAGAATGACGGGACAAACAAGATGGAGCGTAAGATGTACGCTACAGCTTCTTCAGCGTCGTCTGATAACTTGCGCTCAGTCTCATTGGCTGCGGCTAAGCCAGTTGCTGTTCATCTGTATTTCAAAATTCGCGGGGTAAATACACCTCGTGGAGGTGATTCTTTTATGGATAGCAGCGTGACATTCCGTAACGCAGTGGAATCCACTGCCGCACTTCCTGCTGAGCGTAAGTTGGACGACCTACAGTGGTTTACAATGTGAGTAACGAATGTTCTTCCGCCTGGGTTTCCCGGTGTTACTGTCAGAAAACTGACTAGACTGGGTAACGTCCCAGTTAACGCCCCAAACCCTCGACCGCGCTTACTCGTATAGTCCTATCCACTCCGGAGGAACGCAACGGGCTGTTGCGGTTTGCCTTCAAAATGAAGGGTATTAATGTTAGTGATCAGCCAGACCCCCCATTAGCGGATAGGCTGAAGCTAAAAGAGGCCATTAAGGACCTCAAAACCAAGCGAGCGGCCGGTGAACACGGTCTCCGGTTGGTGGGTTTTCGGGTGGTCAGCCGGCGGTCTGTTTCTGCCCCACCAGTGCCAGTATTGGTAGCGCACGATCCAGGGTTGGACATTACGAGTACCTTCAGATAGTGTTAAGCAATGTGCGCAGCCTAAGGAATAAGATGTTTGAGATAGATCTGCTTGTAGATGGGTCTCATCCCGATATACTTGCATTCGCTGTTACGCGACTGTATCAGAACATCACGGACGATGAAGTACATCTGTCTGGCTACGCACTATTTAGATGTGATCACTTCGTTGACCGACAAAGTGGGAGCGTGGCGATTTACGTTAGCTGTGGACTTGAGGTTTTACGTACCTACATGTTTCAGTCGGCAGATAAAACTGTCGAAGCTCTGTCGGTAGTGATTAACACTTCCTCAGCTCAACTTACAGTTGTACTTGTGTATAGAAGTCCTGGGAGTGCGTCCAAAAAGATGCTTGACTTTATTCGCTCCCAATCCGCAAGCAGGTGTTTGATACTGGGGGATTTCAATCTACCAGAAGCTTGCTGGGCAGATCTTTATTGCAATTCGGTGGTAGGTACTTTCGGTGCAGATCCTCTTGAGCTTACGCCACAAGTACCGTAGCATCAGTTCGTGGATCTCCCCACTAGGTACATGGACGCCCAACTCCCGTCTGTTTTCGATCTAGTGTTTGCCAAGTCACTAGACTTCGTAGGGGACATCACTTACAGCTCTCCCTTAGGTGCTAGTGATGTTTGCTTATCGTTCAGGTGTATTCTGACCAGGAGTCACCAGAGCATTGCTAAGCCATTTCCAAACATATGGCGTGCTAACTATCAGGCAATGCGTATCAAAGCTCCTGGGATGCGTTGCGAAATCTCGGTGGTTAATACGGCTCAGGCGGCCTGGGATAAATTTAAATCTTATCTCACGGAAGTGTCTACTCCTTACATCCCGCTCGCGAGGAAAAAGGAGACACGAGCGCGGCCGCCGTGGATAGATACCACTGGCAAGTACCTGCTCCAGAAGCGTTCTAGGTGCTGGAGGTCCTACCGTGCGGCTCCATTAACTAGCACCTATGGTAGATACCGCGAGGCTAGAAATAGCTGTAAACAACACTTAAGGAACGTTCGGCTGTTGTACGGAAAGGAATTGACTGATGTAGCTTCGGAAAATCCGAAGTTCTTTCTTATGTCAAGAGACGCTGTGGTTCAACTTCGGTAATCCCAACTTTGAAGCGGGCCGATGGAACTCGTGCGTATGCGGACTCAGATAAGGCTCGTGTACTTGGGGAGCAGTATGCAGGGGCTTTTGTACTTGAAGCCGCGTTGACTAGCGCTGAACTTGTCCCCAGAGTACCTGAGGGTTCTTATTTAGCTGAGTTTACTGTGGTGGGAACGCAAGTCCTTAAACTGCTGCAAGAACTGAGCACTTCCAAAGCAGCTGGACCTGATTCAATTCACCCGAAGCTTCTGCATGAGTTGGCGGTAGAACTAAGTGGACCGCTGACGATGGTGTTTCAGAAGTCACTTGACAGCTGTACATTACCTTCTGAATGGAAGGCTGTCATCTGTCTTATCTTCAAAAATGGCGACAGGAGTTTGTCAGCCAATTATAGCGTCGTGGTCAAACTGCTTGGAAAGCTGGTGAGATTCGTTGGAAGGTCACCTGAATAGATTTAATCTACTCAGTAGTGCACAACATCGATTCCAGAAGGGGTTTTCGTGTTTGACGAATTTGTTGGTTGCTCGTGAAGCTTGGGCCGAGGCAATGAACAATGGCCACGTAGTGGATGTGCCTTTCGTAGACTTCTCGAAAGCATTTGATAAGGTACCCCACTTAAGGTTACCACAAAAGCTGAGCTCCTACGGCATATCTGGTCGCGCCCTTCACTGGGTATCTGCGTTCTTGTAGGGAAGGGAGCAGTGTGTACGTGTGGGTCGCAGGTTATCCTTTAGGCAAGCGGTCCTTAGCGGTGTCCCGCAGGATTTGGTCCTTGGACCGAAGTTGTTCTCCATCTACGTAAACGATCTCCCTGGGGAGCTTGGGGTAGCATCCCTAGTGCTTGCTGATGATCTTAAGCTATGGAATGTTGTAAATGTTCCTGGGGGTTCTGTGGCCATACAGCATGCCCTGGACAGACTCTGGGACTGGTCTACTTTGTGGCTACTGCCCATTAATCAGGCTAAGTGTTCCGTCCTTCGTATAGGAGCAACTTTCCCGCCTGAGAGCTACGTACTCGGTGGGGTCGAAATCCCCCCAGTCTCCAACCAGGTAGACCTAGGCGTCGTGCATTCCTCGTCTTTGCATTTCAGTGACAACTGGAAGAAGGCCGCAAGTAGGGGGTTTCAGAATGTTGTGGTTAATACGCTATTCTTTCGGGGTCTTAACTGCCGACAAATTTATGAAGCTGTTCTCAGCTTTCGTTCGGCTCCATCTGGAATACTGTGTCCAGGCTTGCCAGCCCTGCCTTGTTTGGGACAAAATGGAGCTCGAGAGGGTTCTGAAAATAGGTACCAATTTGGTCGTGGGGTTACGGGGGCAATCGTACCCCGAGCATCTACTTAGCTTGGGTATGTATTCAATGCACTACCGACGGCTTCGAGGAGACCTAATCCTTACTTACCTCATTTTAACAGGGGTTGGACCGGACTTGAGCTGGCTATTTAGCCCGGCTAGGTTGCCTTGTCTTCGCGGTCATCACATGAAGCTACACAAGCCGCGTTCTGACCGGATCAGGGCGGAAACTCGGTTATCGCGTAGAGTTATCGAGCGCTGGAACTCGCTTAAAGAAATTGCAGTCAGTGGACCTACGGTTAAGGGTTTCGAGCGTCAGTTAGACACTTTTGGGTGGCAGCACGAAACCTTTCTCTTCTCCTGACCATATCCATCTTCCAACTTTTAGTTCATATTCTGTCATTCTCTTCACTTTTTGGTGTTATCCTTCATTTAAATGGCTTTCATTCTTTTTTGCCTTCATCTTCCTTCTACTTTCATATTTCACGTGACCTATACAGCGGGGACTGCTAGTGCAGGGAACGTGGGCAGTAATTGGTTGACCAGGGTGTGTTTCGTCTTAGATCTATCCAGACCTTCTAGCACCTTATCATTTCCTGGCTCAACGATCCACTCAAGAAGGAACACTCAAGGGATTTCTCTATCGTTCCAGTCTATCTGAGTCTGAATCATAGTGCCTAAACGTATGGAAAGAATTTAGCCTAGACCTCTGATGCTTAAGCTAAAGTCCACGCTCCCGCAGGTGGTCGGAAGCAGTTGGTACAAACATATCGGAAGGCTTGACACCACTGAGGCCCTCTATAATTGGAGTTTCATTGGAGTGGTAGAGAGCAGATAGGACATCCTGTGTCAGCTCCATCACATCCCGTTCAGAGCAAGGATTGTGCGACATGCTGCAAGGCGGTATTCCGCAAGGGACCATTACGGTCGCATCGAAAACAGCAGGATCCTTGCATACTCAGCAGGAGTCTAACAGTTTCTTAAAACTTTCCTCACATTGTGCACTAACGACCAGTTCAGGCAAGCTGTTCCAGTCCTTTACCACTCGAGTTGATAAGGTGAAATCAGACTGAATCCGGACCCTCCTCGGCTCAAACAGTTTCCAAGAGTGACCCCGTGTCGAGCTATCAGCGCAGAGCTGGAAGA